>BSBK01011398.1:0-165591 GCA_027943335.1 Chamaecyparis obtusa
ACATACATATATATACATATTATATATATATATATATATATATATATATATATATATGTATATATATGTATGTATATATATATATATACATACATATATATACATATATATATATATATATATATATATATATATGTATATATATGTATGTATATATATATATATCATACTTAGATATATTTTTTTATTAATATATTGAAGTCTTAGGTGTAGGGGTTTTTGTCCTTTTGGTTGTAATGGCCAAAAGTATGGGTTGTTGTGTTTTCGTTTCTATATTGTTCATGTTGCAAGGGATCAAAACTCCCTCCCTATTGAATTAATAAAAAATAATACATTTATACATTCACATATTTTTTTTGACAAAACTTGTAAGTAGTTGGGTACAAAATGTATACTCTTCAAAATAAAATTATGAAACAAACTCAATCTTTGAGAAATATCTTATTGTTTCAAATTTACCCATGAACACACTTATGCAATCATATGAATTTTTTAACAAAAAATACAAGAGTTAGGAAATAAAAGTTACACGAATTTATTAGCAAAACTCTTATTTTTAAATTATTTTTTATAAAATAAAAATTAATTTAAGAAATGTGGAGCTTAAACATCAATTCTCCAATAGCTATACAATAGGCATATATATTACCTATTAAGTTTTCTTTTAATAAATAAATAAAATAATAAATATCTTTCTTAAATATGTAAAAAAAAATTAAGAAATATATATATATATATATATATATATATATATATATAATATTTTTTAAGGTCGATGAATATTGTTCAATTATAGTTGTTGGAAATATTCAAGACTATCTAGGTTACTGAGAGGGGAGGGGTGAATCAGTAACTTTAAAACTTTTGACAGATACAGATCTTAATAATATTAGATTGATAATTTGACTGCATGCATGAGTAACAGAAAGAATAAAACATTCATAACACTTAGAACACAAAGATTTGGTGACCCAGAAACCTTCCAAGTAGAAAGTAAAACTGGGGTGGGGATGATACCCACAAAACTTCAATACTGCAGTATAAAGTTTTCTGGTTAAGGCTTACAATGATCACTTCTGATGATTTGCCCTGTTAGGAGCAATAAGGACTGCTAGGTCCACCTTGTTAGAGGTTTTACAAACATACAATGAAGTATGCACTCAGTTAAGAGATTTTTACAAAGACTGTTAAGTCTACCCGGTTAAAGGATTTCAAGCTGGTTCACCTGTTAGGATGAAACAGTAGATCTCTTACGTGCAACTGTACTTGTTGATTGAGATTCTCTGATGTACTAATCACCTTCTGTGATGGATAGATCTTTTCTACTTCTTATACTGCTATAGCCCTTTGTAATTGGCTTATCTCTGTCTTTCTCTCTTTTTCATACTTCTCTATATCTTCCTTTTGGATATGACATAAAACATTGTTTATATATCAATCTAAGTCAATTCCAAAACAATTACAAAGTCGGCTCTTAAAAAAGTAAACATAAATATTACTGAGTCGGCCCAAATATAGTTACACGATTACTGCAAACTAACTCGGTGACTTTCTGATACTCGGCATCCACTATGTTACTCGGCATCGTCATGCATTCGGTAGAAGTGGAAGCTCGGTCCATACTAACCACTCGGTCATAGTTTCAAACTCGGTAAATACTAGAGACTCAGTAGATAAAGTGTTACTCAATAGAAACTAAATTTCCTGTTTAACCGTGCAGCACTCGGTAAACATTGTGAAACTTTGCAAGCTCGGTATGCACTGTTCTTCTCAGTAAGCTCTATTCTACTCGGTAAGCTCTGCTTGGTAAGCTTTGCTTGGTAAGCTTTGTTCTGCTTGGTATGTACTATTCTGCTCAGTATGCACTATTCAGCATAAGTGTTGTCACTAATGACAATCATGCTTAATGCCAACAATCTCCCCCTTTGGCATTAGTGACAAAAACACTTATTGCCAAAACTTATATACAAGAATCATGCTAAATCTTTTTTTTGATTTTTCAAAATTTATCTTTGTCAAACTGCTATTTATACATTTCATGACTCCCTTATATAGAGTACTTTCTCCAAATTACTTTGTCCCCCTTTCATATTACACACCTTAATCTTATACACTTTCTCCTATACATTTTCTCCCCCTTTTTGACAATAATGCCAAAGGTGTATATACAAGTATTTTACAGGGAAATCCAAAATGTGAAAGAAAATCAGAATGTACCTTTATGATTAGTGCCAGAGTTCTGTCCCAATTCTATTCCAGAATCTTGCATGTTTGGAGTGTAATTTGGACTTCTGCAGAGAGTTCAATCATGTGATCTGCAATGGAAAATTGATTTTCATGGAGTAATGCTTTTGAGTGAACAATGTGCTTTTGCATTATGTCCATGATGGGAAGGATCATGTTCTAAATATCTAGCAGTGTTGACCAGATCTTTGTATCTTCTTTTAATAATTCTGATTGCCTATTTGATAGGAATGGATTTTCATGTGATGTGCAGAGCTTGAACTAGGTCCAAGTTGCAACTTCTGTACACTGTCCTTCAAATCCTCATCAATCTTATTCAATTTTATCCTTGACTTCCTTAGTGAACTCGACAACATTACATAGCTTAGCAACAAGTGAGGTAACATTGGAATAGGAGGACTCAATATCTGTCAAAACTGAAGATAATTCTGCCTGATTAATAGCTATATGTTGAGCAACATGCTCAAGCACTTTATTGTCAAACTTCTTCTCGGCTTTCTCAAAAATCTTTTCTGACGCAAAGGAATCCTCATGGAACTTGTTTACTGCCTCAGCTAACTGTAACAAAATATGTTGAGAGGAATCAACTTTAATACCTAATGCTTTTGACAAAATATCCTTTGCATCTTCAATAATTTTATATTCCTTGTCCCTTTCTTCTTTTAGTTTCTTCTACTTTTCTTTCTTTTGGAGGAGTTCACCAATGTTTTGCATTTGGTCTACTGAAAGATTTGCAAAGTCTAATTTTGGAATCTCTATCACCTCATCTAAGTCTATATCCTCTTCTACATTCTTACTCAAAAATATTGTACTCGGTTGAGCCTTAGGATCAACTGTTATTGTACTTAATGCCTTTGTAGAAGTTATTGTAGACATTATAGGACTAGCTGTGAAAATGATAAAATACCGACTGGAATACTTGAAGGGCTCAAAACTAAAGTATTCACAATTGTAGAATAAAAAATTGAAATACTTACTGAAGTATCCAAAACTGAAGTACTTACTACTAGAAAACTTGATATGGAAGTAGGTACTGAAGTAGATACAGGAGACTGCAACTCGGTAAAAGAGGTGGTAGTCATTTCTATCGATGGTACATTGAGTTGTGCTAGTGATGATTTGACATTTGATGTATTTGTGGAAGTTGTCACAATCATACTTGAAGTTATCTCCATGCTAGGTGTAGCAACTTTTTCTGGAGAGTGAGGAAGTGAGGCAATGACTTTTGCAGCTATCCGAACAATATTATCTTCCTCATCACTTTGCTTGTCTACCTCGGTATCTTCTTCATGTTCATCACTGTCATCATCAATATCCTTAATTATCACAGTTTTGGCACTCGGTTTGTGAATATTATAGATGTTTTTCCATGTGGCAGTGGCACTCTTCACAACTGACTCAATATCTTTGATCAAAATCAAACAATTGTTGAATTTGAGTGTCAACTTATTTTCATTATCTATCAATGCCTTAAATTAATTTCAGAATTTTTCAAACTTGGCATTAATTGCCTCAAGGTTTGAGCATAGATGTCCTTGACAGTTTGTCTTGCATTGGACCATCTCAACTTAATTTTGTTCAGCAAAATTCCTTTTTCTCAAGTGGTGCCTTACACAATTCATGCCAATGTGTCCATATTATCCATAGTAATGACATCTACACCAAGTGTTGTAATCCCAACCAAACATTGCTTTAATAATTTGTTCCACTGGATTGGGTGTTTTAGTTCTGCATTTTGATGCCTTATGACCTTGTTTGCTACATTTGTGACATATGCCTTTAAATCTTGGTTTCTCCTTGCATTCATTTTCTTTATGACCAAGCTGATTGCAATTGTAGCATTTTCCATTGAATTTTTCTTTTCCATTGCTCCAACATTTGTTTGAAGTATGACCAATTTTTCCACAGTGATTACAGGCAGGTTTTTGATTCTTTTGAGTGCCTTATTTGGAGGATTCACCTTCCTCTTTGTATCCAAGTCTTGCTTTTCCTTTTTGCCTATGAAGGTTTCGTTCATACACCTGAGTCATATCTTCTTGAGATTTCAACATTCTCTCATTGATTTTCCTTTCAGCATCTAGCTCACTCATCACTCTTAAATTGATTTGCTTTTTAGATCTCAGCTCTTCTCTCATATTTTCATTTTCTAATCTTAGAGTCAAGATTTCTTCATTTGCATTGGAGATTTGATCAATAAGATTTTCTAGCTGAAGAGTTTTATTCTGGATTTCATTGTTCTTTCCATCTATTTCATCTTTCATCTTGTTTTTTTGTTCCAAGACTTCATAGAATCTTGTTGATTGAATTTCCTGTTCTCTTTCAATTTTCTCACTTCTTCTTGTAGAGATCCACTCTTTTCTAGAAGTTCTTTGATTTCATTGTTTGCTTCATCTGAGCTACTTGAAGGGAAAAAGTCTTTAATCTTTTCTTCAACATACTGGTGGTCATTGATCTGATTTGCAAGTTCCTTCCTTCTTTTTAGGGAAAGGGAAAGATGCTCTCTTGCTTCTTTGAGTTGAGTTATGGCCATTTCCAGATCTAGCTTTTCATTCTCAATTACTTTGTTTAGTCTGAATATCTCCATTGTCCTGAATCTTTTCTCAAGCTATCAAACTTTATTCTAAGATCCACTAAGCTCTGATACCAATTGTTGGAAATATTCAAGACTATCTAGGTTACTGAGAGGGGAGGGGTGAATCAGTAACTTCAAAACTTTTAATAGAGACATATCTTAATAATATTAGATTGATAATATGACTGCATACATGAGTAACAAAAAGAATAAAACATTCATAACACTTAGAACACAAAGAGTTGGTGACCCAGAAACCTTCCAAGTAGAAAGTAAAATTTGGGTGGGGATGATACCCACAAAACTTCAATACTACAGTATAAAGTTTGCCGGTTAAGGCTTACAATGATCACTTCTGATGATCTGCCTTGTTAGGAGCAATAAGGACTGCTACGTCCACCTTGTTAGAGGTTTTACAAACATACAATGAAGTATGCACTCAGTTAAGAGATTTTTAAAAAGACTATTAAGTCTACTCGGTTAAAGGATTTCAAGCTGGTTCACCTGTTAGGATGAAATAGTAGATCTCTTACTTGCAACTGTACTTGCTGATTGAGATTCTCTGATGTACTAATCACCTTCTGTGATGGATAGATCTTTGCTACTTCTTATATTGCTGTAGCCCTTTGTAATTCACTTATCTCTGCCTTTCTCTCTTTTTCATACTTCTCTATATCTTCCTTTTGGATATGACATAAAACATTGTTTATATATCAATCTAAGTCAATTCCAAAACAAGTAAACACAAATATTACTGAGTCAGCCCAAATATAGTTACACGGTTACTGCAAACTAACTCAGTGACTTTCTGATACTCGGTGTCCACTGCGTTACTCGGTATCGTCATGCACTTGGTAGAAGTTGAAGCTCAGTCCATACTAACCACTCAGCCATAGTTTCAAACTCGGTAAATACTGGAGACTCGGTAGATAAAGTGTTACTCAGTAGAAACTAAATTTCCTATTTAACCATGCAGCACTCGGTAAACACTATGAAACTTTGCAAGCTCGGTATGCACTTTTCTGCCCGGTAAGCTCTATTCTACTCGGTATGTACTGTTCTACTCGGTATGCACTGTTCAACATAAGTGTTGTCACTAATGATAATCATGCTTAATGCCAACAATAGTTTCCCCGTGCACACATACACACATACACGTACACATATGTATTTATGTATATAACCCTTTTTTTTCTTTTTATGTTTTGGTTTTTTACTTGTTATTCATTTGTAGTTTTTTTTTTATTCTTCTATTTTTTATCTTACGATCTTGATCTGCAATTAACCACTTTTTTCCTCCTTACATTCTCTTGCATCTTGATGATGGATCATGAAGTGTGATCCAAAACATTTTAAAGGATGAAATATGAATTGGAGATATCTAATAGTTGTTATCCATTTATATTTTATTTTAATAGATAAATATAATTGAACATCATATGAATATTTTCTTGTATATTTTCTTTAAGTAGATAATTATAATTGAACATCATAACTATAAATATAACTATAACTATATTTTCTTTTCTACACAACCAAATCCAAAACTATAATTGAACATCATATGAATTGGGGAAATCAAATAGCTATTTTATTTTAATAGATAACCCACTTCATTTTTAAGATAAAAATATAAACAAGTGTTTAATTTTTTTAAAATCCATCTTACCTACATCTAAAACAACCAAAATATTGGTATAACCGTTTAATTTCAACATCATAAATTTTAGGAATTATTTTGAATGAGTTTCATGTAAAATAATCAAAATACACATACACCAGCCCAATTTCATAATCAAGTTATAATCAAAATACACATACACTAGCTGTATTTCATATCATTGAAAAATATCCCACTTAATCAGGTAAAACCAAGTCAATGAAGGCTCCTCCAATACTTATGGGGTCTGTCGTGATGGTTCCAATTGCCACATTTAATAGAAATTTACCACCTTTTAAAGAAATTCTATTAAGGGAATGATGATGATCATCTTTGTCTGTAATATGAAAATTTCACATGACAGTTTGGTAAAAAAAAATGAATGAATAGATCAAAATTTATCAAAATCAATAGAAGTGAAAATTTTACACCAAAATATATTTTGAAAGAAACATAATTATAACATTGTTATTAAATTTTATTAATTTAGATAATAAAAATAATATTTTCTTATCACAAATATTTATTAAAGATCTATATTCACTTACAATTATATATAGGAGATATATTACATTTTATTTTTAACAAAATTTAAAATTATAAACAAAATTCTTAATAGTTTTTAGTTAATATGTTTCTAAATTGATTGTTTAAATTTCTTTAATAATCAATATTTCCGATGATCTATGGTCCCAACAAGAAAGGAAGAGAAGTGATAATAGATTATTTTGTTTATTTCTAAATATTTTTAGATTTGACTGTGTAGAATTTATTTTATTATTAACATTTTGAATCAAATACTATGATCTCTATATATTAAGAAAGTTAAAAAGTGAAGGAATTTTTTTTTGTTACCAACTTTTCAAACACCATGTTAGGCCATTTTTATGTCATGCAAAAAATCCTTTAAAATGGCCTATTGCCTTGGAAGTTTTCTTGATGTACCCTTTTCCCTGTGTTCCTTGTGTTGTCACTAGATTCTGGTCAAATCTGCATCTCCTAATTCATAAAATCCTGAAAGTTATTCAAAGTTTAAGGTCTACGGGAAAATTCTTTAAAGTCTACCACAGTGTTGAAAACCCATAGTGTTTTCAAAAATTCCATGATGTTTTCGACCTGTGTGTTGTTTTCGACCCTATGCTTGCTATTTGGTTCACTTATCTTTTGCCATCGAAAACCCGTGTTGTTTTCGGCTCCCTTGTTTGCCTTTTGGTCTGTCAGAAATCCCTGTGTGTTTTTGACACCACACTTCTGCCCTGATTGATGGTGTTATTCTCTAACTACGCAAGTCCGACCATGTGGTGGGTCCAGCTTCTTCCCTATTGGCTGTTGCATGGCCGCATGTCAGACTTTTATGACATGTGATCATGCGATCGCTTGCCATGTGGCCGTGTGGGTCCCGATCATGTGTAGCTATCTAGCGGTTTACTTCTCTAACAATGCAAGTGTGACATTGTGGGGCTAGAGATCGAAGATCTATGGTCGGCGTATCATCACATGGAATATTCCATGCCCATGTGATCATGCACCCACCGTCCAATTTGGTGCTGATGGTTTGTTCGCTTTGGGCCCGCTAGTGGATGTGGTGATGTGGCAGCCTTTGGTTGGCTATCGCATGATCACATAGCCCATTCTTTGGCTATGTGATCATGCGATCGGCTGACACATGTCCTTGTTCGCGGTTGCGGAGCTATGCTATGGCAGGTTCCGGTGACATTTTCCATGGCGGTTGCGGTGGCAATTTTCTTTTGGTTGGCGGTACCAGTGGCAGTTAATGTTAGCAGGCTGTCGCATGCTCACATAGCCCACTTTTGGGCTATGCGATCATACGACAGGGCACCACCTGTCCCTGGGGCCCATTTGGCTATTTGGTGGGCTCAGTGGTGAGTGAGAGCATGGCAGTCTCTGGTTGGTCCATGCTGGCAGGGTGGTGGATTTGGAGCGTGGGCCTAGGCTTGTGTATCTTAGCGGTTGTAGTGTGTAGTGGCATGACATGTGGTGTTTGGCGGGCCCAGGTGGGGTCTTGGTTTTGGTGGTCCAGACAAAAAGATGGAAGTGCCGATAAAATATGGTCTTGTCGCGCATTCGCAAGGAGTTTTGGTGATTCACTAGTTTGTCTGGCAATTCAGCAAACAATGGTCGCGTGATTGCTAGATCTTTTGGCGATGGCATAAGGTATTGTGCGATTTGGTGAAAATTCTTTGGTCGCCAGTTCACCAAATATGGCCAGAGACTTTGTAGAGGATTTGGGACTGATTATCGTCTACGGTTAAGAGTCCGCAGTTGCATGATCACAAGGGCTATCTTTTGGCCATGCGATCATGCGACCAAGCATAAAATGGAGCTCGATTCTTGTGGCAGTAAGGTTCATGACTAGGCGATTGCACGACTAGGGGTAGGCAGTTTGAGAGACTTAAAGTCCATGAAGTGCTTGTGGCCATTGCTATTTCAAATTTGAATGTCTATGAATTTTCAGCGACAGGGGGTACCATTTTTTATGGAATTGAATGCAGACATGACCCTTTTTGGTGAGAAGCGACTAGTTTGTAGTGTGGTCTAGGATGTCGTGAGTGTTTGGGGGAGTGTTTCGCCATGCAGTGATGGACATTCTTTGTTGTTCAAGGCTTTTTGCAGGTGACTTTGCAATCTTGATTGGTTGTGGGGTTGAGGACTTAACCCTGGTTACCCGTAGCTTGTTGCATCCTACTGGTTTAGGATTTCAAGGTAACCAATGGTATAAATGGTGGAATTTTTTACTATGTCTGGGTTCTAAATTTTGTCAATTCCATGAAATTTTCTGCTCTGTAGATTTCCCTTTCTCTCTGCATATAGGGTGTTCTTCTTTCTCTTGTTGGCTCAGGGAAGACAATACATATTGTAACAGATTCATTTTATGTATGAGGATATGATATACTCTTACTATACTGAACTATCTCCATTTGAATTCTGGATTCATTAATCACACATCAAGGGTGTCTGGTTTTTCTTCTTGTATTGCCTAAGTGTTTGCAAGTGGAGTTATCTTGCAGAGGTAACTGGTTCAGGGTTAGTGTTTATGCATGTATGAGCTGAAATATCAAAGATAGGTCATGCTTGTCTTCCAGTGGATGCTGGTCAATGTATTGTCTGATTTATAGGTCTCTTCTAAGGGGAGGGTTAAAATCCTTTGAATGGATAATAGCATGTTTGAATGCATAGGTGGGTGTTAAGTTGAGGTTTGGTCATGGTGTGTGATTGATGTCAGGCATCAACACATTGAGCATATTGTGTTCTTGTTTCATAGTTGTCTCTTGCAGTAAGGTATTTGACTCTGTGGCTTATTGGATAAGGCACTAGTCTATCAGAGACTTAGGGCATCTCAAGGGACCTTTCAATCATCTTTAAAATCATTTCATTTCTATCCCACCCTTTCCCTTTCAAGTTGTTAGTGTAGGTTTCTAGTTTTCATACTCACTCCATGCAAGTTGGGCTATTGCATGAGATATTGGCGTCATTGAAGTATAGGATACCTAGAAGAGTTTGAAAATCATTCCATAGTCAGTTACCTGCAGGCCTGTAGTGTGACACAAGGTAATATGTGTGTGCAGATGAGGTATACCCACCTGAGTGATGTGGAGCTCAAAGTGTAGAAGGATCTCCCTTTGATCCTTTTCAGTTGGCCCTTTTTCCTGTCAGTTTTGGAGTGTTGAGTGAATGTGACACTAGCCCTGTCAATCCTGATGCCAAGCTGACCTTTGGGGAAAAAGAACACAAACACACCATAATCTATCATCACATTAAGAAAATAAAAAAGTAATCCATCATGAAAGTAAAAAATAACAAGAGACGCAATGTGTCAAAGTTCCTACCAATAGCTAAAGGAAAAGGAAAATAGAGATATATAGGTGGAAAGGGAAATGAAGAATAAGAGGTGATATGGAGAGAGAATTAAAAGTGGTATAAAGATATGTAATTATATATAGAGAGGGGGAGATGAGAGAATGAGAATGAGAGAAATAAATAGAAGATAGATATAAAAAGTAATTTATAGAGACCATATAGATATAATGATATAGTTTGAATCAATTGTGGCAATCTCTTTAATTTTTTATGTTAATGCACTAATAATGTGTTGTTGAAACTCTGCTATGATCTTTACAATCTTGGACTATTTTTTTATAAAGAATAACACACTTGTTTTATTGTTTTTTAATATAAAAAATTAATATATTGTGCCCATCTAATAAAAAAAATTGAATTATTTCTTTAGAGAATGTGCATATTTAGCTAGAGATTATAGGAATGTACATGTGAACCCAATAAATGGTAAGAAGTAATTGTGGATCTATATGTTCTTGATTCTTTTACTTTTTGCATAAACATCTAGTAGGGAATTTGCATCCACTATATTCAGCAAGAGAAATGTTATATACTTTGTGTACCCTATTACAATGTCTTTGATTGATGATGTCCTATGACTAGTCCCTCTAGATGTCCACCCTTGTTTAATTTTTTAAATTATTTTAAAACAAATTTAAAATTTAAAAAGACAGTTTAGATATATCAGACCATGTCTAAAAAATATATAAAATTCAACCATCTCAATGGCTCCCTTCAACTATAATATTTTACCTTAGTAAATAACAAAAATTGTTTTAATTTTGTTTAGAAGAGTACATGAAAGTTTGAAGTTAAAATATTTACCAATCATAAAGCACCTAAGTAGAATAATGACTAAATAGACTGATGAAATTTTTTCCATGGCTATTAAAGAGAAATTCTAGAATCATTATACAATTTAAATTATACATTTCTTGGACAGTAGAAATTATAAAAAAAAAATTAAAATAAAAACCTTCAAACATATTAGTAACTTATGGAGTTCTCTTGTGAGGGCATATTGTATTCACATTCTCTTTTTTCTTGAGTCCTCTTACCAATTGGAGGGTCTATAAATTTTTAGATTATTCATGTTTGTAACTCTATGGTTTTCCACTTTTGATGAGTCTCTAATTATATCAAACCTTGACAATTTATCTTAACAACTCAAACATAGACTAGCAAAGCCTAGCTCTAGCGGTAGCAATCCTAATGTTATGTCCAGATATAAATTGGACAAGACTAGCATGGGCAATGTTAAGAGTGGAGAGATGTGCAGATCTTCAGGCAGCTCAATAGGGAGGTCACCTGAATGCTGCAATGTTGCCAACAACTTGCTAAACAGGGTTGGCAGATCTATGAATTTGTCCTCCTCTTGTTCTCTTGCACATACCTCATGTATAGCCAAGAAGTTGAAGTCGAGAATATTGTTGCGTACTTAAACCATAATGGAGGAGAAGCACTTCATGATAGCACTCCACGGCGCCACGCTCACTTCCACCTCCAATTAAGAATAGATTCCCATGGATTATATCATTTAGTAGTAAGTTCAATTCCAATATGTTACAGAGTGATATAGAATAATCTCTATGTATTTTCCTGTTTAGAACATTGGATATCTAGTTTGAAAATAAATTACCACAATGAAAGTTTCTCTTTAAAGCATAGGTGTGGATAGTAGCTTTGCAAGGTTGCTCTATTTTGGGATCTAGACGTTTAAAAATAATCTTGGAGGAGATTTGGGAGATTTCAAAAACAAATTTTATCAAAGTAGCAATGAGTGGAAGCCCAAATTAATTCCTCTACAATTTGAGCATAATCAAGGGTGTTGTCATTAGAGGAGGTATCCTAACATTTTGTGGTGTGAATACAAAAAAAATATTGTATCAAGCAACGCTTACAACTTAAGAGAATATCTGGTACATTGAATCTACAGATGATATGTTCTAAAGAATGGAGAAATATGGGGGCATATTTTCCTTGAGTTGGATGGCAGGTAAGGTGCAAAAATTATGTATAATGTAGACTCTAGAATGAACAAGGCAAGGAGCTAGTATAACAATACATACAATCTAGAGAAAATAGCTTCTTAAACTGAAACACCTAAAATGAAACATAATTTTAAGCTTTCACCATACCTTGACTTTGGGATTCTTGGATTTGAGGTATTTTCCCACAGTGGAGACTGTTCCTTGACTCCTAATTCACACCACAAAGATATCTACCTAGCCAAGGGTGTCCTCTTAGATCTTTGGACCCGCTATCTCAAAGTGGGTCTATAATCACACAACATTCAACCCATAATTATTAGGCTACTATTGTGGGAGGAAAGTTTAAGAGTTTTCAAATTAATGATATTTCTACATTATATATCATATAATGATAATAAGACATACAATTGGTTTATTATGTTCATTTCTTGTTGTAAACATTTTGGATTAAATTCTATGATTTTGTTTGGTCTGCTAAAGTCTTTTATTTCTCTTCTCTAGCTTTCTATCTTTACGATGGATCATAAAGTTTGATTCTAAACATTGGTAACAAAATAACAGACATAAGTTCTATTTTGTCTGCTACAATCTTTCATTTCCTTTTTCCAGCTATCTTTTGTGATAATGGATAATAGAGTTTGATTTGACACATCGACAATAGAAAATATAGTGAAATCCAAAAGTATTTCTTGTTATAACAATAACTTTCAAAAGGATTTTCCCCAAATTCATCACTGTGGACTATAAATAAAGAAATTTCTAATAAATATTAATGAGACTATAGATAAATAGACTTTCAAACTTTCAAGCCAGCAGGTAGTTAAAAGAAAATATAATATTGCCAAACCAACCTGAACATTTGGAGAACTCTCGAATTATTGATGACGGTACCATGAAAGAGAGCCCTTCCAAATCCCTATATTTCCAAAAGTTGGCTCTACAATATTGTCTAAAACCCAAACAAAAAAATATGTTCACAGATTAAAATGGAAAAAGAAGAAAATTCGCATAAGAAAAATTTTATTTACAGTCCGCAGTGACGAATTTTGGGAAAACTTTAGAAGATGTATTCACAATAAAATAGAAATAGATATTTCGCTTATCTTCAAATAGGATGGAATCAATCAGTCCCCAAATTACACAAATCTAACAGAACATTAACAAATAAAGACTCTTTTAAAATAATTCTTAATTTTTTAAAGATAAATCTGTAAGATATGTTTTCATTAATTATTTCTATATTATTAAATAACAGTAAATATTTTTATTCAAAAATTCTTTGCAACAATAAATTTACAGTTTGTAGTGATGAATTTGGGAAAAAATTTAGGAGACGCACTGACCAGACATTTAACGTTAAAGGGGAATAGATATATACATATAGCCTATTTTTTAACAAAACCAAAAATGGAAATACCTTACTTTCAAATAGAATGGAATCATTCAGTCTGAGAGTTGAGGAAATTTAAGAGAATCTTTAAAAAATAAAATAAAGGTTCTTTGAAGAGGGATCTGTGCTTTAGTTTGTAGATAATTACTACTATATTTGTATAAAACCGTAAATATTTTAATTAAATAGCTATAATGAGTTTTTATACCTATAAATTTACCAAAAATATTTATGCATGATCCTCCTTATACCTTGCCTAGGAAATGAGCCCTTTGTCCTCTGCATCTATAATCATGGCGTAGCGAACCCTACCACACAAAAAATAATCAAGCTTTAATATATTATCTCATAAATATAAAAATAATGAGAAGATTTTGGTAGGATTATGTTTTTAGTCAATTGAAATGAAATTTATAAAGTTTCTACTATGTAAAAATTTCTACATCCATACCATTGAATCCTTATCAGATTGTTTGCCCTACAATTTTGCTCAAAAGTTTATTTCAAGGCCAAAGATCCAAAATATTTATCCTCATACCGATCCTTGACGTTTTAGCAAGGCTACATCATCTCCATCTTAGCCACAATTTGAGCTCCACAGTCCTCTGTCACTCTATTGAGTTGCGCAAGGAGAGTCCTCATTACTAGCTGCAAAGTCATCATTATCCCCTCCTCAGTACACATTGTAGCCCCAATAAGTGAAATACAGACAAAGAACAAAACATTACCTCAGTGACATCCCTCTTGAAATTGAAATTGGGCCTAGCAACTTGTTCCATAGCGCCTTGCAAACACTAATTTTAGTGCAATTCTTACCGGGCCCATTTTGTATCTGTCAATGGGAGGTACTTCAGTTCCTATCAAGAAATGCCTCAAAATTAAAGGGAAAGTTGGATATATTAATGTCGACAGTACATGCATTAATAGAATTCAATGCCAAAGTACTATTGCAGAATTTCAAAATACGCTTCCTTGCATAAAGTTGGAAATTTTATTAATTTGTTTGTAAAAAAATTAATTTTATCCATTACTCTTATTTGCATGAGCCAATAAGAAAGCAAATAAATAATTTTGGTTAAATCATTTAAATATGTAGAAATTTTGAAACTATAGTAAAAAGTATATGTATAAAAAATTCTTTGACATGATTGGCTGAATAAATTGGCATGTAGCATCCAATGGATGCATTAGTATCCTGCCTATAGCAGGAACTAAAAAATCAATGATCCCCCGGTTCTTGATGGGAAAGAAGTTTTCCCATCTTCCCAATCAAATCATGGACTCAAAATTATAAAATGCTACTTAAAATAAAAATAAAAAACATCCAAAGTACCTTAGACTTTAGATCTGGTTGTAGGGCCGGAACTAATTGAACAATAGCATGGTGTGTGTGAGTTGTTTCCACATAAGCATGGCATTTGGGAGGTCTTTCCAGTTGAGTATAATGGATAAGTGATGCTGGAAAAAGTGTTTTTTTGAAGAGTTTTTAGTTAGTTTTATTTGTTTTTATGGAAATAAGGAATGTGCAAAGATTTGCATATTTATATTTAGAATTTAGTTTTCTTTGTTTTTTTAGTTTTATTCCTTAGCAAATAAAACCTGTCTAGATACATGCATATCTAGTTTTCTTTCCCATTTTTCCTATGGTTATGAATTCTGTATATTCAACCATTTGTAATATTTTTTAGATAGAGCTACAATAAAAGTTGTATTTTTCAGAATTTCTTCTTTCATAAAATCTTCATTTGGTATCAGAGCTTTAGGATTGTGAAGCTTTCAGCATGGCAAATATTTTGCAAATTCCAAAATTTGATGGAGTAGATTATCAATATTGGTCAATCAAGATGAAGACCTTTTTGATAGGAAAAGATTTTTGGGAGATCGTTGAATCAAGATGTGAAGAACCTGAGAATTGGGATGATCTGACAGCTAATGAGAGGAGATTGAAGAAGGAAGTTGAGAATAAGAATTCAATGGCTCTATTTCACATTCAAATGGCTCTTGAGAAGAGTTTGTTTCCTAGAATTGTTGATGCACAGACATCAAAAGATGCCTGAAAGACTCTAAAAGATGCTTACCATGGCAATGATTAGATCAAGGTTGTGAAGCTACAAACATTCAAAAGAGAATATGAGATTTTAAAGATGAAGAAAGGTGAGAATGTGGGAGATTTTTGTGTAAGAGTCAAGGACGTGGTTCATAAAATGGCTAATTTGGGTGAAACTGTGAGCCAAGAGCATGTGATATAGAAGGTATTGAGATCTCTAACCCCAAAATGGAATACTGTAGCTATTATTATGAAAGAAAGTAAAAATTTAGCCACCTTGGAGTATGATGAGCTAGTTGGATCTCTCATATCACATGAGGATAGAATAAGGGACACTTCTACCAGCATTAGTGAGAAGGATTTTGCTTCCCAATTGCAAATTTCAAAGAATGATGGTGCTAGCAGCAACAATAACAACCACAAAGGCTTAGGAAGGGGTCAAAATTAGAACTTTTCAAGAGGAACTAGAGGAAGAGGAGGTGCTCAAGGAGGAAGAAGCCGAGGTAGATTTGATAAAACAAACATTCAATGTTACCATTACAATCGGTATGGACACTATAAGAAAGAGTGTAGGCTAAAATCAGGAAACAATAATGCAAATTATGCTCAACAAAATGAGGATCCTTCCTTAGGTAATTTATTCTTGTGTTATGGAAAAGCTAAAAATAATACGAGTGATGTTTGGTATTTGGATTCTGGGTGCTCTAACCATATGTCTGGTAACAAGGATATTTTTTCAAAGCTTGATGATGGCTATAGATCCAATATTACTCTTGGTAATAATAATACGGTGGAGGTTGCAGCCAAAGGAGCCATGGAAGTTCAGACAAAAGAAGGTATGAAAAGTGTTCAAGATATCTATTATACTCCAAAATTGAAGCATAATTTATTGAATGTTGGGAAGCTATGTGAGAAGAATTATAGAGTTGTATTTGAAAATATGAAATGTACTATCTATGATAAGAATCAAGGAAATAAAGTGATTACAGTTGTTCCTATGACAAAGAATAGGATGTTTCTATTGAAGTTTGGTGAAAATGACAATCAGCTTGTGAATATGGCTTATGAGGATAAAATTTGGTTGTGGCATCTCAGGTATGGTCATTTGAATTTTCATAGTTTGAAGATTCTAACATCAAATGCATTGGTTCTTGGATTGCCTAAGGTTGAAGAGCACAACAAAATTTGTGAAGGATGTGCAAAAGAGAAGCATGCAAGAGAATCATTTCCAAAAGGAAATGCATGGAGGGCTCATCATCCACTTTAGCTTATTCATTCTGATATTTGTTGTTCTATGAAAACACAAAGTTTGGGTAAGTCATCATATTTTATCACTTTTATTGATGATTACTCATGCATGTGTTGGGTTTATTTTTTGAAGACTAAGGATGAATCCCTTGATACATTCAAGAGGTTTAAAGCCCGTGTAGAAAATGAGAAAGGAAATACAATCAAATGTTTGAGAACAGATCATGGAGTAGAGTATTGTTCCAAAGATTTTTAGAATTTTTGTGAGATAAATGGGATCAAGAGACAAGTCACAACTACTTACACACCTCAACAAAATGGAGTGGCTGAAAGAAAGAATCTTATTGTGGTAGAAATGGCAAGGGGCATGTTACAAACCAAGGGTTTGAACAATACTTATTGGGCTGATTCAGTTGCTATAGTAGTCTATATTCTCAATAGGAGTCCTACAAGTGCCCTAGACAAGATGACTCCCTATGAAGCATGGTATGAGAAAAAGCCTAATGTAAATCATTTTAAAGTTTTTTGTTGCTTGGCTTATGTTCATATACCTAATCAAAATAGACAAAAGTTAGATGCTAAAAGTGAACCATGCTTTTTTGTGGGTTATAGTGAGGAGAGAAAAGCTTATAGATTGTATAATCCTATTACTAATAAGATTCTTGTCTCAAGAGATGTGATTTTTGAGGAAGGGGGAGTTTATGGTCATTAAAAGGCCATGTTGAAAAGCCAAAATCTATTTTGGATGATGATATTATTGATAATAATGATCATTAGTAGCCAACTAATGGTTCTTTTTCAAGATCTCCTAGTCCACCAAGAGGCCCCTCATCAAATTCAAGTGCAAGTTCATCCCCAAGTCCAAGTTCTACAAGAATGGTAAGAAGATTAAGTGATATTTATCAGAGAAGTCAAAATCAAGAACATGAAGAAGATCCAATAGGTGAGATAGTAAATTTTGCATTACTTGCTAAAGCTGATTTTGAGCCATCATGTTTTGAAGATGCATGTACTAATGAGGTTTGGATGCAAGCATTGAATGAAGAGATGGATTCCATTGATAGGAATGAGACATGGGAGCTTGTAGAGCTTCCACATGAGAAGAAGAAGATTGGCACAAAATGGGTATACAAGATCAAATATAACAGTGATGGGAGTATGGAAAGATACAAGGCAAGATTGGTTGCTAAAGGTTTCACTCAAAGGTATGGTATTGATTATGAAGAAAATTTTGCACTAGTAGCAAGACAAGAGACTATTAGAATGCTTATTTCACTTGTAGCTCAAAAGAAATGGACTATTCATCACATGGATGTGAAAAGTGCCTTTCTAAATGGGTACTTAGAAGAGGAAGTATATGTGGGACAGCCACAAGGTTTTGAAGTTAAAGGCAAAGAAGATCATGTTTATAAGCTAAAGAAGGCTTTGTATGGCCTCAAGCAAGCACCACGTGCATGGTATGCAAGGATTGATGGATATTTTTAGCAGAATGGCTTTCAAAGAAGTAAGAGTGAACCTACCCTTTATTACAAGCAAGAAGGTAATGATATTATCATTGTGAGTTTGTATGTTGATGATTTGTTATATACGGGTAGTTGTTCTAAGATGAAAGAGGAATTCAAAGTTGTTATGATGAATGAATTTGAAATGAAAGATTTGGGTCTCATGAAGTATTTTTTGGGAATGGAGGTTTATCAACATGAAAATGAATTTTTTGTTTGTCAAGCAAAGTATGCAAAGGATATGCTAAATAAATTTAATATGGCTGATTGTAAACGTCTTTCTACTCCAATTGCTCATGGAGTTGTATTATGTAGAGATGATGGTGCTGATATTGTTGATGAGACATCATATAAACGTATTGTTGGTACTCTGATGTTTCTAACTCGCACAAGGCCAGATATTGCTTACTCAGTTTCATTGGTTTCAAGGTATATGAAAAATCCATTAGAAGAACATATGAAGGCAGCCAAGAGAATTTTGAGGTATGTGAAAAACACTCTCTATTTTGGAATTCACTATTCTTCTAAAAAAATTGAGCTTGTTAGCTTTAGTGATTTCGATTGGGGAGGTAGTTTGGATGACCAAAAATCTACATTTGGTAATTTTTTCTCTTTGGGCTCTGGTTTAATCACATGGAGTTCAAAGAATAAAAGTATGGTTTCTCTCTCTTCTATAGAAGTAGAATATGTTGCAGTCACTTTAGCAGGCACACAAGCTTTATGGCTCATAAAGCTTCTTGAAGAAATTGGTGAGATTCAGGTTCAGCCTACTGTGATTTTGTGTGACAACATTAGTGCCATTAAATTGGCCAAGAATCCAGTTCATCATAGTAGGACTAGACACTTTGATTTAAAATGACACTTCATTAGAGATTTGGTACAAAAGACTGCAATTGAATCGAAATACATCAACACAAAGGTGCAAATAGCGGATATCTTCATGAAGGTGGTTGCAAAGGATAAGTTTTTGACACTTAGAGATCAAACTGTTAGCCCTCTCAGCATCAAGGGGGAGTATGTGGATAAGTGATGCTAGAAAAAGTGTTTTTTGAAGAGTTTTTAGTTAGTTTTATTTGTTTTTATGGAAATAAGGAATGTGCAAAGATTTGCATATTTATATTTAGAATTTGGTTTTCTTTATTTTTTTAGTTTTATTCCTTAGAAAATAAAACTTGTCTAGATACATGCGTATCAAGTTTTCTTTCCTATTTTTCCCATCGCTATGAATTCTATATATTCAATCATTTGTAATATTTTTTAGATAGAGCTGCAATAAAAGTTGTATTTTTAGAATTTCTTCTTTCATAAAATCTTCAAGTATGGATCCTGGGAAGCAATGCACAGGTGGGGTACAGAGTGTACCCACATGAGCTACTTGTGCAATAATACCCAAATCTTGACACACTTCCTGCACACTCAGAGCTTTGCATCTAACTTCTTCCTAGAGGCCACATTTGGAATTGGACCCAGTTTCCGTTGCCACCATGCAAACTCTGGTAAAAAAATAGAGGAGGCATGGTGCAGCATTGATGCAGATGAAAATTACAATGAGTGCATCTGCACCCGCACCCATGCACACCCTCTCTGCAACCATTTCATAAAAAACCATGTGGATATCAAATGAAGGTGAGCCAGTGCTCTGGATGGCTCGGAATGCATCATCTTTTGCATCTTCAATATCAAATCACTCAAATATTAGTGCCCACCTAGCTACAATGGATGAAAACTAAAATCAAAGACACTAGTCTTAGGTGGGACACATTTCATAGAGTATTGAACTTTAAAACCTTGTTAAATTGTTCATTGTAACATTAGTCAGGCATCCATGGAATATAATGGGAGTGTTGAATAGAGATTTGTGGTAGTCTTTTCTCATAAGTCCTCTCAATCATTGTCCTTCACATGGTGAAAGTAGGTTGGTGTAGACTTTAGAAATCAATCATTCAACTTACGTTGGAATTTTATTAATTTTTTAAGTCTGTCCAACACAAAGGAAACTTCTCCACAATTCATAGCAAAGACTTGTACATGCCATGTGAGTGTTGTATAGAGATTATTTGTAGTGTTTCTCGTATGTCCTCTCATCATCCTTCACATGGTAAAATTAAATCAGTATAGACTTTAGACTCAATTGTTAAGTGATATTATAGTTTTTAAGAGTCATCTAGTGGTTGGTTGTATGCAATTCATAGAGCATAATCTCTTTGGAAAAATATATACTAAGACCAGGCATTTTTGATGTAGATGAAAAAATTGACGCTTGAGTTAATGTAGCTAATCACTATATAAACAAAATCTATAATTACTTTCAAGGTGCACGGACAAGATGGGATTGTCTCATTTGTAAACATGAGGTTAATTTTATAGGCTAAATATTGCATTCTCTTTTACACTAAAATATCAAAAGGGGAAAGTTGGGAGTTTGGTGATATTCACATACAAAGAGTTCCTAAAATTACTATTTATTGAAAAATTGTAATGAAATTATCAGATTCAATAACTTCTTAAAATAAGTAGTTTATATCTAATTTTGTTAAGGTAAGAGCTCTAAAATACCATTAAAAAAATGTGATCTTAGTTTCATAGATTACCATATAGTATGCAAGTTAGTTTGTATATAAAAACATTGTCATAGAAAAATAACTCACTATCACATAAATTATTTATTTACAATCTCTAATATAAATATATCACTTGACTAAATATTATAAACATAAATATATATACAACCATTAAACTATATAAAACTATTGACCCCTCTTCCTTTCTTAACCTATGTTTTCATCTTCAATAAGTTGAATGTGATCATGTTCCTAGCAAATTTAATAGCTCAAATGATGCTCTCAAATCATTATCAACAGTTTGGATTGTTCACACAAAATTTTTCAAATCTTGTTTTTTTTTTAATTTTTTATGGGGGGGGTTCAAACCTTTGAACCATTAAACTATATAAAACTATTGACCCCTCTTCCTTTCTTAACCTATGTTTTCATCTTCAATAAGTTGAATGTGATCATGTTCCTAGCAAATTTAATAGCTCAAATGATGCTCTCAAATCATTATCAACAGTTTGGATTGTTCACACAAAATTTTTCAAATCTTGTTTTTATTTTTATTTTTTATGGGGGGGGGTTCAAACCTTTGAGGTTGCCCAGTAGAGGCATGAAACTGGGGCACAATCCCAGCCTCATCCCTTATTATGTCAGAGCCTTGCACTCAACAAGACTTGATCCCCAGTAGGCTCATTAAGAACCATTCAACTTCACCAGTAAACCAAGGACCCATTGACTTCAAATCTATTTTCACTCTTTTGGACACTTAAAAGTGAGAAAGCCTTGAAAATTGTTGCCTTCACAGTATGGAAGCTAGGTATTGGTGTATGATTTGGGGGAGATGTCTCCTTTTTGTTGGATGTACTTGAAGAGTCATTTAAATTCTAGAGTAAGTTGAATGATTGATTAGTAATTGGGGACCCACCCACTTTTGGCATCTGAAGAGGGATGAGAGGACTTTGGTAGAAAAAATGCTACTAATCTCTAAAACTAATACTTGGATTGCAAAGGGGACAACAACACTCACATGGCATCCACAAATCTTTGATATATTCTATGAATGCATTTTCTGACCACATTCATTACCCTATTTCTCGCCACATATGCTAGTAGACTATGAAATCCATACACATAGATAGTAGGAAAATAAAGGAGGGGGAAAGCTTACAATTCAAGTGTGAAGCTTATTCATTCCTTGTTCAATGGTTGTATATCTCTTTATGTTTATAATATTATAGATTGTAAAGAAATAATTTATATGTAAATAAAAAATAAATTAAATAATTAATAAAATGAGTTAATATTTGAACATATGATAATTTATGAATACTTTAAAAATATAAATACATTTTTTTTTCAAATAAATTATCATAACTATTTACTATGAATGTGTCAATTATAAAATAAAATGTTTATTTGATAAAATAAGATATTTAAACAAGCATTAGCAATGTAGACGCATTGTAGTATTTCTTCTTAATGATTTGTCCTATCGCAAATATAAAAGATGAGCAAAATGAATACCTTATATTTTCCCTTCAAATGTGAAAGATTGTCAAAAAGTTTCAATATCCAACTATTATTCCAATAGTGTTGGATATAATTTATGTTTTATATAATTATGTGTTGTTTTTATAATAACAAATAGTTTTTCAAATGTGTTCAACTATTTATCTGTTTGTATTGCATACAAAGGTTAGAGATACAAAAAATTTATAGTTAGTAATATGTATGTGGTCTATTTAGCCTACACATAAGTTATACTTTAAATAGAAATATGATTTTCTACTAACAACAAATGCTATTTTTTCTTTCAACTACTAGGGATTTCTAGATTAAGTTATGGTCAAATATTTAAAAAGCCTTTTTTTAGGACACTTTGCACTATAGGTCCTATTTTGATGAGTTGCATGATGAGTCACACGTCCAAACCTTAGTTGTAGTTAGATAAGAGTCCATTTTATATTTCTAAAAAATAAAGGTATTTCGATATTTAATATATAATGATTATATCGTGACAAAGTTATTCCGCATGACTATTGAACTCTCTCCCCTCATGCATAAAATTAAACATCAACTTCAATTCATTGCCAATGTACTTTTGTGTTTTTATTGTTTATTAATTAATTATAAATAAAACTAATATATCCTTAGCTATGTGAAATAGAAAATAAAGAGCCCTTTGCTAATGTAAATAAATAAATGATTAATGTTTTATTTTTAGGATTTAATTTCAGATAATAAAGTGTAAATAGATAAATTTATTATATGAAAAACTGAAGATAAATTATTTAGAAATACTTATCTTTTTGTGTCTTTTGATGGTGTTGGACTTACATTACTGTTCTATGATCTAAAATGATGTCACCTTAGTATATAAAGTTCTATTTTATTTTGGGAGAAGGTAAATTATTTTATCTTTGATTTTGGGAGAAATTGTGGTGTAAAGATACTTAAAATTAATTGTATGGTATAAAATCAGCCTTTTATGAATAAAATGAATCTATTAGGTTGACTAATATAAAATCTAATTCGCATCACATTTTAGAATTTGAAATTAAGTTGGTAGTGTTGAGGACCTTGATTGGCAGGGTGTATTCTCATATGGTAGAGCCCCTAATTGAGTTGATTTAACTTCATGCAAAAAAAATATATCAAGCAACCATACAATACGTAAATTTGTTACTAAGGTTGCATATGATGATGTGGTAGTGAATTCTGAAAATTATCCCATGTATCATAAAGGGAGGGTGTAAATACAAGTTGCTCAATGTGTTAAAAAATTTTTTTTTAAAAAAGAGTTTTTTTTTTATAAAACATCTTAGAATACAATTTGAAATGTTTAGTACTACAAGTTAGCATGAAATGACTAGTTGGATGGGAGTGACATGGGTTTAATTTAAATTTTAAATTTAAGAAATGCAATGATTGATCTTTCATTGTAGGATTTGATATATTTTAGTTTCATGTCCCAAAATTGATGCAAGTAGGAAAATCAGTTAACTTGTTGGGAAAGATGTTGCACTTGTTACACATTAGAATCTTGAATATGTTTTGAACTTGTCATATTTCACAAAATGGGGCACTACACTTTCAAGAATGCTATATTTTCCCTAGGTGATAGATGTGGTTATTAGTGGAAACACATTTGATATTGGAGGCCAAACCATCGTGACCACATGACATATTAGAGTTATGGCTTAATGTGGATAACACATTTGGAAAATACTTTAAATGTGAGAGACATATTAGTGAAATACATTTCATTGAATTACATATCTTACTAAACCATTTAATATGAGATCACATGAGACAAGTAATCTTGGATGATTGGATTGAAGAGAATATTTAAGTCTTCCTATGCATTGTAATTAAGTCATGTATACCTAAAAATAGAGCTAGAATTTTTCTTTTTTGATTTATCCATTTACATATGATGTGGTTAGAAGTACTTCACTTTAAGATGAAGGTACATCTTTAATGCCCAAAAATTAAAAATATACTTCTTAAATCAATTATCCAATTTATCAATTATGAGTGTGTGTGAGATTACTAAATGACTTAGTCAAAATTAAGTTTCCTAACATATTAATATGTGTACATGACAACATAAACTTGAAAATATGCAGAGAGAAGGTGTTTGGTTTGTTGAGCTACTATCATTGATTGCACCTAATCTTCTACTGTCAGTTTGAACATTTTCAGCTGGTTATTGTTTAACTTGCTTCAGTAATGTTGTGGATATTATTATATTTTTCTATTATATACAATTCTCTTGCTACGACCAGCACATTACTTTTTCTTGATTGTAACTTGTATTCTACCATGTTATCAAGCCATATAGGTAGTGTTTATTTGTTGTAAATGATGTTATATATGTTTGTTATTAAAGCTTAATCTAGTAAAAATAATTAATCATACTTTGTTTGATCTTCTCATTTTTGGATTAAATTGTGTGAAATTTTTTATCATCAATATTTCAGATCATGCTACATGATCTATCATCAGAATGGAAGCAAAAGCAAGAGAGCAGAAGTCATCCTCATTAGTATCAGCTCACTTTTTCTCTCTTTCTTTTACTTTCATGTTCATGATGGATCATGTGGTATGATCTGAAACATTGATGATGAAAAATTTCACATAATTTATTTAACATAAGAAGATCTAACATTATAGACTATAAAAACTACATGACTCTAATTAATACTTTGTTTCATAGAATTATTACAAGGAAGACCATAAGATAAGTAGATGTGCTTTGAGCAGAGAAATCAATTACAAATATAAAGTTTCTTTAAGATAATATTGTAAATTTAATTACTTCAAGCGAAGAAGCACATTGCTAAGAAACATAACTATGATTTAGTAATACAAGCAGGAGAAAGGGTTTGGAATTGTCAGATTGAGAGTACTACAACATGATTGTGAAAGCAGTATTATTTATTAGCATAGGAGGCAATTGAAGCAGAAATCAAGGGGCTGGGGGCACGGCGATCTCCACTGTTCCTTCCAACATCTGCACAACCCATTTAATTGACGGCCTCAGAGCAGGATTATCTTGAATGCACCACAGCGCCGTCAACACCATTCTTTCCAGCTGCCTCGGCTCAATTGTATCGCCTTCTAACTGCTTCTGTTCCACCAGTTGTACAAGTCTGCCTTGTTTCAAGCACTCGTAAACCCAGTCGCACAGAAGGATTTCATTTTCTTGGTCATCTGACACAAAGGTTTTTTCTGCAACAGACGATTTCAAGGAGCATAACTCCAAAGCTGTAAACATCCACTTTCACAGTGACGGCGACATTCCTGTGCCAGTCAGGTGCCATGTAACCCTTTGTGCCATGAGCCCCGGTGGTAAAAGTGCGAGTGTGCTCCGCCTTCAATTTCGCTAACCCAAATTCAGAAATCTTAGGGTTGTACTTTTCGTCGAGCAGAATGTTCTGAGGCTTTATATCACAATGGATGATCTGCGTTGCGCATTCTTCATGCAGGTACAGGATGCCTCTTGCTGTCCCGATGGCAATTTCCACCCGTAACTCCCAGATAAGAAATTTGCTATCAACAAATAAAACGGCATCCAGAGATCCATTGCTCATGTATTGGTACACCAGAAACTTGTGCTCATCCTCGTCGCAGAATCCATACAATTGAACAAGATTTCTATGATGGCTTGTACCGATGATACTCACCTCTGTTCTGAACTCCTTTTCCCCTTGGCCTTCCTGTACCACCTTATCCAGCGCCTTCACAGCAATCGCCCTTTCGTTGGGCAATTCGCCTCTGTAAACTTTACCAAAAGAACCCCTTCCTATTTCCTGTTTGAAACCTCCTGTAGCACCCTGGATCTCTTTGTAACTAAAGGCTTTTAAGGTCCGGCTCTTCCCGGCTTTATCCTGCACCTTACTGGTGTTATGAATAGAGCTACGGAAGAGCCCTGTTAACAGGAACGTTGCTACGGCAAGGACCGAAGAACAACCGACCAGGCTTATTCCAACCATTAGAACAACTTTCCCCTTGCCCTTGTCTTTGGTTCCGTTTGCAAGGTGAGCGCAAGGAATTAGAAGGGAAGGCGCAATAGAAAGGTTGGTGACTTTGACAAAAGCTTTAGTTGTAATATCAGAGCCCTGTCGGCCATCCATCAGAGGCATACGTTTCTTGTAACAAAATGCATTCAAGTAAGTAACTACGGTACACATGCAATCATCACTAGAGGCCTGCATGCATTCACTTTCAGAAACATCACGCAAATTTGAATAGTCGTTACCCTCCGCCCAATCGGTTTCTGCAATCTCTTTCATTTCGTTCCTTGCGCTGCGGCTGTGGTCCTGGGAAGCATTTCCTTGCATCCCTTTGAGGGCTCCTGTGTGTCCACAACTGCAACTTCACTAATAGAAATACATGGAAAAAATATGCAACACAATCAATACAATATTTTCGGACAATTGTCTGCGGAAAAACTCCGAGGGAAAAACCAGTATTGCAGATGAGAAATATATTAACTTCAGCAAATTAAGAGATACAAAATTCCTTGCCTCTCACTAGTAGAACCCTGACAATCTCCCAATTCCTCCTGTTGATATTCCTCTACTACTATTCCCAACGCTATCACTGCGCCTTTTGCTAACACTGCAAGACTGTTTGCTATCACTGCAAACACATTTGCTAACACTACAAATGCTCTTCAAGATGTGTTTTCCAAATGCCCCTAGACCTCCTTTTATACTACCCTTGTTGGTAAACCAATGACCGAGATTGATTCTCAATCAACAGTTGAGATTAAAATAACCCAACAACCAATAACAAAATCGGTTTCTAGTTGCTTCCAAAAGTGGTTAATTAATTAACAAATAATTGTCCCTACTCTAACTAATTAGTTAGTAAAACAATTATTTACTAATTAATCACATCTGGACAAACAACTGTCCAAAGCTAACAAACTAACACTCCCTCTTAGTGAGGAAGCTATTCTGCACGACACCCAACTTATCTCTGAAGAAGATGAATTTCACCTTCCCCAATGCCTTTTTTAGAATGTCTACTACTTGCTCCTCTGTAGGTATGTATTATAGCTAAACAATCCCCTGTTGTACACAATTCCTAATGAAGTGATACTTGATGTCTATATGTTTAGACCTATCATGAAACACTGGAATCTCAGACAACTTGAGGCAACTCTGATTGTCATAGTGTATCACTGTAGTCACAACTCTCTAACCAAATAAGGCTACTAGTAAGTTTTGAAGCCAAATAACTTCACATGTCACCATGCTAGTTGCTATGTATTCTGCTTCTGCGGAACTCAAAGCTCCAGACTTCTGCTTCCTGCTGAACCAAGAGACAACTCCCGATCCCAAACTAAAACAACACCTTGAAGTGCTTCTCTTGTTTGTTGTACTACCTGCCCAATCTGCATCAGTATAGCCTATCAACCTGATACCTTCACCTTGAATATATCTGATCCCATACTCAACTATACCACAAAGATAACGCAACACATGCTTTGTTGCTGTCCAATGCACTCTCTTTGGCTCCACCATGAACTAACTAAGAGAGTTAACTGCAAAGGCTATATCTAGCCTAGTGTTGACCAAATACATGAGCAAACTAATCAATTGCTTGTATAAGCTGGGATCTACATCCTTCTCCTTAGATGTATCTACCTTCCTCCAATTCATGATCATGGGTGTAGACATGGTTTGCAATGCTCCATCCCAAATCTCTTCAAGATTTCAATGTAGTATTTCCCTTGCCCAAGGAAAATTTCTCCATCTGTCTGCCACACCTCCATGCCTAGAAAGTAGTGCATAAGTCCCAAATCCTTCATCTCAAACTCTCTTGCACGGTCCCTCTAGCACTCCTTTATGAGCTATAGTGAGCTTGTTAGAAATGAGTCATCCACATATAGAACAAGAATGAGAACCTCACCCCCAACCACCAAGTAGTATATGTTGGCATCTGCCTTGCTCTTCACAAAGCTCATTACTTGTAAGTAAGTATCAATGCACTCATACCACGCTCTAGGAGCTTGCTTGAGTCCGTACAAAACTCTCTTCAATCTGCACACATGGTCTCTTTTTTGTGTGCTACAAAGCCTTCTAGTTGCTCTATGTATACCTCCTCCTTCAACTCACCATTGAGGAATGTTGTCTTGACATCCATTTGATGGATCTGTCATCCCATCTGTGCTACAAATGAGATCACATCTCGTATAGAAGTATACCTGGCCACTGGAGCAAATGTCTCCTTGTAGTCTATTCCATGCTTCTAAGAGAACCCCTTTGCCATGAACCTTTCCTTGTATTTCTCGATGCTACCATCTACACCATGCTTGATCTTGTAGATCTAATGTGATCCAACCATTGTCCTATCTATTGGTCTAGGCACTACCTCCCACACATCATTCTGCATTACTGAGTTATATTCCTCAACCATCGCATCTTGCCACACCTGACGCTATGCAACCTCCTGATAACTGGAAGGCTCACTGTCTACCAACTAACTGACTAAAGACACATAGTCATTGAAATTGGCTGGTTGTCTCCTTTGTCTCGTACTCCTCCTAGGAGTTCCCACTAACTCCTGAGTATCCCTTTGTTGAACCTCATGGTTCATGCTGCCAATTGTAGAGGATGAAATATCAACCTCCATATCTTCTAAATGCATATCCTACTACACCAGTTGCTCCATACTCTCCGAACTCTCACAACCTAAGCCTATGCTAATACTAGTAACTATACTCGAGCTTTGTTTCCCTTGACTCAGTTGAGCTACCCCTGGAGCTTCTGTCGGCTGCTCACTCTGATCTTCTACAAGCAAATCTCTAGATCTCCTGAATGCCTTGTCCTCCATGAACTTGACATCATGTCTAACTATAATCCTCTTAGTCCCTGGAATAAATATTCAATATGACTTTGAGGTTTCACTATACCCAACAAAGTACCCCCTCTCTGTAGTCTAATCTAACTTTTTATGTGTATCACCTGGAATATGGAAATATGTCAAACTTCCAAATATCCTAAAGTGACTGGCATCTAGCTTCTTCCCTGTGAAAGCCTCTTTTGGTGTCATCTTACCTAGTACCTTATGTGGAACCCTATTCTGTATGTACATTGTTGTACTACAGGCCTCTACCCATAAGTAGCGGGGCATGTCCTAGTCATGTAGCATATCCCTTGCTACCTCTGATATAGACCAGTTCATCCTCTCAGCAACTCCATTATGTTGTGGATTGTAAGGATCAATCCACTCTCTCTTGATTCCTTCCTTGGTACAAAACTCCTGGAATTCATTCCCTTTGTACTCACCTCCATTATCTGACTGAAGAACCTTAATCTTCTTTCTTGTCGAGTTCTCCACAAGAGCTTTGAACACTTGGAAGCAACTAAAAACCACATCCTTGGTCTTCAAGAAGTATATCCAAGTATTCCTAGAGAAATCATCAATAAATTTAACATAGTACTTATATCTTCTAAGAGACTTCGTTGACATTGGTCCACCTACAACTAAATGTACTAGATCAATAACACCCTTAGATCTAGCGTCACTCCCTAGAATATATGCTTTTGCAAACTTCCCCAACACATATCCCTTACATACATTGTCGTGCTCTATGCTCACCTCAGGAACACCTGTCACTGTCTCACGAAGCAATTTAAGTGCTCCGTGATGTATATGGCCCATCCTCCTATTGCATAGCTCTCCAAGATCTCTAGGATTACTATTGCTCATGAGTGCCTTAGGAGTGTCAAACTACAGTCTATAAAGGCAACCGCTATTAACTCCAATAGATACAGGTGATTTCCAATCTTTGTGCTTGATCAACACATGTGTCCCTCTAAAAAATACATTATACCCTTTATCCTGAAGAATAGATACAGAAATCAGATTCATACCTAATCCTAGCACATGAAACACATCATGAAGGGGAATAATCTTTCCATTCTCCCTCTAAAATTGAACAGTCCCTTTCTCAACTGAGTTGAGCTTGGACAAGTTTCCCATAGAAATCTCGGTGCTACTGTCTTCCTCCTTGTAATTGGAGAAGTACTCTCTAACTCCTATCATATGAAATGATGCCCCATTGTCTATATACCAAACACTCTATGAGGTTGAGCTAACCATACAAGCTATGACTGTGATCTCATCTTTCAATCTACTAGAGAGCTCATCTGCAGTTGTTGAAGTTGCCACCTACTTCTTGCCCTTATTTTCATTCTTCTTCCTTTCTAGGAAATCACTGACATAGTGGCCAAACTCATGACAACCAAAGCACTTGACCTTAGATAGGTCCTTCTTCTTCTTCTCACCTTGTGAGCTTGATCCTTTGCTAGACCCCTTCTTTAATTTTCCCTTTCTTGCTAGGGAAACATTTTTTTGTTCCACCTCAATTTTCTAACTCTTGTTGTTGGCTTCATTGACAAGACTTAGTCTAAACTCCTCCTGAGTGAAATCACTCCATAGTCAATCCCAACTTAGTCGATCACTCAGTAAGGTGTCTCATCCACTGACAACTTGAACAAAGACATCCCACTATTTAGTAAACCCATTTAGGGCTATTCTGAGTAGCTCATCATCATAGGGGCTATCTACAATAGCTACTAACTTGTCCTTGACAAGTCTAAGCCTGGTGAGGTAACTTGTGACATCTTCTCCCTTGTTCATCTAGGTATTCTTTAAATTTTCTCTGAGAATCAACTTTCGGTTGGTGGTAGCATTCTGGTATAGATTCAGAATGGCGTACCACATCTTCTTCACATTATCTAACTCCGCAATATGTGGAACAATATGATCCTTGACACCATCAAGGATTATCCTCCTCACCTTGGCATCATCCTTCTTGTATGTTGTGAGCTGTGTTGCATCTAAGGGTACAACTACCACACTAGTAACATACTCCATGATAACATTCTCTTCCAGCAATAAAGAAATTCTAGCTTTCCAGACACCAAAATTTGAGGCACGATCCAATGTGTCCTAATCTCTCAAACCAGCTATGGCCATCTCAAAGAAATAAAAGAAATAACTTGAAAGAGGTCAAACTGGGTTTTATAAACCCTTAATTTCTTTCCTTCCTAGGGTAAACCTTTTTTACCCTCAACTTAGCTCTGATACCATGTGAAAATTCTATTGCAGTCACTGATTATTAATATCCTATCTTATAAAGACTATTTAACTATCAAAAATAAATTCATAGCTAATATTGAAAAATAACACAACTGCAACTTTACTAATAAAAATACATGGAAAGAAATACGCAACGCAATCAACACAATATTTTTAGACAATTGTCCCTTGAAAAACCTTGAGGGGAAAACTAGTACTGTAGATGAGAAATATATTAACTTCAAAAAATTAAGAGATAAAAAATTCCTTGCCTCTCACTGGCAGAACCCCAACAATCTCCCAATTCCTCATGCTGATATTCCTCTACTATTATTCCCAGCGCTATCATTGCACCTCTTGCTAACACTACAGGACTATTGGCTATCACTACAAACACATTTGCTAACACTGCAAATGCTCTTCAGGATGTGTTTTCCAAATGCCCCTAGACCTCCTTTTATACTACCCTTGTTGGTAAACCAACGATCGAGATTGATTCTCAATCAATGGTTGAGATTAAAACAACCCAACAACCAATAAAAAAATCAGTTTCTAGTTGTTTTCAAAAGTGGTTAATTAATTAACAAATAATTATCCCTACTCTAACTAATTATTTAGTAAAACAATTATTTGCTAACTAATCATGCATTTGGAAAAATAGCTGTCCAAAGCTAACAAACTAACACTGTGGGCATAAACAATTGGGCTTCTTCAAGTCAGTCAGGTGAAAAAAGCTGTTAAGCCCACACAGGCCCTTCATAGTACAAGGATCATCCAGAACTTGTGTCAATACATGAGACCAAGCTGAAGCGGAGCCACTACCCATCTGCTTCCACACATACTGCCTTAGAACTCCATCGATATCGAGCATCACTCTATGAAGAAACTGAGCCCCTCCCTCCTCACCCTCACTGAGCTTCGCCACTTCCATGTCGATGTTGTTTACCAAACTACTACATAGATGGGATTGAAGACAACTTTTGAGACAATTATTGAGTTGATTGTCGTAATTTGAGACAAAAAATAACTTGTCTATTGTTTCAAGTATTTTCATAAATCAAGTGTCTTTAGTTATTGTCTTTATTTATTGTCTCTTAAAACAATATAAAACTGAAGTATTTTTGTCTCTCTAGAGACAATTTCACTTTTGTCTCTCTAGAAACAATATTTCTTTGGTCGTACCTATTGTCTCTAGAAAGACAACATGTTTTTAAATCTTAATTAGAGTCTCTCTAGAAACAATGTGAACAAATGTAATAAAAAAATAGATAATTTATTTTTAAAATAAATTAAAATATAATTTTTAATTTCAATGTTTTTTTTTTTTAAGAAATATGAAAATGTAAATGATCATTTTAAATATATAATAAAAAACCTTTTGGTGGTCTTCCCTTTCAACATAGGAGCAAGCTATCATAAACATGTGAATTTTTTAATTTTACAGAATAACAACTGTGCATCGTCTAGAAAAATGGAATGGAACAACATTCAAATTTACCCACAATTTACAATATTACCCAATACAAAAATGCAATATGGTGCAATCCATATGGCACAAAAATCTTTCCGATCACTTTTGAAGAAGGCCTAGCTATATAAATTCAGCAAGAAACCAGAGATTTTCTTCCAAAAATTCATTGGTAAGGTCAGTAATGTCTTCACACCACTCATCACTCTCTTGAACTTCTAGTGGAATTCTTGTGGGCATGAAATTTCCTATTTGTTCAATTGATTGGGTGTTAACGATTCCCCTCAGACCTCCAATTGTGTCAGATTCTGTTGCCTCAGATCTTGTAGGCATTTGAGGGAACTCTACATTTTGCCCTCTGGATCTCATATTTTGAAGCCATATTGCTGCTAATGTAAGGCATTCCCAGGCATTGCTGAAGGGATCTACAGATGCTACAAATGAAGCTACCAAATGTTTAGCAAGATGTTTTCCCTTTGTGTCACTTGCAATCCTTGGCATAAAGCTGCAACTAGGAATGCCTCTGATACCTCCTATGTATTGTGGTGGGAAGGATGTCATTTTTTCAAAGCCTGTGCCAATCCATTGCTTAAAATCAAAGCTGAAATATGGATCACTAGATGCATGTTTCTGGTGTGGAATTTTAAAGGCCTTGTGTGGGAACATACCCTTGGGCATAGCCATATGTTCTTCTGTTATGAGCATAGAATGCCCCATCACTAATGGTTGAAGAATTTCTTTCCTCCTCACATTTAATGAGTTTAAGTAGGCTTTAACAACTGCATCACTAGCAAGACCCCTCTTCTTTTTGCATTTATTGCACTCTATTCTTTGTGGATAGTTCACATTATTACAATGGAAATTGTCACAAACCCAATTCCCACCTTCAAGTGCATGAGGTTGTTTGCTTCTAGAGACACCATTTTTTTGATTAGCTGCTCCTTGCATCCTGTGGTGGTTTGGATACTTGGCCATTTGGGATTATATTCCAAACACCAAGCAAGGAGGAATAGGATACAAAAGGATCACTTGCAAAGTTTTGGTTGTTATTGATCTATATTGTGTGTAACATATAGTAATACCTCAGAGAAGGAGAGGAGAGGTTTGAGGGTCAATGAATCAGAAAAACTCACACAAGCCCTTGAACAATAGCCTTTTTTAATTTCAATTTTACCAAATAGCATTCACTATAATTATTTCCAATATTTTATTCTTGCAAAAATAGTCAACAAATTAGCACAAACTAACTTTAGTAGAAATAATAAATACCATTTTATTATATTTATTCTCAATGTTGTCTTACAAAATGATTGTGAGTTACTCCACAACAAAAGGAGCATAGCATCGATATGACATTAAACATTACTAAATATTGATACTAATTTCCCATGCACTATGACACTGATTTTTCAAACATTGCAGCCCTATTAATAACTATTTAAAAACTCCTCCATAATATACATTTCCACCAAGTTCAGTAGTGTAGCATGAAAGTTGCTTAATTTAACTACATATTTTTAAGATGCACAAAAGTGTTTCATTTTCAACATGTTGGAGTTGTAGTGGTTTTAGCATGCCATATCAAGAAAAAGACAGTGTAGTCATGTTTCTTTGATAACATGAAAAATAAAAAACAAGTGTAAGAATATAACATAACTAATAAAATGATGTTTCTCATATATGAAAACCTTATCAATAGAGAAAATAACTTGTAATGTATCATTAGCTTTTTCATTTCATAATTCCAAAAAACTATAGCAATGTAGTTGTTGGAAATATTCAAGACTAGCCAAGTTACTGAGAGGTGAGGGGTGAATCCGTAACTTCAAAACTTTTTACAAATTGCTGATCTTGACAATATTCCAAATAACATTTAGATCAATAAGCTAACTGCATGCATGAGTAACAAAAAGAATAAAACATTCATAACACTTTGAACATAGAGATTTCGTTACCCAGAAACCTTCCAAATAGAAAGTAAAACTGGGGTGGGGATGATACCCACAAAACTTCAATTCTGCAATATAAAGTTGGCCGGTTAAGGCTTACAATGATCACTTCTGATGATCTGCCCTGTTAGGAGCAATTAGGACTACTAGGTCCACCTTGTTAGAGGATTTACAAACATACAATGAAGTATGCACTTGGTTAGAGATTTTACAAAAGACTGCTAAGTCTACCCTGTTAAAGGATTTCAAGTTGATTCATCTATTAGGATGAAACAGTAGATCTCTTACTTGCAACTGTACTTGTTGATTGAGATTCTTTGATGTACTGATCACCTTCTATGATAGATATGTCTCTGCTGCTCCTTATACTACTGTAGCCCTTTGTAATTCGCCTATCTCTTCCTTCTCTTTTTCACACATTACTACACTTTTGATATGATACAAAACATTTCTTATATATCAATCCAAAATAATTACAAAATAACTAAAAAGTCAGCCCTAACACAAATATTACTGAGTCATCCCAAATATAGTTACAAAGTTCCTGCAAACATACTCGGTGACTTTTTGATACTCGGCATTCACTGCAATACTCAGCATCATCATGCTCTCGGTAGGAGTGGAGGCTCAGTCCATACTAACCACTTGATCATAGTTTCAAACTCAATATACACTGGAGACTCGGTAGATACAGTGTCACTCGGTAGAAACTAAATTCCCTATTTACTATGCTGGCACTCGGTAAACACTTCTCATCTCATCACTTAGTAATGATAACTCGGTAAGCATTGCGAGGCTCAGTCTACTCGGATTGCTCGGTAAACACTGCGAAGCTCGATAAGCACACAGAATCTAAATAAATGTTGTCACTAATGACAAACATACTTAATGCCAACAATCTCCCCCTTTGGCATTAGTGACAAAAACACTTATTGCCCAAAACTTATATACAAAAATCATGCTGAATCTGTTTTTGATTTTTCAAAATTTGTCTTTGTCAATCTGTTGTATATACATTTTATGTCTCCCCCATATAGTATACATATATACAAGTATCTTATATCTCCTATATCACCTGTTCTCATATCTCTTCTCATATCTGCCCCATTCACCACATACTCTCCCCCTTTTTGACAATAATGCCAAAGGTGTATATACAAATATTTTACACAGAGATGCCAAAATGTGAGAGAAAATTAGAATGTACCTTGCCAATCAATGCCAGAGTTCTATCCCAATTCTCTTGTAGAATCTTGCATGTATGGAGTGCAACTTGGACTTCTGCAGAGAGTTCAATCATGTGATCTACAATTGAAAACTAATTGTCATGGATCAATGTTTTTGTGTGTGCAATATGCTTCTGCATTGTATCCATGATGGGAAGGATCATGTTCTGAATATCTATTAATGTTGACCTGATCCTTGCATCTTCTCTCAATAACTCTGATTGCTTATCAAATAGGAATCTAACTTTCATATGATGTGCAGAGCTTAAACTAGGTTCAAGTTGCAACTTCTGTGTACTGATCTTCAGATCCTCATCAATCTTATTCAATTTGTCCTTAACTTCCTTAGAGAACTTGGCAACATTACATAGCTTGACAAACAATGATGTTACATTGGAATAGGAGGATTCAAAGTTAGTCAAAACTGAAGATAACTCGGCTTGATTTATAGCTATTTGCTGAGCAATATGCTCAAGCACTTTATTGTCAAACTTCTTTTCAGCCTTCTCAAGCAACTTTTCTTGACCAGAAGAGTCCTCATTGAACTTAGTGACGGCCTCTACCAACTTAAACAAAATGTGTTGAGAGGAATCAACTTCAACACCTATTGTTTCTGTCAAAATATTCTTGGCATCCTCAATGATCTTATATTCATTATCTCTTTCCTCTTTTAGTTTCTTCTTCTTTTCTTTCTTCTATAGGAGTTCACCAACCAATTGCATTTGATCTGCAGAAAGATTTACAAAATCTAATTGTGGAATTTCTATCTGCTCATCCAAATCTATATCTTCTTCTATATCTTTACTCCTACTCAAAAATCTTATGCTCGGTTGAACCTTAGGTCCAACTGTATTGTACTTAATGCCTTTGAAGTAGAAGTTATTGTAGACACATTAGGACTTGCAGTGAAAAATGATAAACTTCCAATTGATGGAATGCTCACTTGAAGACTTGATAAACCCAAAACTGAAGTATTTACAATTGTAGAATAAAAAATTGAAGTACTTACTGAAGTAGGCCTCAAAATTGTAGAGGGTACTAAAGTACTTGCTGGAAGCTACAACTCAGTAGAAGAAGGAGGCTAAAGCTTGGTGGATGAAGTGGTAGCCACTTCTATCATTGATACATTGAGCTGTGCTGAGGATGATTGGACATTTGATGTATCTATTGGTTTTGTCACAATCACACTTGCTGAAGCTATCTCCGAGCTAGATGTAGCAATTTTCGCTGGAGAGTGAGGAAGTGAGGCAATTACTTCTGTAGCTATCTGAACTGTATCATCTTCCTCATCATTCTACTTGGCTTCCTTGGTAGCTTCTTCCTCTACTACTTCTTCTATTTCAACACTATCTAGCTGAACTATTTCTATGGCAGCATCTTCTTATTTATCTTCATCACTGTCATCTTCAATATCTTTTATCACAATAGTTTCAACACTCGATTGGTGAAGATGATAGATGTTTTTCCATGTAGTAGTGGCACTCTTTAGAACTGATTATACATTTTTTATCAAAATCAGACAAGTGTTGAATCTGAGTGTCATCTTACTCTCATTTTCTTTCAATGCCTTATTAACTTCATCATTTTTCAAATTTGGCATTAACTATCTTAAGGTATGAGCATATATATCTTTGACAGTTTGCCTTGCATTCTCCCATCTCATCTTGACTTTCTCCAATAGAACATCTGGAATTTGTGGAGCCATATCATCAGGTGAGTACTTCCATTGCCCCATTTTCTCAATAATAGCATCTTCAATCTCCTTCTGCTCTGTCTCTGTTCTAATTTTATACTTGAGAGAATTGAAGTTTTCCATTCCAGATCCTTCTCTCAAACTCTTAATGTCTTCTTCAAATGTGGGAGGAGGCCTTCTAAATACTACATCACCACTATTTTTACCTGCCTTGCCCCTTGTTTTTCTTGTGAAGACTGTAGTAGATTATTTAGGTGCCTTGGTGGTGGTCGCCTTCCCTTTCTTCTTCATAGGTACTTGTTCTTCTTCACTCTCATTATTTTCTTCTTCTTCTTCAATGTCCTCTCCTTTTCCCTTGATTAACATTAGAGGTGTGCTAGATTGCATCTTGGCCATCCTCTTTCTGCTTTTGTTAACCGCCTATGGAAGCTTTATGCTTAGTTCTATTCTTATCTTTGCTTCATCATATGTTCCAAAGTATGGAGCCTTTGTATCAATAGGTTGATTTATTAGGGCTTCAATTATGTCCTTGGTTTCATTAATATTTATCTCATAAGGAAGAGGTTTCACCCATTAATTTCTTGGCCTTACTGCCTGAATGTACACTCTGTCACAATCAACCATAAAAAAAATATCATCCTTATAATCTTCCACCAAATTTTGTGGAATCCGAAATCTGTTATTCATCTTCTCTTTAAAGGATTCAAAATAGTTATCCATTATGCACACAAAATTCTCTACCATTTCAGCAATGTACTCATTTATTTGATACAGAACAGACACATCTTTCCTCCATTTTACCATGCCTTTAGATGGGAAAAAATTTTGAGCATAGAAGAATAAACAAACCAACAGTGAGCCAAACTTACATGGATTGTTCTTTGAAGCTTTAATGCTCTCCATATTCTTGTTGAACTGCTTCAACAAAAAATCTGCTAGGTCAAATGACAAGTTGTTCTTCACAATTTTGTAAGCTAGGTCAACTGCTTCACATGGAAAACTATTCTGCCAACTAGAACTGTATATCTTGTGAGCTATGACATATGTCCCAAATTTCAATTCTGCATCAGTTATACTACTTATCTTCATACCTCTACTATTCCACTCGGCTAGGGTTTTCTTTTCCAGCTCTGCCCGACCTAGGGTTTTTATAGATTTTGCCTTGGCAAGCATGGGAAGACCAGTGATCCGATGAATCATCTTCTTTGTTATTTCCACTGGTTGCTCAAGCCAAATTTTACCTTCATGCACTCGGTTTAGGATATATCTAATCCATTTTATTTGGAAACTCTGAGGCAAGTGGGTGATATGTGTCAAACCCTTATCTTCCAAATGTTTGTACTCCAGTTTGAGAACACCATTAACACACAGTTCATTTCGGGAAACATCTATCTCTAGGGTTCCAAGCTCTTGAATTGTACCTTTAAAATGATTGTGAATATTGTTGACAAGAAGTACCTTGGGAGGGATCTAAGATTGAGCTCCACTCAGGTCTAGGGTTTCTACAACCGTGGGCACGAGTTTGAAATCCGGTGCCTTCCATTCTCCTTGGACCAAAATTTCTGAACCTTTCTTTACTTTGGTGCTGGATGATGCCATGGTAGCTCGGTAGACAAAGAAAATTCTTTGAAAAATTTTTGCTGCAAATTTTGCTTCGAATCGCTTGATCGCACTTAGAAAATCTCTCTACTCTCAATATGATAAAATTTGCGATGAAGAATGAACTTGATTTCATGCTTTTTGTTAAAAATTTTCCATTAATGCTTAGTACAAAAGTAGGTAAGTTTGGCATTGTATAGGACAGGTTGTCATCCACTATTGCATTGATTGCTCGGTGAAGACTCCGCAACTTGACGAATATAATAATTCATACTACTCCGACTATACTCGGTAACCACATGAAATTTGGTTACTCCTGACCTTGCTCAGTGGTAATTGATACCGACCTTCTTAGTGAGCCTATTGTATCTTGCATACAGATTTGGATCTTTCTTCCTTTCAATTCTGGAACTATTTTGGAATATGTTTATGAAGATACAGTTCTAGTGCTTTCTTGGAGACTTAGTTGGAATTGATGGAGCCACCCACTTCATGAGTGACTTCATTACTTGGACTGGTTTTCTCGGTAGGTTTAGGAATCCACTGTTGTCTCATCTGCTTCCTGATGCTATCTGCTTTAGCTTTATTTTCATCTTCAACTCTGCCTGCATTCATGCAATTTTTAGCTATATGACCAAGTTCAGTGCATGTATAACATCTTATGGTAGTATCCCTTTTTCTGAAGTGATGCCTTACACAATTTATGCCAATGTGTCCATATTGTCCATAGTAATGACACCTACACCAAGTGTTGTAATCCCAACCAAATATTGCTTTCACAATCTGTTCTATTAGATTGGATGTTTTAGATCTACATTCTGATGCCTTGTGACCTTGTTTGTTACATTTGTGACATTTGCCTTCAAATCTTGGTTTCTCCTTGCATTCATTTGCTTTATGACCATGCTGATTGCAATTGTAGCATTTTCCATTGAATTTTTCTTTTCCATTGCTCCAACATTTGTTTGAAGTATGACCTAATTTGCCTCAGTGATTACAAGTGGGTTTCTGATTCTTTTGAGTACCCTGATTAGAGGATTCACCTTCCTCTTTGTATCCAAGTCCTACTTTTCCTTTTTGCTTATGCAGCTAATTCATATCTTCTTGAGATTTCATCATTCTCTCATTGATTTTCCTTTTAGTGTTTAGGTCATTCACCAATCTTAAACTGATTTTCTTTTCAGATCTCAGCTCCTCTATTATCCTTTCATTTTCTGATCTCAAAGTCAAGATTTCTTCATTTGTATTGGAGACTTTATCAGTAAGGTTTTCTAGCTGAAGAGTTTGATTCTGGATTTCATTGTTCTTTCCATCTATTTCATCTTTCATCTTATTTCTTTGTTCCAAGATTTCACAAAATCTTATTGATTGAATTTCCTGCTCTCTTTTCAATTTTCTTACTTCTTCTTGTAGAGATCCATTCTTTTTTAGGAGTTCTTTGATTGCATTGTTTGCTTCATCTAAGTTGCTTGAAGGGAAAAAATCTTCAATCTTTTCTTCAACATATTGGTGGTCATTCATCTGATTTGCAAGTTCCTTCCTTCTTTTTAGGGATTGGGAAAGATGCTCTTTTGCTTCCTTGAGTTGAGCTATGGCCATTTCTAGATCTAGCTTTTCATTTTCAATTACTTTGTTAAGTCTAAATATCTCCAATGTCCTAAATCTTTGCTCAAGCTATCAAGCTTTATCTTGAGAATGACAAAGCTCTGATACAAATTGTTGGAAATATTCAAGACTAGCCAAGTTACTGAGAGGGGAGGGGTGAATCAGTAACTTCAAAACTTTTTACAAATTGTTGATCTTGACAATATTCTAAATAACATTTAGATCAATAAGCTAACTGTATGCATAAGTAACAAAAAGAATAAAACATTCATAACACTTTGAACACAGAGATTTCGTTACCCAGAAACCTTCCAAATAGAAAGTAAAACTGGGGTGGGGATGATACCCATAAAACTTCAATACTGCAGTATAAAGTTGGCCGGTTAAGGCTTACAATGATCACTTCTGATGATTTTCCCTATTAGGAGCAATTAAGACTGCTAGGTCCACCTTGTTAGAGGATTTACAAACATACAATGAAGTATACACTCAGTTAAAAGATTTTACAAAAGACTATTAAGTCTACCCTGTTAAAAGATTTCAAACTGATTCACCTGTTAGGATGAAATAGTAGATCTCTTACTTGCAACTATTCTTGCTGATTGAGATTCTTTGATGTACTGATCACCTTCTATGATAGATATGTCTCTGCTGCTCCTTATATTGTTGTAGCCCTTTGTAATTCACCTATCTCTTCCTTTCTTCTCTTTTTCACACATTACTACACTTTTGATATGATACAAAACATTGCTTATATATACCAATCCAAAATAATTACAAAATAATTACAAAGTCGGCCCTAACACAAATATTACTGAGTCGGCCCAAATATAGTTACAAAGTTCCTGCAAACTAACTTGGTGACTTTCTGATACTCAACATCCACTGTAATACTTGGCATCGTCATGCTCTTGGTAGGAGTGGAGGCTTAGTCCATACTAACCACTCGGTCATAGTTTCAAACTCGATATACACTGGAGACTCGGTAGATAGAGTGTCACTCGGTAGAAACTAAATTCCCTGTTTACTATGCTGGCACTTAGTAAACACTGCTCATCTCATCACTCGGTAATGATAACTCGGTAAGCACTACGAAGCTCAGTCTGCTCTGATTTCTTGGTAAACACTACGAAGCTCGATAAGCACACAGAATCTGAATAAGTGTTGTCACTAATGACAAACATACTTAATGCCAACAACAACATGGATGGGATGTATCGTTAGTTTGAAAGAAGCTCAACCAAAAGACATAATTGAGTTCCTCCAAGGGATCACTAAACTAGAAACTTCTCTAAATCTAGTTGTGGAACTATGAGAAAAGAATGATGTAACTGTTATACACTAAGTTTGCTCCCTTGTTTCAAGTTCTTGTAGTCTTGATAACCTAGTATAACATGGGAATCATCTCCAGGTTGTGGGACCTATGCTAATTGAGATGAGACCTCTAGGTTCTAGGCTGGTTCCTCTTGGATAATCACCTTAATTTTCTTCTTGATAGGAAAGTAAAACTTTGGAGGGAAAGGGATAGAAGGAATGCATGAAAGGGAAATGACCTGAAAAAAAACTACCTACTAGGTGATACACCGAAATGATGGTGTTAGTCCATTTTCTAATCATAGCAAAATCTTATGGAAATGGCCTATTTTCTTGCAAATTTTCTTGAATTTCCCTCAGCCCTATGTTCTTTAATGTGTCACCTTGCTCTAGCCCAAATCACACGTGTTGTATTGCAAAATCTAGAAAGTTGTTCAAGTTTTAAGGTCTACTGGAAACAATTTCAAAAAATCTACCTCAGTGTCAAAAACCCACAATATTTTTGAAAATCCATGATGTTTTCAACCTTGTTCTTCCTAATTTTGTTCACTTATCCTTTGGCATCGAAAACTCTGTGTGTTTTCGGTCATTCTCTGTGTCGAATACTTTGTGTGTTCTCGACCTTGGTCCTAACTACGCAGGTGCGATGGATGGTGGGGCCCAGTCCTTGCAAGGTTTCATGTTGCTGATTCTCTGAGTCTCTGGGCGGTTACATATTTTATTCGGTGACCTGGTGACTATGTTGTCGCGCAATCTCTTCACTTTTGGTGTTTAGTGGCTAGCATCTAACGACCTGGCGGGCGGTTAGTCACATAGTCGCTAAATGCCTGGCAGTCATGTGGCAGTCTTTGTTTTTCATGCTTCAACACGGTTAAAGTTTGGAGAGGATCGGCGGTTGTCATATGTTTGTGTGGTGAAGATGCACGATGTTTATCCTTCACGCTCTTGTGATAGCCATTGGATTTTTCTTGCAGGGTAGAGCTGTGGGTCCAGATCTGCACATGTTCTTATTGGTTTTCACATGGCCACATGTCAGAGTCTCCTGACATGCAATCATGCAACCATTTGCCATGTGTCGGCATCGGTCCTAGTCTTCTGCGATGTTCAGTTGCTTGGCGGTTGAGTTCTCATTCCGCGATCTACTGACTTGTGGTTTTCTTTTGGTCGCTTGATTATGGCAGTTAAGTGGCTAGCATCTGGCGACTTGGCTAGCGGTTTGTTCTACTTTAGTCATGAAGTCACGTGATGGTGGGCCCAATTTTCTTAGGTGAAATAACAATGTAGGGGAGATCTACAGTGGCTACATGATCATGAAGAATATTCTTTCCCCTTGCGATCATGTGACCATCATCTGATTTTCCCAAAGGGGTAAGGCTTTTCTAGGCGGTGGGTCCATTTGCCAGGAGGTGCTGATGTGTGTAATTTTCATTGGCTAGCAAGTGCTGAGGTGGATACACATGGTGGGTCCGATACTTAAGGGAAAGCAGTGGTGGTAAATGTTGACGGGTTGTCGCATGTTTGCATAGCCCATTTTTGGGCTAGGTGATCATGCAACCAAAGCACATGTATAACCAGATTCCTATGGTGGTGAAGTTCATGACTGCATGGTAGTGCGACTAAAGATAGGAGGTTAAGTTGCGAAGCCCGCGAAGGAAGATTGATCGGATGACTGTGATATAAAGTTGATAAAGGTTTTAATTTTAGCCATCATTTCTCTGTAAGCACCAAAGAAGTGACCATTGGGATTTAAATTCAAAATTCTCTGAGGGTTTGTAGCAACAAGAAGGACTAGTTTTTATTGCTTTCACGGCCAGATTTGACTGGTTTGGTGGCGCTTGTTGCTACGATGTGGTCCAAAGTGTTTGACAGCTGATTGCAAGGATTTGTACCGTAAAGGAATGATACAATCTTGGCTCAAGATGTATTTGTAGGATTGGATGTGTTTCCCACCCCTGAATTAATTTCTTGATTGTTTCTAGTAGGTTGGGTGGTTGAATTCCTAACCCTAGTCATCCGTAGCTTGTTGCAAATTTCCAAGATGACTAGGGGGTATAAGTTGTAGACTTTTTGAGTTCCCAGGGGTTCCAATTCTTTTGGTTTTGGTCCCAAATTGTTGATAGTGAAAATTTGAACAAGGAGAGCTTGGATCTAGGGTTTGTTTCCCTTGTGCATTTTGTCATTTGGTAATGTATTGATTTTGCAAGTCTTAGTGAGAATATTTTTGGATTCCAATCTCATATTGGTGTATGTCTTTTTGTTTTGCTCTTGAGCTCATATATGTTGATTGCACAAAGTGGGTTAGCATATGGTAAACAAAGAGCATTTTGGGGTTATCTTTGAGTTCCTAACAAAGTTAGGATTAAAGTCTTTAAGGTGAGTCCAGTGAGTTCATGGCAAGATAAGGATTTGATGTCCTGATATGTGAGTGAGGGGAGTAATAGGCAAAGCACTTACTCTGAATCTATATTTGTTTGAGTTAAGGTTTTGGGATGATATAGGTTGTTAAATGACTCTCTGCCCTGGGATAAGGCACTGATCCATTCTCTGGAAGCAGTCCATCATCAGCAATCACACACACACAATTAAATGATAAACATTTCAATCAGATAGTAAAGGGTATAGTTGTATATTGTTTAGAGACTCCTTTGAAGAAGTGAGTCAAGGGTACACCCACCTGAGCATTGAGGCTCAAAGTGTAGGAGGATCTCCTTGATCCTTGTTAATTGGCTCTCTTCCTTGTAGACTTTAGAGTGGTGATAGAGTCAAAGTTTCATTATAGTTATCCATCAAAGTATAAATCTACAAGTTTTGAAGATCAAAGGGAACAACCAACAGATGGTATGAATTGCAGCATAAAAGATGGATTCAATTAATAGACTTAAGTCTAAGAGATCACAACTCACTAAATAGGCTTGCATAAGTATTTCATAGAAGGGTCTACAAATAAAAGAGGGTATTCAGGGAAAGAGAGAGATTCTTTCACAAACAATAACACTCTTTGGATTAGACAACAATCTATGACCTACAAACAAACATTCACCTCTGCAACTAGGTATAGGAATGAGACAAGACTATTAAGGGGTTGTAATATACCCACAAAAGCATTCACATCAAATCATCCACAATAACACACAAAATTGTAGAAAGAAAGAAGGATCAAGAACCTTAAGATATCACAGAGAAACATATAAATACTGAATTCATTAAGAGATAACTCACACAAGAAGGTATAAGGACATGAGAAATGTCACAATATATCTTTAATGTCTGAATGATCAATGGGAATTTACAACTGTAGAAAATCAGAGGACAAGAAAATGCTACAGATAGCCTTCTAAGAAAAGATATTTCCTCCTTACAATTGTGCAACTTTTCTCTTACAAAAAGTCAATTCTCAGGTCTAAAGCTCTAAAAATACAATATATACATCTTCTTGCATGTAAGCAAGCGTCAAAACTTAACTAGGGTTACATAGGCTTTGTAGAATAACAACCAACCCTAACTCAATCAAATCTGATCATAAATACATCTCTATAAACATCTCAACTGATTAGATATGTCTTTGAGTGCCCATCCCTGTACTTCAATCAACCTGTAGACAAGCAACCTGGACTCATCTACCCCCCTACAACTTGGCCCGCCATGAATGCACTGATTTGGTACTCTCAGAAAACAAGAAATGACCAAAGACGGCTGCCTAGACCCCTATCATCATCTTTTTCAACAGCAACATCCTGAAGAAATCAATTTTGAGCTACCCGACATCGTGCATGGCTGAAAAGATCAAAACCCTAGCAAAAACCCTGTAGAGAAATTCAAATTTAAATGTTAATGGCTAGCAGGTTTGATTTTAAAACACAACCACCGATCTTGATACCTTCTCGGCAAATCAAACGGTCCAAATATGCTGAGAAAACAACTTAAAATCCCCTCAGACAAGTCAAAGCCACCATGGAAGTTAGCGGCCAATTGGAAGTGAGAAAATCTGCATCTCTAACCACCATGGACCCACCACAACTGAGATTCCAATCAAACGGCAAGTGCATGATCGCATTGCCCCCGAATATTCCATCTAATCATGCACCTACCATTGATCACCTTTAACTAGGACCCCACTGACACATCAGGTCCAACTGTAAATCCATCATCAGGGCTCGGTAACCAATCACACATGAGCACATCATCAATATGTAGCACTGGACCCACCTGACAAGTCTTTATATCATGGCCAATAAGAAGCAAGCACGTCAGCAATACATGGACCCGCCTGACAGAGCTGAGAGATAAAGTAAGATCAACGGATAGCGTATGATCACATGGGCCAAGAATATTCCATGCGATCATACAAAAACCATTAGATCATCATCGACTGACAACTCATCGGACCCACTTTGACATGGCACCGCATCACCAACCTTTGACAAATCAAAAGTGTACAACTCAGACCACATGGCCAGACCCATTGACAAACGCACTCTGAAGGAAGGAAGATTGACGGTCATCGCAAGATCTCATGGAATCTTCTTGGCCCATGCGATCATGTGACAATCGTCAGATGAAGAATATTGACTTTAGCTGCTAAGTGGAGACCGCCAACTTAAAAGGTAACCATTCACGGGATCGCTAAATGTTAGAGCTTTGACCGCCAGGAATCGAAGATTTGACAACTGAAGGATTTAAAGTGCAAGTGGAAATTGATGGAACCTAAGTGGCTAATAAAGTTACCTACAAATTAGAATAGAGCCCTAAGGTTTTTTGAGGGTTTGGCCTGCAACGGCTAGTTTTATGAATTTTTTACTTGCAGACCAGGGACTTGAAATAATTGCAGAGGCTAGAAGACAAGGCATAAGTTCATGAAATTCTCAAGGATGCTTAGCAGGATAAAAATAGAGGCCTGGGGATGGATATTAGCCAAATTTGCATGCATATGAAAAATTAGTGTAACAATAACAACAAACATAAATATTGTCTTCAAGTTGAAGGAGTCATGAAGCTTTCAAAACACTATATATTCTAGTAACTGGTTATTACATGCCTAGTTTTTAAATTCAACATTATATTCCACCAATCCTCTTCCTATGTGTCATCTTTCTATGAGGCATTATTATAATTGCAGGTGTAGTTTCTCCATCATATTGAACACCCTCTTCATTATTCTAGTTCTCAACTTGTTGAAATTCAAGGATGGTTTCCTGTTGAGATTCCAAAATGACAGTTGAATCATTGTGATCATTGTGTGCAACAAACAATTGATCACATTCCTCTAGCTCATCTTCATTCTCACCACTTGATGAGTTTGATTTTTGGGCTTCCTACACAACAAAATTGAACTTATTAAACTAACATAATACCTCTAATTGAATTATTGCATAAGTTATTGAATATTATAAAGAACTTACCTCATTTTCATGACTAGTGACTAACATCTCCCCTCGATCCAACATGTGTCATCTAAGGCCTTGGGAACCATGTAGTAAAGAAAATTTGAGGTCCTCCTCTGATGCTTCCTTTAGAAATTGGTGAGCCTACATAAGTGAATATAACCAAATTTATAAGGTATAGTGACTCATAAGATACAATCAACTCACAAGTTTGACATGACTTTTTCTATGAAATAGGAAATACTAAAGATGGAAATATTCACTTACCAAGCTACCATGAATGCTATTGTACCCACCAGATCCTAATATATGTGATCCAATACTTGACACCTTGACTTGGGTTTCTTTTGTTGTGTCTCAAAGGCATCTTTTACATCCTCCTTGTGCAAATGGTCTCTAATTTGGATTACTGTGTATTTTTATCTTAAACTTGGCATCTTTTATGAGTTCATCCCATGTTGCCTAGCCTATGATCCAAGCTAGATGTGGATAACTCAAATATTTTGTTAGCTTGGACCTCAAATTATCTTGTTTAGAATGAATGTATTTCTGTGCAATATCCACAATATTCTCTTTATCAAAACCAAGATCTCCAAATGCTGTTATAACATCTTTAAAAAGTTCATCTTTCTTAGCATTTCCTTGCTTCCTCCAATCTATTTGAATGGTATTACCAAATAATTGCTTTGCACAATGATAAATAAAGTGAAATAATTTCATACCCATTTCATCCTTCAAGACATCACCTTCTGAGGAGAGCAATATTGTCACCTCTTGTGTCCCTTTTGTAGTCACTAAGGAAACTGTCAAAGTCTTAGGTGTTGAGGTAGATTCCCCTATAGGTACATCAATTTCATTTCCATTTGATGCATGTAGTTACATTAATATTGTGAACTTGTTAAAAACCTAGCCAAAATATGAAAATATTTTAAATTTTAAATAAATTATCTTAAACGTCAATAACAAAATGAATTAACAACTTATAAGTTGGAAATATTTTGATTTACAATACTGAAACAAGATGAGGCTCGTGCTTAAAAATAATTAAATAATATTCATCTAATTCAAGAAATTCCAAGTACAATTATGACAATAATAAACTAAGAATGTATTGAAAATAACAGTGTGTGGCATTTCCATTTTTATAGTAGTGTGAGGCTTTATGGTTCTTTCCACAAGAATAAACATAAGTGCACCAGTATGTTTGTTTTCATGGAAGTGTTCAGAACTATTTTATATTTCATTGATCTCATCTTTAGATAAATCATTGAATCCTCATGTCAAACTATCAGCTCTCAAATTTGTTAGAGACATGCTTCATTTTAATGGTTTTAATTTTCCATCTTTCTATTTTCTGTAAAAAATTTCATATCTGGTAGTGAGTTAACATGGTCCTCTTGTGATTTAGGAAGTTCAAGTGGGGATGGGAACTATAGGGGAGTTGTGGTATCCATCTTATCCAGAGGCTAATGGCTCATGTAGATTCCCTCGGATTGGTTCTTTTCAATGCTATGATAAGGTACTTACATGTAACAAATTGTGTACTTTATACGAATTGTTAGATCCTTAGTTTTTCTTTTTAGGTCCTTTTCCTTTTTAATAAATCTACTTTAGTCATTGTGTTTGCTCTTTTCACTCCCTTTTTCTAAATGAATCTATCTATGTATACATTTTGAGTTTTTTGTTCAAGTCTTTTTCCCTTGTTTATATATTAAAAGTGACTAAATTGTCTTCCCCTCCCCTCTGATAGTAGTATATGCTAGCTAGCCTGAATGGTGCGGCCGAAGCTAAAGGAAAAAAGGAATGGGGTTATGGAGGACCAAGTGATGTTGGGGAATACAACAATTGGCCAGAAGATACACCCTTTTTCAAGTGTGAGGGTGGCTAGAAATTTGCTTATGGTGAATTTTTCCTAGAGTGGTATTCTGGTATGCTCCTTGCCCATGGAGAGAGAATCCTAGTAGCAACTGAAACAATTTTATGTGGCACTAGTGCTAAACTCTCTGGTAAAGTAGTCAACATTCATTGTCATTATGGCTCCAAATCTCAGCCCCCTGAGCTTACTGCTGGGTACTACAATACCCAATTGAGAGATGGGTATTTACCCATAGCCCAAATGTTTGCAAGACATGGATTTTTTTTCAATTTTACTTGCATTGAAATGAAAGATTACGAGTAGCCAGGGGAAGCCCAATGCTCATCAGAGAAGCTTATTAAACAAGTTGTTCTTGCAACAAGGAAAGCTGGGGTTCACTAATACATTTGGGGTGAAATTGCGACGGCAATTTGCGACGGCAGGCAAATGTCATGCGGTTTTGGCTTTTTTTTTCAAATATAGCCCGACACCATCGCAATTGCGATGACAATACATTTGGCACTATCGCAATTGCGACGTTGTCAGGATATAAGCGCAAAATTAAAAAGGAACGTTGTCATTTGTGTTTTCAACAGCGCCATAACCCTCCGCGAAATCACATCGGGATATAAGGGCAAAAAAAACAAGAACGTTGTCATTTGTGTTTTCAACAGCGTCGTAACCCTCCACGAAATCACATCGGGATATAAGGACAAAAAAAACAAGAACATTGTCATTTGTGTTTTCAACAGCGCCGTAACCCTCCGTGAAATCACAGCTACAATTTGTGAGTACGTTGGGTTTATTTTTGTTTTATCATTATTATGTAATCTGGTATTCAGCTGTTAGAGAGCTAAAATACCCAGAAATGAGGACATATCTGTTTTGAATTTATTGTTAGCGGCTTTGGTTATTTAGAAGTTTAATTTTATTTCTTCATCTTTCAAGCACAAACATTTTGTGGACCGTAATGTCTTCATTGTTTCGGGTATGCAATGAAACAACCCTAACTTGCAATGTTGTCATTTGTGTTTTCAACAGTGCCATAACCCTCCACAAAATCACATCGGGATATAAGGGCAAAAAAAACAAGAATGTTGTCATTTGTGTTTTCAACAACGCCGAGAGAGATTCCCTCCGCGAAATCACAGCTACAATTTCTGAGTATGTTGGGTTTATTTTTCTTTTGTCATTATTATGTAATCTGGTATTCAGCTGTTAGAGAGCTAAAATACCCAGAAATGAGGACATATCTGTGTTGAATTTATTGTTAATGGCTTTGGTTATTTAGAATTTTAATTTTATTTGTTCGTCTTTCAACGAAAAATGTTTTGTGGACTGTAATGTCTTCATTGTTTTGGGTATGCAGTGAAACAACCCTAACTTGCAATGTTGTCATTTGTGTTTTCATTTTATTTGTAGCTATGATTTCGTGGAGGGTTACGGCTTTGGTTATTTAGAAGTTTAATTTTATTTGTTCGTAACCCTCCGCGAAATCACATCGGGATATAAGGACAAAAAAAAAAGAACATTGTCATTTGTGTTTTCAACAGCACCGTAACCCTCCGTGAAATCATAGCTACAATTTGTGAGTACGTTGGGTTTATTTTTGTTTTATCATTATTATGTAATCTGGTATTCAGCTGTTAGAGAGCTAAAATACCCAGAAATGAGGACATATCTGTGTTGAATTTATTGTTAGCGGCTTTGGTTATTTAGAAGTTTAATTTTATTTGTTCATCTTTCAAGCACAAACGTTTTGTGGACCATAACGTCTTCATTGTTTCGGGTATGCAATGAAACAGCCCTAACTTGCGGCTACCTTCACGGTACTTGTGTACAATATCATAATGGGACCTTTGACAATTGGCCCTCAAATCTATTTGTAGATTATCTTTGAATATAATCTTTATTGTCTTTCTCTTCTAACTGAGCTTACAATGAAAATAATCCTAATACATTTGTATCCTTTCATTATTTCTAGCAAGCTACCTTAAAAAAGAATGGTAATATTTTTATCTTTTCTATTTAATAATACAACCATTATTTTAGTCTTGGTTATATGGACTTGCATTCTAACCTTCTGACAAAAAGTGTTCCAAGGCCTTCAAGTGCTCTCTCAATGCATGGTCTTTTAAAAAAAAAAAAAAGATAAGATCAACAACATATAAAAGAACCTTCACCCCATAGTTTTCCAATTGAATAACTTCCCCATCTATCTTCATTAATCATGCCTCTAACTTATAAATGTATATGATATAGGGGGAATAACTATTTGAATCTAGTGTCACCACCAAAATACTTAGACATATTCTTTCTTGTTATCATTTTAGCTCTAACCTTATCATAAAATACATGCACAACTTCTCTATATAAATCTTAGATGATTGATTATTTTATTCTATTCCATAGTTTATCTCTGGGTACCACGTTGAATGCTTTCTTTAAGTCCACAAAACAATAAGCATCTTATGCATCTTGACTGTCCAAGATTTTTTCAATCAAGTCCCTACAAAATAATGTGATGATCAATGGTAGAGTATCTGGGCCTAAAACCTAGTTGTTATTTTCCCCCCTTTCCCTCATTTTCTACCCACACAAAAACCAAGTTTTAAGGTCCTTCACACACTGCAACCTTCTGATTTTTCACTATATATCATTTTCCTAGTCAAAAACATAGAAGCTTTTGACCTAGGGCTTGCTCCCAAATGGTGTAACCTCAACCTCCTGGTTCAAAGCTTTTGGAATACGAAAAAGGACCTCCCTAACTTGCATTGTACCGAGGAAGAAGAATTTCCAATGGTCAAAATTCAAGTTAGGGCCATTTGAATGGCTAAACCCTGAAAACAAGGGTTTCTTAGACCAGCGGACAAGAAAATTGAATAACTATGATATAAAATGACTCGAAGTTATCAAACCAATTCTAAAAGCATAAAATGGATATGCTCCAACTTTCAGATAGGTTTTGATCACCCCTTCACATCCGTACACCGTACTGTCACCGTGATTTGCACAGAAAATTGCTTTGAAACAGGTAGTTTTATTGATTTGAAAGCAATTTCAATACAATGAGGATATCTTCAATTTCCTCAGTCATTTGGAAGCCTAAATAGGCTCTCCCCACCATTGGCTTAACCATTTTTATGGTTGTAGTTTCAGGGTATGTGTACATTATCATGTTGTCTTTACAGTGACTGTCCTCATTCAAGTGGCAATTACACAAGGGACAGTCACTGTGAGATGTCCTCATTTGTGACAAGGACAGTCACACATGAGGACATCTCACAGTGACTGTCCCTTGTGTAATTTCCACTTGAATGTATTGTTATTCAACCACATTTATGGGGCCGTTTGGACCACGACACACAGTAGCATCTACAGAGAAGTAGTTTGGTATGCAATGGTCTTGAAACCTCCTGAGAAATTCTTGGTATGCATTTGTGTGGTGCAAAAGCTTCGTTGAAAGAGAAAAAGAAGAAAAGAATAGAAATGATTTTTTTTCTTTTTATGTCATATACTGTAACCAGCTACTTATAACTTGCAAAAATTATTATAACCATTTGAAATTGAAACTTGGTTTAATGTGAAACTGAGAACTGCTTTATTAGAGCTTTATGTGATTTAGATTCAGACATCAAGAACATTGTTTGCCTAATATTGTGATTAATGCTTATTTATTAATATCTCATACTAATAGACAATTGATAATTGTAGGGAAAATGTCATTGGGGGTCTTCGAGGATCCACCAGAAGCCAAGGAGAAAATGTATTCAAATGCTAAAGATGGTGTAACAGTCCTTACAGCTGTTAAACCTTGCTGTGTAGATCATCTCCGATTCTCCAAGTTCAACAGTACTGTGGTATTCCTTTGGATACTTCTAATGGAAAATTTCAGACATCAAGTTCTTTTTGTATGAAACTACTACACTTGTAATCTGTAGTTTTAAACTTTTAGTTTATAAATGTTCATCAGCTTTAGTTCGTATGCTGCCATTTCAAGTATGATTAATGAAGTTACCTTTATCACAGGATGAAAGTGAGCAGTCAGCATACTGGTACGGAGCTGGTAGCATTGATACGGTGACTAGGGCATCGTTTAATGGTGGTATTGTGTTTTCCCGTGTTTAGGGCATCGGCCTTTTGAAGCATTTCCTTCATCTTTCTTGAGTCTAAGTTTTAAGTTTGTTTATTTCCATCCTAACTTGCTTTTCCCTCTTCGGTTTTGCAGTACTGTGAAGGTAGTCAAAAGTTAGGGCTGTTTCATTGCATACCCAAAACAATGAAGATGTTACGGTCCACAAAACGTTTGTGCTTGAAAGATGAACAAATAAAATTAAACTTCTAAATAACCAAAGCCGCTGTTGAAAATACAAATGACATGGTTCTTGTTTTTTTTGCCCTTATATCCCGATGTGATTTCGTGGAGGTTTACGACGCTGTTGAAAACACAAATGAAAACACAAATCCCTTGTGTAATTACCACTTGAAGGAGGATAGTCACTGTAAAGACAACATGATAATGTACACTTATAGTGAGTGTACATTATCATGTTGTCTTTAGAGTGACTATCCTCATTTGTTGAAGAAGAAAAGCATTAATGTGGCTGAATACCAATACATTCAAGTGGCAATCACACAAGGGACAGTCACTATGAGATGTCCTCATTTGTGACTGTCCTTACAGTGAGTGCACATTATCATGTTGTCTTTAGAGTGACTGTCCTCATTTGTTGAAGAAGAAAAGCATTAATGTGGTTGAATAGCAATACATTCAAGTGGCAATTACACAAGGAACAATCACTGTGAGATGTCCTCATGTGTGACTGTCCTTGTCACAAATGAGGACATCTCACAATGACTGTCCCTTCTGTAATTGCCACTTGAATGAGGACAGTCACTGTAAAGACAACATGATAATGTACACATACAATGAGTGTACATTATCATGTTGTCTTTACAGTGGCTACCCTCATGTTGTATATTCTTCTCTATAGATGCTACTATGTGCTAGGGAACTTCTTAGAACTGTTGGTATATTCTTACAACTTGTTACACCTGGGATATTCTTCTCTAGAGATGCTACTGTGTGCCGTGGTCCAAACAGGCCCATAAATGTGGTTGAATAGCAATACATTCAAGTGGCAATTACACAAGGGATAGTCACTGTGAGATGTCCTCATGTGTGACTGTCCTTTTCACAAATGAGGACATCTCACAGTGACTGTCCCTTGTGTAATTGCCACTTGAAGGAAAAAAGCATTAATGTGGTTCAATAGCAATGTATTCAAGTGGCAATTACACAAGGGATAATCACTCTGAGATTTCCTCATTTTTGACTATCCTTACAGTGAGTGTACATTATCATGTTGTCTTTACAGTGACTGTCCTCATTTGTTGAAGGAAAAAAGCATTAATGTGGTTCAATAGTGATGCAGAATAGTCAGCAAGAAACTTGGATCTATGTCCCAACCCACTTCAAGACACCAAAATGACTCAACCAATCAATTAGGCTCTGATTTCTATAGGTTAATGTTTAAACTCTGCAAAGTAATGAATTTGAAGGTTTCAAGGATCACACAACAACTTATGGACTCAATCCCATTCAATAACAAATTTCCTTTTAGGGACAAGTTCCCTGATTTTCTATCAAAAGAGACTTTTAAGGTTCTAGATCTTACTTCCTGCAGAAAAACTTAGAAACTCCTTAGATATCATCTAAATAACAAGAATCATGCATTGGTTGTGATCTAAACAACCCAAGACATCAAAATAACAAACTGACCTAGTGACCCTAGTAGGTCTCCCAAACCTGCTCTGCAGCCATAACTGTGCAACTTGCCAAAGGACTCTAAGAATTTATATGTTTTTTGAGTACCCTTTTGGGATTTCTAATAGACCACCAACTCCCAGACCCTGACTCCACTCTAGCATATCAATGTCTTCATTGAGTCCGCAGACCTAATGCATGCTTTTAGGTGTGGGTTCCAAAACAAAGCATTGAAAATGGGTGTATGAAACCAAGATCAGAGTTTTGGAGTGTTCTCCTAATCCAAATAAACAAGAATGCACAAGTTTTCAAGTCCTCAATATGATGCAAGCTTCTGATTTTAATCTGATTACCATCTTCCCAGCCAAAAACATGGTAGTTTTTGATCTAGGGCTCGCTCTCAACAAATGCAGATGCAACCCCCTGCCAGGCAAAGCAACAATCTGGCTATGATAAGGTGAAATTTTGTAGTCCTTTTGGGTATGATAACAGTTCCAGTTTCCAATAAGATGGTTCATTTTTATAATCTAGCTTCAATTTCTCTTGTGAAAATCTTTTTTTCATTTTATGGGTGGTAAAATATAATTATTATGCTAGAGGTGTGTACTTATGGATGATAATGAAACAAAATGATAAGATTTAAGACTCTTGTTTTTTTTTTTAAATAGCAATTTAAGTTTCCTTCTATTATAAATTACTGTTTTTCTATTTTTTAATGTATCTTTCCAGATCTTTTATATCAATTTTATTTATGAAATATAAATATATTAATAACGTTTTAGTGTTTTTAGGATTAGTTTATATCAATTCTATATATCATCATTCGTCATTCAATTGTCATATTATTAATTTAGAGTGTACAATTGTAGAACTACTCAAATATGGGTTGGATGGATACTCAAGCAGGGGAACCCTCCTCAAATATCTCAAGCAGTGAACTTGGAAAAATGTGTCCTGAAGGAACCCTTTCCATCAGAGAGATAAAAGTACAAACAAGTAAAAGAAGCAGGCTCTGCAAATATGTTTTTGAGAAGAAAAATGATAGATTATTCGAGTATGGTTCATGATGTATATCTAAAAAGACATTTTTTTTCTTATTATAATAAAAGAGGAAGTTGTGAATGTCAAAGTTGAGTGAAACAAAAATTATTTTTATCAAATTTTGTTAGGCTTGCTTTTGGGAATAGTTTCTTACAATATTGCTATTAAGATTTTTATTGTGTAGTTTTTAGATTAGGTTTATAAAATTATATTTCATGAGTAGTGATTCATATTAATCAATTGACGATACTTTTGGAAGGTATTTTCAATGTGTCAAATTTTGATATTTTTACAAGAATTAGATTGTGTAATTTTTTTAATTAAAGTCATTGACTCATATTTCATAAATAATAGTTCTCATGAATCCATCTCTTATAAGATTGAATAGTCTATTTAGGAAGTATTTCTGATAGTATGTCAAATTATGATATTACTATTACCATTAGATTGTCTGTCAACCTCGTTGACCCATATTCTTCTCTGTAGATGCTACTATGTGCTAGGGAACTTCTTAGAACTGTTGGTATATTCTTACAACCAGGTTACACCTGGGATATTCTTCTCTATAGATGCTACTATGTGCCATGGTCCAAACGGGCCCATAAATGTGGTTGAATAGCAATACATTCAAGTGACAATTACACAAGGGACAGTCTGATGCAGAGTGGTCAACAAAGAAACATGGATCATTATCCAACCCACTTCAAGACACCAAAAATGAATCAATCCAAACAATCAGACTCTGATTCTTATAGGTGAATGTTTGAACTCTGCAAGGTAATGAATTTAAAGTTTTCAAAGATCACACAACAACTTATGTACTCAAACCCAATCAAGTTCAGTTTTCTCTTTAGGGACAAGTGCTCTAAATTTGATCAAATGGTGTTCTTAAGGTTCCAGACCTTACCCCCTTCAACAAAACTTAGTAACCACTTAGATATCACTTAAATAACCAGAAATATGTATTAGTTTTGGTCCTAACAGCCCAAGGCATCAGAATAGCAAAATGACCTAGTGGCTCTAGTAGGTCTATGAAACCTGCTCTGCCCCATTAACTCTGCAGATTGCCAAAAGACTAAATGACATTATGTGATTTCTAGACACCCTTTTTGATGTTCTTTTAGACCTCCAAACCTCAGACCCCAACTCCACTCCTGCACTCCTCTTCTCTTGTCAAGTCCGCAGACCTAATGCATGCAATCAGGCTTGGGTCTCAAGACAAGTGTTGAAGAATGGGCTCCTGGAATTAGAATCAGAGTTTTAGATTGTTGTTCATACCTTAGACATTCACAAAAACCAAGATTAGGGGTCCTTCACACACTTCTAGACTCTGATCCTTCATTTCTCATCAAATCCTAGTAAAAAACAATAGAGTCTTTGAACTAGGGCTCGCCTTCACCATGCACAGACTTAACATCCTATTCTAAAGCCTTTGGAATATGAAAATATACATGTCTAACCTTCATCTTGCTGAGAATAAAGAATTTTCAATGGTTAAAACTCAGGTTATGGCCATAAGAGTAGTCAATACCCTGAAAACAAGGGTTTGCAGACAAGGTTCAGAGAAAATACAATAACTTTGATTTAAAACAAGTTAAATCCTCCAAACCAACTCTCAGAGTATCTAATATCTCTAATAAAATTTCCAAGCCAGTTTGATCATACAACCATCATCTGTATAGAGTTAGTTTTTGCACAGGAAATGCTCTAAAATAGGGTTATTTATTAAATTTTGAAAACAAAATGGTTCTCCAAGTCTCCTCTACCATTCCTTCGACCATTGGAAGCCTAAAAAGGCTCTTTGGATAGTTTCTTAACCATCTAGATGGTTATGTCCATTCAATACAACAAATAACAACTTTTGAAGCAACTTTTAAAAGTTGCATTACATATTGTTAACAATTTTGCAAACATTCTTGCCGAGAAAGGCTAAAATGTGTTTTGAATAGTTTACGACCTTTATTAATCTTCCAAAACTCCTAAAACACCTAACAGACACCTAGCAATCAAATTACATCCAAAGACTAATTGATACCCAAGGCTTATAACAATACCAAGGGGTCATAGTCCAAACATGTGGATGGGTTACAAGGAGATGTTAATCAATCCTTTAACCATTATTACAAACAAGAAAACTTAAATACTAAACCATTGAAAACATCTTAAAACATTTAGTCTATCAATCCTTCAACACAAGGCTCCATGGTGATATGATGTAACCTTAGGAAAGTAGGTGCTTGTTTCAATAGGATGGGATGACTTCTTGGCTTCATGGTGTCTTTCTTCAATCACATGGTTTTTGGTTTGCATGAGGAATGCCCCTACATCACAGTCACTGTGAGATGTCCTCATGTGTGACTGTCCTTGTCACAAATGAGGACATCTCACAGTGACTGTCCCTTGTGTAATTGCCACTTGAATGAGGACAGTCACTATAAAGACAACATGATAATGTACACATACAATGAGTGTACATTATCATGTTGTCTTTACAGTGGCTGCCCTCATGTTGTATATTCTTCTTTGTAGATGCTACTATGTCCTAGGGAACTTCTTAGAACTGTTGGTATATTCTTACAACTTGTTACACCTGGGATATTCTTCTCTGTAGATGCTACTGTGTGTCGTGGTCCAAACGGGCCCATAAATGTGGTTGAATAGAAATACATTCAAGTGGAAATTACACAAGGGACAGTCACTGTGAGATGTCCTCATGTGTGACTGTCCTTGTCACAAATGAGGACATCTCATAGTGACTGTCCCTTGTGTAATTTCCACTTGAATGAGGATAGTCACTGTAAAGACAACATGATAATGTACACAAGTACCGTGAAGGTAGTCGCAAGTTAGGGTTGTTTCATTGCATACCCGAAACAATGAAGAAGTTACGGTCCACAAAATGTTTGTGCTTGAAATATGAACAAATAAAATTAAACTTCTAAATAACCAAAGCCGCTAACAATAAATTCAACATAGATATGTCCTCATTTCTGGGTATTTTAGCTCTGTAACAGCTGAATACCAGATTACATAATAATAAAAAAAGAAAAATAAACCCAACGTACTCAGAAATTGTAGCTCTAATTTCACGGAGGGAATCTCTCTCGGCGCTGTTGAAAATACAAATGACAACGTTTCTCTACATTATCATGTTGTCTTTACAGTGACTGTCCCTTGTGTAATTGCCACTTGAAGGAGGACAGTCACTGTAAAGACAACATGATAATGTACACTTACAGCCCGTGTACATTATCATGTTGTCTTTAGAGTGACTATCCTCATTTGTTGAAGAAGAAAAGCATTAATGTGGCTGAATATAAATACATTCAAGTGGCAATTACACAAGGGACAGTCACTGTGAGATGTCCTCATTTGTGACTGTCCTTACAGTGAATGTACATTATCATGTTATCTTTATAGTGACTATCCTCATTTGTTGAAGGAAAAAAGCATTAATGCGGTTCATTAGCAATGTATTCAAGCGGCAATTACACAAGGGATAGTCACTCTGAGATTTCCTCATTTGTGACTATCCTTACAGTGAGTGTACATTATCATGTTGTCTTTACAGTGACTGTCCTCATTTGTTGAAGGAAAAAAGCATTAATGTGGTTCAATAGCAATGCATTCAAGTGGCAATTACACAAGGGACAGTACATGCCCATTAAAGTTGGTGTTTTGTTATCCAGCATGACAATGGAGATAGCATACTCTGGGTCAATTTTACTGATCAAATTTCCCTCTGCCAGGAAAAGCAACAATCTGGGTATGATAAGGTAAGTTTTTGCAACAATTTCTTGCTGCTGCTAAGGTTACCATTGTTTATGGTTTCTGTTATATAGTTCTATCTATATTGCTATATGGCCTTTTGTTTAGGATTAAGTAGACGAGGGAAAATATTTCTTTTGTGGATTGTAAACAAAACATTGAATTATTTCAGAGAACAGATCTAAATCTATAAGATGCTACGATGGAGCACATGACCATGTACTTGTGAATATTAGGATCCATGTTAATCAAATGACTGCTTTATGTAAATTACTTTTGAGTAAGTAAAAGGCAATAAAATTTTTCAAAGTGTGCAAGGATTTTTATGATATACAGGTGTATGAAGAAATGAATCTGTGTTGTTTTGTATCAATATCAAACATCTCTGATATATTTTCATGTTTTTATAATCTATTTTGCAGATGGAAAGTTGAAATGCCAGCTATCCTAGAGTAGTCAATAAGAATATTGTCTGATGCTGGTCTTGGTATGGCCATGTTCAGTCTGGGTATGTTTTGAATTCTTCTCTATCTCTCTGATTGAGGAGTACTCAATATATGCATGTGCTTTTTTCTTCTTTAATGGTTGTGAAGCTCTGTTTGTTCTAAATACCACCGTATTGCAATTGTATTAGTTTCATTATTTTCTCTAAAGTCACTATATTTTTTCTTATTATAATAAAAGAGGAAGTTGTGAATGTCAAAGTTGAGTGAAACAAAAATTATTTTCATCAAATTTTGTTACTATCACAAGGGACAGTAACAAAGCCCTAGCTTTTCCTCTGATATAGCCTTCTCCCATACCTCATCCTGAGATTCTTTGTCCTCTGTGTCATCTGATCCTCCTATACAAGTTGCAAATGAAATTTATCATTCATGTATAAACTGAGATAATATAATGCACTCGATATTTGAATCGTCGTACATGTATAGAATGACATAATATAATGCATTCAATATTTGTATTATCGTTCATGTATAGATTGAGACAACATGATAATGTACACTCACTATAAAGACAACATGATAATGTACACTCACTGTAAAGACAACATGATAATGTACACTCACTATAAGGACAGTCACAAATGAGGACATCTCACAGTGACTGTCCCTTGTGTGATTTCCACTTGAATGTATTGCTATTCAGCCACATTAATGCTTTTCTTCTTCAACAAATGAGGATAGTCACTGTAAAGACAACATTGTTATGTACACTTCTGTAAGTGTACATTATCATGTTGTCTTTACAATGACTATCCTCATTTGTTGAAGAAGAAAAGCATTAATGTGGCTGAATACCAATACATTCAAGTGGCAATCACACAAGGGACAGTCACTGTGAGATGTCCTCATTTGTGACTGTCCTTACAGTGAGTGTACATTATCATGTTGTCTTTACAGTGACTGTCCTCATTTGTTGAAAGAAAAAAGCATTAATGTGGTTCATTAGCAATGTATTAAATAATTTATTTTTTTTAATTTACCCACGGGCGTCGCAATTGCGACGGGCGCCATCGCAATTGCTTCGGAGGGCCGTCGCAATTGCGACGCCCTGTCGTCGCAATGCGATGGAGGCCCAGAATGGGTGAAGGGGTGACATTACGACGGGAGGGAGTCACAATTGTGACGGCTACCCATAGACGTCACAATTTGCGACTAAAAAACTATGACGTCAATGGATGTCACTATTGCGACACATAGCCATCGCAAATTGCCCCCAAATGTACTAGTGGTTCCTCTTTCCAAGGAGAATGCTCTTCCAAGGTTTGATGAAGGTGCACATAATCAGATTCTCAACAATGCAAGTCTTTGATTGATAGAAGATGGTGGAAATGATATGATTGAACCCATGTGTGAGTTTACATATTTGAGGATGAATCCACAGTTGCTCTAGGGTGATAATTGGAGGTTGTTTGTCTCATTTGTAAGGAAAATGGGTGAAGGAAAGCCTAACACATGGGATCAAGAGCACAGGGATACAGAGTGTTTTGTACATGCCAATGTGCCTCTAGTCCAGGAGGCTATTGCTTTGATACATGGTTAAGTTCAAGTAAACTAAACTCCCTCTTAAAGGAGTTAATACTTTGAGTTGCTTTTGTAGTTTCACAGAGGAGGTTGTGAGACATAGATAAGGCTCTGATCTATTGAGTTGTTGCTACCTCATTCTTCTATTTATATGATGGCATTCAAATTTATCAATGTACCACATAGGTATTTTAGTTGTTAGTAAAGATAATGATGTTAATGTTGTAAGTTTTCTCCTCCCATGGAGGAGATAAACCTCATAAATTTTGTCTTTCAATGGAAAACATAATGAAAGTATGCTTCAAGAAAAAATTATGTCTAAGTCTATAGCATGATGGGTGATCAATATCTAATTTCCCTGGCTTTAGGTCATGTTACCGTTTTGATATTTCAACATTTCTATCTGATGGTTGGAAAAATTGCGGCTCTACCTCCCTATATGAAGACTATTTTGTATGGTTTTTAATTTAGAGCCTTATTCAAATAGAATGAACTTGACTTGATAAAAAATTTTTTTGAAGCAAAACAATGGTTCTCATTGATGTAAAAGTAGTTGTTTCTTGTTCATTAAGAAAGTCCAAAGAGAAGATTCATAAATTGTCTTACAAAATCTCTAATTTTTTATCTATGAAATGATATAATAAACTCTCCATTACTTTTGTTCTTTTATATTAAAAACATCAATAAAGTGCGAGAAGAAATTTTTTGAAGTACAATTTCTGATTACACGACATAATAACCTAGCCAAAATAACCCTGGACAAAATAACCCAGCCATAATAACCCAAGGACAAAATAACCCGGGGTCATAATAACCCAATCCAAAATAACCCACAATCAAAATAACCCATGGACAAAATAACCCCATAAGATTATAGAGAAATGAAAACAAAATTTATAAATTAAAAGTATATTTCTAAAAAAAAATTATTCAAATTTTCAATTAAAGTGTCAAATTATGAGCAATGCCTATTATATAATCTAAAATATTATTATTTTCATAACCATCAACTAGTCTTCTTAGTCTTTCTTTGAGTTCACGATATTTTTTCCTACTTGGTTGTGTAGTGTGTCCAGCCATATATTTCTGTATTTTATTCTCTTGGTGACCCTATTCTTTTTTCACTACTTTGAGTAATTTCTAGATTGAGTTATGCGATGATTGAAGCAATTCACTAAATCCTCTATGCCATCCCTCAATAATCAATTATGGGTTACAAAGTCTCCTCATGTTCTATATAATAAGGAGATTGTAGAAGTGTTTCAAATGCATTGATTACATATATCTGAGGCACAAAAGCTAATGCAACAAGTTTTTTGATCTCAAATGAAAATACTTCATCGACACTATAATGTATTTTTAGACCTTCTTGAACTTTTCTCCACAAGCATTGAGAGAAATGGAAAGGGCATCCCCAAATAGTGACATTTGGAAAAATTTCAGAAATAGCTCCCTTGAAACCTAATTCAAAATCAATAAGTATAGTTTTTGGGTTTAGATCAGGTTGCAGTTATTTTAATTTTACAAGTACTTGTATATAAGTGCATCTTGTTTTGTTGGTCATAAGAATATAGATGAGTGGAAATATTGCATCATTTTTCAAGCCATGAATTGTGTACAACTGCTGAAAAATACTTGTTACTGTTTTAAATGTACCATCACTAAACCAATTTTCAAATCTTTTAGTAATTGCAAATTTTGTGTGGTGGTGAATCTTAAAAAATGATTCTCATCATTACTGTCATGATAAAGAAACTTTTCCCCTTTATTGGTAATTGTATATTCAATTGGTAAGATAAGATCTCTCGATGTCTGAGGATTTGGTGGTGGTGCTTCAAGTCTTATTCTTTTCCTTTGAATCATTTTGGATAATGCATTGGTTGATGGTATTGCTCCTGCTATTGGTAATGAAATATTAGAACATGTAGTAAAAATGATATTTCTTGTAGAGTCTTGAGTCAAGCACGCCATGTCTTTCATTTCATTCAACTTTTGTTTGATAGTCATCATCTCAATTTTTGGAGCATGATTATGTCATGTGCTGCTAATCACATCACCATATTCTGTTAATGTTTAAAAAATTATATTAAAAAATATAATTTTTTATGAATTTTGATTTCTCTCTTTCTTATCACTCTACACACTCTTAATTCTTCTCCCCTTCTTCCTTCCTTTACTTCTCTAAGCTCTTAATTCTACCACTTTATATATCCTCTTAATGCCTCTTCATAATGCCTTTTGACTTATATCTTTTCATAATAACTTTTATTTAGCTTATTCCCAAGAATTCTTCTTTATTTCTATAATTATTTACCATTTTATAAGTTATTTAAGCATGTTAAAGATGTTTTAAGGCTATTTTAGGGGTATATAATGGATATATCATCTAAAAATGACCTAAATATCCTCTATGGTGCCTTACAATCCCTTTTTTAGCATACTAACTTGATCTAAAATGACCATGGGTTATTGTGACTCTGGGTTATTGTGTCCTTGGATTATTATGGAGGGGTTATTGTGTCTAGGGTTATTTTGGCCAAGTTATTATGTCTAGTTACCACAGTTTCCATTTGCAGAGCGACCTTTAGAGATTATTTGTTTACAAACTCTCTTTTGTAGAGGATATAAAGAGTATTTATTACACCTTAAAGTAATTAGCTGCAATATGGGTATGGGTGAATGACATTTCATTAAGGAATAATTTATTGAGGAAGATGCTTCTCTATATTCACATTATCACAAACTGAGAACCTGCCCTAAATTGGAATTTTCTTATCAAGATATTTCCTCAAATCAAAACTTTGCTAAATACTTTTTCTGAACAATTTATGTAAAACCTACTCAATCAATCATCTATGCTATTCTATTCTTAAATTAGACTATACATGACATGCTCTTATGTGATATCCACAGTAGCATAATGGGCACACAAACTATTATGCATAGCAATGTAAGGCTCTGTTGAAGAGTAACTTGCATCACAACTCCAAATGACTTGATGAGTTTTGTTTGTTGTTAGTTGCACTTGCACAAAGGCTCCTTGTGGGCAGGAGCTTTAGAGCGCAACTCCTAAACAAATTGTGTGGAAATTGTGGAAACAAAGGAACTCAAGGATATTTAATGACAATGAAATCATAGTCATATCTCTTAGCAACAAGATTGAAGTTGGCATTTGCGAACACCTATATACTAATATGGCCCAAGGAAAATGCAAGTTTATTCACTCATGCGACATTAAGATGACTGAAAGTTTTGATTTTGATTTTTTTGTTTATATCAATGAAAACATCTTCAGAAACTTGTGACTTTCTAAAAAATGGACTTTGTCCCTCAATACCTAGTTAAATGCTAGTAGAATCTCATCCAAATAGGTGGGTCAACACTAGAACATAAAAAATTATATCATAAAACATAACATAAATCCTATTCAATAATGTATACAGAGGCTAGACATTCAAATGAACAAATCAAATCACATTCAAATCAATCAAATCAGTCACAATATGATAGACGTAGCTAGACTATGAAATCAAATGAATTGGAAAAGAGTAATAAATTAATACTTTGAAATAATCTTACCTGTTCATCTGAAGTAAGCCCTTCACTTCCCAACAATGTCCTCTCCCATAGGTCAATTTTTATAAGTATTTATTTCCTATATTCAGCATTTTCAATAGTGTCTAGTAGGAGCCTTAATGTTCTAGATTGTGACTCTATAAGATTCCTCAAGATAACATGTTCAAGTGTTGGTGGGAGAATTCTGACTGAACCCATATGTGATGAATTATTTATTAACTGCATTATACTCCTAACAGGATCTTGCATATCCTGCAAGGCACAAATATAAATCTTTCAGTGGTATAATATGGTAAGTAATATAATCAAACCTACACAAACATATGATTTAATCTTACCTTTTGCATTATATTGGGTGTATCAGATGGCATAATTGGATCTTACATGCTTGGTGGAGTTACTATAGGATGCCTTATAAGTGTATCCCATCTAGATGTAGAGGGCATGCCACATCTTCTTGAACTATCCTGCAAAGAAAAATATAAATCCTTAAGTGGTATACTATGGTAAATAACATAATCAAACCCACACAAGCATAAGATTGAATCTTACATTTTGCATTATATTAGGTGTATCAGATGGCATAACTGGATCTTTCATGCTTGGTGGAGTTACTATACAATGCACTATAGGTGTATCTAGTCTAGATGTAGAGGGCATGACATGTCTTCTTAAACTATCCTACAACGCACAAATATAAATCCTTAAGTGGTATAATATGGTAAATAACATAATGAAACCCACACAAGCATATGATTGAATCTTAAATTTTGCATTATATTAGGTGTATCAGATGGCATAAATGGATCTTGCATGCTTGGTGGAGTTACTATACGATTCCCTACAGGTGTATCTAGTCTATATGTAGAGGGTATGACACGTCTTCTTGAACTATCATGCAAAGCACACATATAAATCCTTAAGTGGTATATTATGGTAAATAACATAATGAAACCCACACAGGCATATGATTGAATCTTACCTTTTGCATTATATTAGGTGTATCAGATGGCATAACTCGATCTTGCATTCTTGGTGGAGTTACTATAGGATTCCCTACAAGTTTATCCTGTCTAGATATAGAGGGCATGATACATCTTCTTGAACTATCCTGCAAAGCACAAATATAAATATTTAAGTGGTATAATATGGTAAATAACATAATCAAACCCACACAAGCATATGCTTGAATCTTACCTTTTGCATTATATTGGGTGTATCAGATGGCATAGTTGGATCTTTCATGCTTGGTGGAGTTACTATAGGATGCCCTATAGGTGTATCCAGTCTAGATGTAGAGGGCATGACATGTCTTCTTGAAGTATCCTACAAAGCACAAATATAAATCCTTAAGTGGTATATTATGGTAAATAACATAATCAAACCCACACAAGCATATGATTGAATCTTACCTTTTGCATCATTGGGTGTATCAGCTGGCATAATTGGATCTTGCATGCTTGGTCGAGTTACTATAGGATTCCCTATAGGTGTATCCAGTCTAGATGTAGAGGGTATAAGACGTCTTCTTGAAATATCCTGCAAGGCATAAATATAAATCTTTAAGTGGTATGATATGATAAATAACATAATCAAACCCACACAAGCATATGATTGAATCTTAACTTTTTCATAAATTGGGTGTATCATCTAGCATAATTGGATCTTGCATGCTTGGTAGAGTTACTATAGGATTCCCTATAGGTGTATCCAGTCTAGATGTAGAGGGCATAACATGTCCTTTTCAAATATCTTGCAAGGCACAAATATAATCTTTAAGTGGTATAATATGATAAATAACATAATCAAACCCACACAAGCATATAATTGAATCTTACCTTTTGTATGCTTGGTGGAGCTACTATAGAAATGTCATATTAAAAAAGATAAAAAGGTGAAATAAGTTAATTAAATGCACAAAAAACAAGATCAAATATTACCACTGGCATAGTTTTAGATGTACTAAAAGATGTAGTAGGGGTTGGATCAACTTTGGAGATGGCCTGCATTTCACAAATATAAATTAACATAATATAATACAAAATATAAGATATTTAAACCTATAAAAGATAATATTCAAATATACCTCTTGCACCATCCTAGTAAAATTTTCCCCTTGTCCGTTCCTTAGAATTTCAACTAGACCATTTAAGATCAATGGATCCCCCATAGTATAATTGGGAGCACCCATAGGCTCATCCTAGAAGAAACACATAATGACATAAAATGAAATGAAATTGATTTTGAAATAGGGAAAATTGATTTCCATGAAATAGTTTATATAATGCACTTGTTAAGAGTTGGATTTATTGGATTTCATGCTCCTATGTTTCTACACTAGTCATTTTGAAAGAAACATCCCCTCAAGGAGAATCCAGACTCTTCATTCAGACAACCTACTATGAGGCACCTCCCTTTTTCATCAATCTTTAAATTTTGTAGCAGCATTAAATTCTATTGTGACCCAAGTTGACTTGTAATTATATAAGCATAGATAAAGCACAAACATAAAAAATGAAGTTGTGTTGTCACAGTAACTAAATAGTTATTACAAGTCAAAAGATAAAGCAAAAACTAGGTATTATAAGCCATAGATGTAAGAATTTGTAAAAAACTGGACTTCTTGTGATTAATCAGGAATAAGAAATAGAGATTTCATTGATGTTACAAACATCCACTAACAAACACTCATAAAATTCAAATTACTTACTTTCCATTACATGTTGTATACAATTTAGAAATATAATAATTAATATGTAAAGATATAATTAAATTTTGTATTGAATCCTCAAAACCATCTTAAAGTGAGCATATTGATCAAACAATGTCATCCTCACAAGAAATTTCTTCATCTGATAGAATAGACAACCCATCATTAATGGGACCCAAACCCACAAATAAATTAATACTATCATTTATGTGGTCTTCATCACCTTCAAAAATAGGTAAATCAAAATCAATAAATTCATCATCTTCATGGACTTGATGCTGGCCATGTGCTTCCTCATGTCCTTCAGACACTTCAGTAAGCTCATCATGATCTTCATCTTGGTCATATGCATCACCGATAATAAAAATGTCATCATCTCCATCTTGGCCATCTATTTCTTTAGGGGGAACTTCTACATCTTCAAGTAAATCATGACCCTCTGAGTCTTGAACAAATGTTACTCTTCGTCCTCTTGGATCATAATCAATTAGAAATGACCATCCAGGTTGTTCTAAATTTGGAATGAGAAATATTTGTTCACATTAATTTGGAAACACATAAGGTTCGGAAGTGGCTTCAAACCTAGATGTATTAATCATGTAGAATCCATTATTGTGGAAAAAGATAGTTTATGCTTCACCCACTTTGATAAGCTTGTACTATTCAACACAAAAAAATGCTTTCTTAAAAGACACAAAATCAAGTTGTATTATCTCATCCACTTCTCCATAATAGCGAAGTGTGCTTGTGACTATTTTTGTATCATTTGCATGTGAATGACATTCAACCTCAAATGATGCTGCAATCATAAGTTTGTCTCTTTTCATCAACTTTTTTGATGTGGAAATGATGACTAAAATTCCACATTCCTTTGTAATATGTTACGTAAATTCATATAAATATTAACTAATTAGATTCAACAATAAAAAAGTAAAAAGAGAGTTTATTAAACATCTATATACACATTTATATATACATTACCTCCCTATTTTTAGATCCTTTAATGAAATCCAATTGTTGTGGTGTTACTCTATTCCTCACTTTTCTTGTTTCATGTTCAATATTGGTCTTTAGCCAATTCCATGAGCATCTCTCTAGCCATTTTCTTTTATGGCTTGCAAGCAATCCTCAAACAGTCTTTTGACCATGTTTAAGATATATGTTGGCCCATGCCTTTTCATCCTTTAATTTCTTTTGTTTAGCGTACTTCTCCATCCATTCCAACGTAAACTCAGAATTGTATGCAATATACAAATGTAATGCCTCCCACTCCTTAGCATCTACATTGAAAAATAGAATTGTTAGAGTCAACAATTATTTAAAGCCATATATTATAAAATTTAAGATTAAAAACGTAGTGTATTGTAAAATTTAATATAAAAATTACTTCGAACATTTTTGTATACCTTTTATCCTCTTTGAAGTACCTTGACCCTCTAATTTTTCTCCTTCAAATGATTGAGGTTGGTTATAATTCCATAGTAGTGGTGCTTCAAGGTGTAACTGAGGTAAATATTCACTCAAATGAACCATTGCTTGGAAAACCATGTAACCCTAAACTATGGACCCTTTTGGCTGAGCCTTTTCCCTGAAAAATTATTTTAAAACTTTCATATATCTCTCCACGAGCCACATTGTTTGAATATGAATAGGACCACACAACTCAATCTCTTCTACTAGGTGTACAAGATAGTACTCTTGAGAATTAAAAAATCTTGGAGGGAAGCACATTTGAAGGTCACACATCAAAAGTGAAATATTCCTCTTCCAATATTTCAAGTCATTCTGATGTATCTCTTTAGATGAAACCCACCTAAAAGTATCAACATGTATTAAAATAAAGATTTATGATATCTTCAAAACTAAAAGTATAAAATCATATAAAGCCATAAGAAATGATGCATTTCAAATGATAAGAGTCATCAAAGATTATGCACGGTTGAATTAAAATACCTCAGATATTTGGATAACTTGTAAATAGTTAATGTGACATTACGGTCAAAAGTGTTTGCTATTACTACAGGTAGCACATAATGCACAACCATTAATAAATAAGAAAGTTTAAATATGTATTAATTAATATTATCACTCAAATATATACAAATTGTTAATTATGCTTCCAATAAATCTAACATACTACAAAGTTACTATTAGAGTAAAGTATTAATTATGTTAATCAATCTTTACTCCTTTCTTAAGATGTCAACTTCCTTTTGCTTTAGTTAAAAGCACATGCACTAGTTGTTCTAAACTCATGCATTAGCCATGTAATAGTTAAACTGATTATTACATGCACTAGACTTTGCCTTTTAAGGCTTTCGATCTCCTTTATAAGGATGATCCATTGTACATTCAATTCATTCATTATTTGAGGATATTTTCTTCTTCATATTTTTGAGTCAAACCCTTGTCCTCTTCTTGTCTCTACTTCCTTGTCACAGGTTTTTGTATGCAGGTGATCTTCGGGTTTTGTGGATTTGTATTGCTCAAATCTTACATGGTATCAGAGCCTAATCTGCTACAACTTGTTCGCATTTGAAGAATTCAAATTAGGGATTTTTTTGCTGATTTGAGAGGTTTTGGTATTCTCTGTAGGATGTTATTTTTTGTTTCTTTTTTGCCTGCAAAAAAGAAAAAAGAAAATTTTAGCACTTTTTACAGAGAGGTTTTCCTATCAAATTTAGGGGCAACCTATTCTTCTAGTCATCTTGGCTTCAAATGAACCTCACGATTACATTCAGAGTGTCCAAGAACCCCAAGATCCATATAAAATTTGTCCAATTTGGACAAAGTTGGAATCTGTGAGAAAAACATTTTGCAATCAGCTCCGGCACAGATTCTGAGGTAATCAATATTTTTTTGGAGCACTTCTGGCTCAAACGGACCTCACGGTTGCATTCGGAAGACCTGAGATACTCAAAATCCATATAAGACTTGTCAAATTTTGACAAGTTGGCTTTTGAGGCAAAATTTTTTTGCATACCAGGGCTGTATGACCCTAGCACGCACTACGAGGTAGGTACAGTTGGCAATTTTTTTTTAAAATTAAAAAAATAAAAATAAAAATTGATGTGGCCACTCGATAGCCACTACCTCCCGCAGCTAGTGGCAACCGCCCTCCGCTCCGCTCTTAGCTCCGCAGTCCACGTCGCACTGCCCACCACCGCCTCCCTCCACTCTGCCCGCCAGTGCCGTCACCTCCCTCTGGCCAGCCCGGCAGTCATGTGGGGGACCAAGCGCCAGCCCCAGCACTGGATCTTGAGCCCCCTGGTCACCCACGTGACCAAGGTCTTTTGTTTTTAGCCCCAGGGGTTTGATAGCTGTGACAGCCATATGGCCATCATTTTTAAGCACACAGATTGATGATGTCAATAGTATTTGCCTTTATTTTGAGCTTTTTTAAGGGTACCTGGGCCTTTTTTGTGATATCTCAAGCATATGGGATCGTAATTGGGCATGTGATAGATCATCGAAAAGCTAGTTCTGAGCTTGATCCAAATTTGCTGGTATGGTTTTGTATTTTTCCATTTTGATGCTCTTTTTTTGGTCAAAGTTAGATGTTCTCTGTGATCATGGCATTTCAAACTTCCTGCCTTCCGGGATCCGTTTCTCTTGTATCCGGGCTCCATTTTTGGCAAACGAGATATTGTCGGAAAGATCTTTCTGAGATTTCATCAGATCTGATGGTTTCATGGTTTTTGTGTCCTTTTTATGACATCACCCATCCTTAGATCCTTGCAGACACCTTCTTTGGGCCCCCGAGTGCAGCTGTTGGGTTTTTGCTCATATCTTGAGCATACAGTGTTGAAATTTGGCAAACAAGATATCATTAGAAAGCTGATTCCAAGCTCTTTCTAGATCTAGAGGTTATATTTTATGATTTTATCTTTTTGATGGTGTTTTTCTCTATCAAAGCCAGATCTTCAGTTCTGCACTCTGAGAGTTCTATCTTGCACATCCAGACTCCATTTTCAAAAAATGATATATCATTGGAAAGCTTGTTCAGAGAGATTTTTAGTGCTATGAGTCATTTTTCCAGATTCTACTCTAGGTTTATTTTATTTAGATTCTTTATTTTTTGCAGTCTGGTAGATATCTTGGTTGTTTTAGGTCCTAGGATCTCTTCCCTTTGAGGGATGGCTCGTCTTAGGTTGTTCTTTTGTTTCAGCAGCCTTTGATCTTCTTTGAGTAGTGTATACTTTACTTTTGTAGCATTCTTTTATGCACAGGCACTAAGATAAAGTGTCATTCTATTGCTTTGATGGGATCTTGCACATGTTTGTGCTATTTGTACTCGCACTCCATTATAAAGTGCTGGGGGGGTTTTTGATGTTTGCCTTTGTTTTCCATCTACCTTTGTCAAGTGAGTGTTCCTTCCATGACATTAGCCTCAGGTATCTCTATATGTGTTTGTACTCTCTCTGCACATTCAATGTTCTAGATTCTTCTTCATTATGCAGTTCATTTTGGACGATCTTCTCAATGTACCTATCATTACTCCCTTGTCAGCAGTATGGGGGGGTTTCTACTATCAGTTCTACTACCTCCTTGGTTTGATAGTGTGAGCTATGTATTTAGTATTTGATCCTATGTACTAGGCGGTTGCAGTGGCTGGGTACCTATGCATTCTAGTGAGATGGATCATTTACCATATAGACACTCTTTTCTTTCCTATTTTGGATGCAGTCTTCTAGCTTTGATTGATCAGCTCTTCAGGCTTTTGGTGTTTATGCCATCTATATCTTCAAGTTTAGGTGTTTTGCCTTTGTTTGCCTCCTGATTCAAGTAGTGTCATTTGAGGGCACTCATGCAGATTACAGTCTTCTCTAACTGGTCATATTTCTGTGGAGGATCTTCAGATCATTAGTTTCTTCTTGACAGAGTTTGTAGTTTCATGCTTCAGTGATGTTGTACATGTTCATCTTTGTTCCTATTTTCTGGAACATTCTTAGTTTTGGAGGCTTCTTCAGTCCTTCAGATTAGTCTTTGTCTCTTTTTGGAGTAGAGTTTTTCCCATGTGGTTTTCTCTATTTCTCCACTTTTCAGAGACTCTCTTTTGTACTTGGGTACCTGATTAGGCCTTTGTTGCTGGGACCCATTTGCTTTCTTCTTGCATTGTTTGTAGATGCATCATTTCTCATCTTAAGGGTGGGTGTTAGAGTAAAGTATTAATTATGTTAATTAATCTTTACTCCCTTCTTAAGATGTCTACTTCCTTTTTCTTTAGTTAAAAGCACATGCACTAGTTGTTCTAAACTCATGCATTAGTCATGTAATAGTTAAACTTATTATTACATGCACTAGACTTTTCCTTTCAAGGCTTTCTATCTTATTTATAAGGATGATCCATTGTACATTCAATTCATTCATTATTTGAGGATATTTTCTTCTTCATATTTTTGAGTCAAACCCTTGCCCTCTTCTTTTCTCTACTTCCTTGTAACAGGTTTTTGTATGTAGGTGATCTTTGGGTTTTGTGGATTTGTATTGCTCAAATCCTATAGTGACCTTTATCCAATTGTGCCAATCATGTGATTTTAGGCCTAAGAACTCTAATCCATCTCTTGTGAATAATTTTCTTAATGTAGCACCAAAGCTAGAAGGAAATCTTATTCTTTTCATTGTATTAATTATGTTTAGTTTCTCCTTTGATGTAAAAGTCCATGGAGAATGGATATATGACTTGTCTCCATGTAGCCACATGTTCAGCATGATATTGGCAACTTCTAGGTCCTTCTATAACTTTATTTGTGCTTCAAGGTTGGTTCCATTTAGATGTTTCCATAAACACTCTACCACATTTTTCCCGATGTTCATAATATCAAGTAGGTGGGCTATTGGTAAGTTCTCATAATATTCTAATTTGTAGAAAATAGAGAATCTTTTCATTCCTACTGGAAAGCTTGTCCATTCTTTTTTTTCATACATTTCTTTCCACCTAGAAGGGTTCATCTTTCTTGGCACCTTGGTCAAAGTTGATACACTTGACCCCATTCAAAAATAAAAATAGAAAAACTATAGAAGCCCTAATAGAATGGGCTTAGAACCATCTCATGCAACTCACCTAGAGGAACTCTTGAGATATTCTAAGAATTGTTAATGGATTTACTGTCAGTGCCCAAAACTAGTGGAAAAAACTCCATCCTTGGCATCAAGACCAATCCATTGCTCAAGGCATTCAAGCCATAAGAAATGAACTAATTAAACAATTTGTTGTCTAAGTTAAAAATCTCCAATCCTATCATTTGCATGCATTTCTTGAAATAAAATATTATGATCTCATAACATTTGATGAATATGTAAAATAAATCTATACTCATTACTTCAATGATGGGATGATTAAAAATGTCGAAATGAATGAAAATTTTCTTAAAAGCATCCAGGTGGCTAAAGTACTACTGGGAATAATGACAAAGATTGGGAAGCAACATAGCCAGATGATAAGGGTCATGTATCCTTTGTCTGTACTGTATTTTATAGTGAACTTGTGTAATTAGGGAGGAATGAAACACTTCTATGTGCCTCTAAGGCCCTAACACTTGATGATTTGGTGGACAAGCCTTCAATCTCCAATGTGACTGACTGCTACATTGTTCCTTGTGACTATACAATCACTTCCCTACACTCAAAAACATGCTACATGTTGCATGGACATCTGCAACCTCTAAGATAGTTAACATAAACCCCCTCCTCATAACTAACCAAGATGAGACATTTGATAAATGTGCAAACTAAGGTAAATTACATGTTTAGCCTTCTTGGGTTACCCTAAGTCAAGGTTCAGATAGTTTTTGACAAATTGCTGGTATCTTCCTCTTCACCGAACCAAATAGAGTTTTATAAGGGTATGATAGTCTTGCACTATGCAATGGAAGGAGGGATTGATGATGTTATTGATGTTTTGGTGAGGAGTCTGCATGTCACTAGAGAACTTTATTTAAAAGACGTGACAATCAAAAAGTGGTAGTATAAACAGTAAAGCTTTAGAACTAAGGAAAAAAACTCAAACCAATTTAGTATGGATCTTTTTGTATTTGACAATAGATAAGATTAAATTCCTTCAAAATAGAACTGTGACCTTACATTAGGAATTGTCATGAACATAGCTTCATTAGTCCCATTAAGCTTTAAAAATTTGTAGCAAAAAGACATCAAGAATTTTGACATGCTCAAATGATTTTAATTTTTTAACCATTATACAAAGCCTTTACTAGGTACAAATTAGGGGCTACCAAGATATGGAAATATGGTGGTTTTATTAGATTAGTGTCATGATGAATTTATAATTAATATTCTTAAGGAGAATTCATGTGGCCTCTTATCTAAAGGTGAATGTTGATCATCAACAAAGAAATACCAATGCAGCACTCAGTACCCTTTTGGGATTCAGAAAATCAAGTGATATTCACATATTGTGTTGAAGGAAGTTCTAAAACTAAAAAAGTCCAAAGTTATCAGTATAAGGGAAATGATGAAGGCAATTTCCATGATACTTCAGCTAGTCAAGATCCCAAGTGACTATTATGCTAATGAGTCAATGGCATTCCAAAGTTCAAATTCCCAAAAGAATGAAGAAAAAAGATAAATGCTGAGAAAAGCCAGGAAAAGTCATTATTAAGGAAACTAGGGACTCCTGGGGCAATATAGTAAAAAATGTCAAATAATAAGTATGTGCCACATTTCACACATCATGATTCCAAATTCACAAGTAAACTAATAATTTTAACAATGGACAGTGGCACGTGAAATCACACTTTAAAGTTTAGGAAAATGAGCACCAAATGATTGGAATAATAAATGTTATAACTTAATATGATTATCAAAATCCCTATTTTCCAAGAAAAGCCAACAAATTGAATTATGCCACCAACTTAGCATATTCTCCTACTTATGCAAACTTTAGTGTTTAACATATACTTTATTAAGAATCCAAAGATCTTTAGTGAGAATAAGTGTAATGGAGCACATTCAATTTTTAGAATCCCAAGAATGCAGAGAAAGTACCAATTTTTGAGGCAACATGGAAAAAACATGATCATTCATAAGTAGTCAATGGTTAGAGATTTTCTAAAGACCTAAAAGAGTTACAAAGAAAACCGATCAGTTTTCCTTTCCAATTTGGTATTTACTATTGGCATATGTATTTAGAAGCTTCTTATAATACTTAAAAGAAGTTTTATCCTTTTGAGTTAGTCTATGAAAAATCCTTCTTTTGTTCAAGTTAATCTTTTCATATCGTTTCTTTGCACAACACACATGTCAAAGATTTTACATGAGATTGAATGCACATCTAATTTTAAAAATTTGTATCTTTGTATCAGTTTCTCTAACCTAACAAATCAATGCCCAAATATATATACAAATTTCATTACCATTATACTCTAACTAATTTGATTCCATTACACTAATATTTATGGAAAATCCATTAACAAAATTTCTTTATATTTAATCAAGGGCACGGGTGATCCCACAAAACTGTGTCCCACTTTTAGGGACAAACAAAATCGACGTTGTGGGGAAAAATAAAATTTTAGATTCTTCATGCAAAGTCATTACTTCGAGTGAAGTGGTGGACCCACTTCATGCGAAGTACCCTAGACAAGGGGCTTCGCATGAAGACCCCCCTTTTCCTGAAGTACCCTATACAGGATACTTCACGTGAAGGGGGTCTTCGAGCGAAGCCCCTTTGGGTCAGATTTCGTTATATATTTCTGGCGTTTCTTTTTTATTTGTCATTTTCACTATTGGATTTTGCAGACCCTGGGCCTTGGAGTGAAGGAGTGATGTCAAGTACGACATCAACATTTCTTAAGCCTTTTCAAGATCTTCAGATTGTTAGCAGTATCAGGTACATGCATTTTTCTCATTTTTTATTGTAAATTATATGTTTTATATTTATTTTAGTTAGTTATTTGTTTTAAATAATTTTTTATTTGTAGAAATGTTAGAAAATCATACTTAAATATTATCTAATATGATATAAATTGATAGTAGAATGTTAGAAAATCATAGTTAAATATTAGAAAATGATAAAAATATTAAAAATCGTAGTATAATTTGTTAGCAACTATTAAAAAATATTTACAAAACATTAGAAACCATAGTATAAATGTTAGAAAATGTTAGAAAACATTAATATCTTATAGAAATTATTAAAAATATTTGTTTTTAAATTTCAAGTTTAAAGTTGTAAATATTAGGAATATCTCTCTCTCTCTCTCTCTCTCTCTCTCTCTCTCTCTCTCTCTCACACACACACACACACACACACACACATGTAAATGCATTTTTAGTAAATTTAGTAAATATAAGTTAGTTATTTGTTTTAAATAATTTTTAGTTTGTAGAAATCTTAGAAAATCGTAGTTAAATTTTTGAAAATGATCTAGTAGTATGTTAGAAAAAATTAAACAATTGTAGTACAGTAAAATTCTAGGACCCTTATTCCTTCCTTACGATGTATTAAGACACTTAGGATCCCTTAGGAATATCAAGATCTTATAATAAATATTAGGGTGTCCTATGACCCATTAATGTACATGTTAGGTTCCATTAATAAATACAAGGACTCATTGTTTCCCTCAAGGCTCCTTAAGACATATTCTAGGATGAATTAATGTAACCTATGATCTCTTAGGACCTATTATGAGGCCTACAACCCCTTAAGACATTCTAGGACCATTACCTATGGCTTATGACATCTTATGACATCTTAAGACACATTCATCTATCTTAGCTTCTATTAATACATATGTGAACCCATCGTTGCCCGCAAGAACCCTTAAGACATACTAGTATCAAGTAATGTAACCTAAGATCCCTTAGACCACTTATCACATCTATGACCCATTAACATTGTTGGACCATTATACATCCCTTATGACATTTTAAGACATATATGACCCATTCAAATCATCAAGACCCATTAACATATCTTAGGTTGTCCTAGGACACATTTATGTATCTTAGATTCAATTAATATCATACGCAGATTCACTAATGTAACCTAGGACCCCTTAGGAACTCTTATGTTACCCACGACCCCTTAAGACACTTTACCTAACCCTTATACATCCCTTACACTACCTTAAGATGCATCTAGGACCCATTATTACCCATGGCCCCTTAAGACACTTTACCTAACCCTTATACATCCCTTACACTACCTTAAGACACATCTAGGACCCATTATTACCCATGACCCCTTAAGACACTCTAGGACCACTTATTTCACCTAGGACTCTTATCTGGATCCCTTAGGACCTCTTATGTTACTTACGACCCCTTAAGATACTCTAGGACCCTTATATATACCTTAGGACCTCTTATGTTACCCATGACCCCTTAAGACACTCTAGGACCACTTATTGCACCTACAACTCGTTAACATTCAAGGACTCTTATCTCAATCCCTTATGAAATCTTAAAGCAAATATGAAACCTTAGGACCCCCAAGACCCATTAAAGAATCTTAGGATGTCCTAGGACCACTTAGACCATTACTAGAGAGGTTAGGGACCTTAGGTGGTGTGGGTGATGCAGTTTCAGTTGATGATACGATGGTGCAACACGTTGATGATCCTCCTACTCCTGAGACCCAGGTACATATAAAATTTTCTTTTCTTTTTTCTTAGGAGTTTTAGTGAACAATTAATTGTAGACATGTGTATTAATGTTTGTTCAATGTATAATATTTTGTAGGCACAGTTAGCAGAGCATGTTACCTCTAGTGTGGGCTCACAGCATCTTCATATGAGAGAATATTTGATGTGACACCTACTAGTGGTCAGGTAAGTTTTAGATATATGTATGTTTAAGCATGCATGTGTACACATGTATTTATATATTTCAAGTACTTTACATAATATATATACTATGGATATGTATATAACCAATAGTTGTACTAAATTTGTAGGGGTCAGTCATTGCTTTATAGCCAGAGGATGCTTTTCATAGGAGCAATTCAACAGATGTGACACCTAGTAGTGGTCAAGTAAGTTTTAAAAATATGTAAGTTTAAACATGCATTTATAATATTTTAATTATTTTAGACTATTATTATATATACATGCATTTATATTCGTAGGGATCAGTTGATGTCTCACAGCTAGAGGATGCTTATGGTAGTTTCTCTGTTCGCATGCACCTAGATGACTCCCTAGTTTATGACATGTTGCACATATATTTTATTTGAGACTCATTATATATGTCATTAGTATATGTTTGATATTTTCAATTTATAATTCAAGACATATATTTGATTAGAGACATATATATCTGATTAGATGTACGTATATTTGATTTGAGACATATATTTTATTAGAGACATATATTTGATTAGAGACATATATTTTATTAGATAATATGATTAAACTAGATTAGATTAGATTAGATTAGGTGATTTAATTAGATAATTTTATTTGATTATATATGATTTTATTAGATGATTTTATTTTATTAGAAAATATGATTTGATTTGATTTGATTTGATTAGAGGGTTTTATTTGATGATATATGATTTGATTAGATGGTTTTATTTGATTAGATGATATGATTTGATTTGATTTGATTAGATGATATATAATTTGATTAGATGATTTGATTAAATGGTTTTATTTGATTAGATGATATGATTTGATTAGATATGATAAGTAATCTAACTAATTTCATCATGTTTAGTTTCTTAAGGGGAGGTCTTAAGGGGATCTAGAATTAATATCATAAAAAATAACTAGTTAATACATGTAACTAATGGATAATAACTATTCTAACTAATTCTAGAACTAACACATGTCATAAGTAATCTAACTAATTTCATCATTTTTGGTGTCTTAAGGGGATCTTTAACTAATAAGTAGTCTTAAGGGGAGGTCTTAAGGGGACCTATAATTAATATCATAAAAAATAACTACTTAATACATGTAACCAATTCTAGAACTAACACATGTCGTAAGTAATCTAACTAATTTCATCATTTTTTAGTGTCTTAAGGGGATCTAGAAATCATAAGCATCATAAAAAGTATCATAAAAATCATTGAATAATCAAAGCATACATAAAATATTTAACTAATATGCAATCTATAAAAATCATTGAATAATCAAAGTATACATATAAAATTCTATATATTAAAACCATTGAACCATCAAATAGGTCCATCATATATCAACAAATTATAGTCTATCATATGTTTAAATATATAAACAAAGTATAATGAAATTTAATCCAGAGATATCAAGTAGGTCCTAACACAATAAATAGGTATACATATTATAATTTTTAGACCAACTCAAGTGGTTCAGACCTTTCATGGAGAACATGTAATATTCTCTCATGATCCTCACTATCTAGTCTCCACCTACGACGCCCATGTTGAGATTTAACTATATGGAGACAAATGGATGTGGAAACTACTAGGTGACTATATTGAAACACCTTATTGTCTAGCTCGTAATCAACAAAGTGAATACCATGTTGAGTTACTTTGATTTGCTTGAAATATGTTCCCTCTAAAACAACTAAACCTACAGGTCACAAATTTTAACAATATATTAATTTAAAAAAACTCAATTTGAAATTTGTTAAAAGGTTGAAATTTAAAATTTACAAATTGAGCTCAATATATTGATGTAAACCATGTAAACAAACTTATGAGGAACATCATTCCATCACTTTCTTCAGGTTCAAGTAACTTCATCCTCTTTGCAGTACAACACAGTAAATAATAACCAACTACTTCTACATTTCCATGCTCAACAATCATTGCAAATACATCTCCTGCATAGTAAATTTATATATACATGTGTGAGATCTAAAAATTTGCTTAGTTCAATATATAGATCTATCTATCTATCTATCTATCTATACAAGCAGTTCAATGTACCATATAATATGAAATATATATACTTACCAATTTTGACCAATCTTGAGATATGATCGTAATCAGTAGAAATCAAAGGGACATCATCAAAGTTTTCATCTTCATCTCTATCAAATGTATCAGTAACAACTAGTTGCACTATATTCCATCCACCTACATATCCACAGTCTTGATTGATACATTCCTCATAATTGTCAACAATGCAGTGACAACAAAAGCATGAGTAGTCCCTAGTGTTCAACATCTAATTGTGACAATTCGTACTCATAACTGAATGCAAAGATCATGCCTTTTCTATCCTATTGCAACTATGCATAATTTTTCTATCCACACCTGAAAAAATGCATATATAATACATTCTATATAAATATAATTTGAATAAAAAATATCATAAAATTTTTAAACACTTTCAAATAATTTAAAAATGTGTGCATACCTTTTATCTCCCAAAATTTTCTATATGGCACAGCCTAAGTCAATCCTGATGATGTGTCATTCTCATTTGGTGTGAAATATGTCTTGCACCATTCAACCACATCATGTGCATTTTTTATATGCACTCCCTTATAATTCATTTGATACTTTCATATAGCATGTTTGATGCAAGCTCTGACACCATCATGTTCACCTTTTCCATGTCCACTCTCAAAGAAAATCCAGACATGTGGTATGTTTTCATTACAATAATATCTACATAGTGCTTAAAATGGTCTTGATAATTTAAATTGTGCAACACATCCATTTGACCAAACATAATGTTTATCAATTTTTATACCTCTTTCTTTCAAATTTGCAAAAAATATCTTGAAATAGTGTTCTAAATAATGAATGTCATGCTCTCTATCATCACTTATATAAAAATGATATTCCTTCTTAATGAACTGTGCTTCAAATGTGCTCTGAATACCATCCAAATCTAATTGTGCATGTCGATAACACACATGTACCATAATAGTAATTTGCTCTAAAAAATAGTATTCTGACTTAATTTCCTTTTAATGAACAAAAGAATAATTTTCTGCAAAATCAACAACTGATACAATAGTTCCAAGTGAGAAATTGTCTCTCAGTGTTTGGAATTGTTGTGCTTGCCACTTTGAAAAAAATGCATGATGAATGTAGGGTTGAATCAAGTTTTTAAAATTTTCCATAAATACTCCAACATTTATCTCCACTTCAACATATTCTAACCTTTTGGATTCTTTCCCAAATTTTGTTTCATTCTTTACATATTTGTAACTCTTGCAATTTACCATCTTTGTTACATCAATATTTTCATTTTTCAAAGGAAAAAGAGACAAATCAGCACATGTTTGACATATTCCTTTTATACAATTTATTTGTCCAGATACATCATCTCTTTTGTCACATAAAATGGATGAGATGAACTCACTTCATCTAGTAGGAGGAGCTTTTTCAAAACCATAAGTGTCTTCTACAAACTTTTGAAAAACCTGATAGTGGAGATCAAATTCAATATGATAATGACAACAACAAGTTTCAAACACTTTGTTTGTCCTAATATAATATGGCTTCAATCTTTCAAACAATGTTTGCCCAATGTTTATATTAGGATTAGAACTACAAAATGACACATACATTTCATGTTGTGTTGTGTCCAACCAATGTTTTGTATGATATTCATATTGATTAGCTAAAATTCTATGTCTGATAAAATCTCTAGTGTTTGATGAAGGACGTGTATTATCATTACAAAATGATGGGACCAAATTTTTTATTCCTTCATCAATCCTATCAGAATGAGGAGCTCTACACATGATTGCCTAATTTCCTTCCAAGGTTCTATCATCCAAAAGTATTCTCCTATTAACATATTGTGATATTGTTTTCCTATTAACACCAAACTAAGATAAAAGTAAAGATATTTGTCTTTTTCATCCCATAGTGTTACCTACAATGGATGTCAACATAACTTTTCTTATAGTGGTCTTATCTTTAGTTTGAGATTGCTTCCCTAGTTGGTTCAAACCTTTCCTAAAATTTTCAATCATATCAATTTTCATGTCAACAAATTTTCTCTTCTTTGATGATGTGTCTATACCCAATAATTTTAATGCCCCTTCCAAATTTTTATTTATAAGTACAACTAAAAGCAATCGATCTTGTTCAAGTGTTTCAAAATTATCAAATTTACCCAATATTTCTCTTGCTATCATATTCATTGATCTCTTCTTAGCAAGAATTAATGGTTGAACATTAGCAAGTGATCTCAAATTCTCCACATCCATTGTAAGTAAATGATCTAAGTTTCTATAATTAATATTTTTCTTTATAGTTTGAGCTAAATTTAAAAGTTCATCCATACTAGTAGGAGCATGTGATCTTGATCCTTCTCCAACATCAATTGTTTGAGCTTCTGTAGGGAGTGATTCTGAACCTTCTTCAATGTGCAATTATTCGACTTGACTTGACCCTTCTACTTCAACTTGTCTTTCAACTTCTTTAGTTTTATGATAATATGCCAATGCAGCTTCACGATTTCTTTGTTCAGTACCTGCTAACCTTTTTCTAGAAGATTTTTTTATCTTCCCTTTTTGTTCCCCATTTCTTTGAGCTCCAAAAAATTTCTTCCACAAGATCGTTAACAAAAATTCTCTTCTTCAAAAAATACTTGTATCTAATATTTTTCCTCTCCAAAATTATGTCTTTAAAAAAATAGAAATAGCAATCCGCCTCCAAAAAATTCCTTCAATAATAGAAAATGTGAATTATTAATTGTAATTCGGTATAAAATACAAACAAAATGTTTTAGTTTTATACCATTCTAAAAAATTTATACAAAATAAACACACTTGACGACTTCACTCAAAGTATATACTTCGCACGAAGTGCCTAGACAAGAAATTTGGTGGGGTGTTGTTTGCCAAAATTTTCACTTGGGGGGTTTCATGCAAAGGGTCTTCATACAAAGACCCTCAAGGGGCTTCGTGCGAAGGGGGTCTTCACGTGAAGACCCCAAAAGTGAAATTTTTCCCTTAGAAAATGAGTGAACTTCAAAAAAATGATCTTTTGAGGCCTGTAACAAGGACCAAACAAGATGGTTTTTTCAAACATGTGATGTCAAACAATGCTATTTAGAACAATCTTTCTAATGAATATAATTTTAATACATATTGAGCTCATTATCACTTTTAAATATTGCTTTAACTAAACATAGGCTGTTTGGTCATTCAACAACCTGTCTCTTCAAGACTTTGAAAAAAATAGTAAATTATAATTTTTCTTTTATAAAAAATATGTAGGAAAAGCGTATTTGTGTTACCTTTCTATGAAAAAAAGAAAAAATAAATTTTGATAGACACAAATCAAGTTAGAGCAATCTAAGTGACCTTATGTCTAAATTATAGTTACTGTCACTTTAGAATTTAATAAACTATGAAATATTAACCCAAAATGAATAAAACCAATTGTATCCTTTAGATATTGAAGTTAAAAATATAATCTTGAAAGAATTACATCATTATCATATTTTTAAAAAATGTTACTAAAAAACATAGTTTTTTTACGCAAACCACTTTTCGAAGGAGAAGGAAAAATGAATTAAAATGATTTAAAAAAATATATATATTTAGAAACTAGAAAGAAAATTATAAAAGACTCTAGTTTACATCATCTCCAAATTCCTAATAGTTTCATGGCAAAAGGTGTTTGAAAGTGAAGTTTTTTCTTAGAATGTTGATCTCTATGTCAAAGTTGGCCAAAAAGTGGGACTCACTATTGTGGGACCACCCACACATAGAATAATACTTGCTTGAAGCTGCAAAATGGACAACAATTAGTGTAGCAACACAAATCCTTGTTGAGGAATCCTTTCTTTTTTATTTGAACCCATCCTTCTCATTCTTTGGAAAGTACCAAAAGAAGAAAAGAAAATTGCATTAACAAGCTAATACTATGAAAGGAATCTAAAATACACAAATAAGAAAGGGCCTCTAGGTATGATAAATTGAGGAAAGCATAAAACATATCTAAGAACAGGCATTTAACGTACACTACATAATCAATTGAAATGTCGATAAATTAAACAAAGATAAGCTAAACTCAAAAGATGAAGTTTCAATAATAAAAAAATGTAAACTTGTTCCAGAATGAAAAATAAAGCATGACTTCAACCATCGATCAACACAAAGAAGGTCACATAAATGCCATATATCAGTCTTATCTTCTACAAAACTAACACAAAAAAAGAAATTTCTTATAATTTTCAAATACCAACATTCTAAATTACTTTTTCTTTCATTCTAGGTCTCCTATTATAATTAAAGGCATATAAAGATAACGCAAACAAAACAAATGTTAGATTCTATTTGTGGTCTCCAATTTAATCCTCACTTCAAAACTATCATGAAAAATCATTCAACTTGTTGGTTGTGGATTATTCCCTATGATCTTCAACTTGCAGATTTACACTTTGATGGATAATGTAAATAAAATCCTAACTCTATCACCACTCCAAAGTCCACAAGGAAGAGGGCCAACTGACAAGGATCAAAGGATCCTTCTACACTTTGAGCTTCAGTGCTCAGGTGGGTGTACCCTTGACTCACTTCTCTAAAGGAGTCTAAAACAATATTCCACTATATCTCGTATAAGATTGTTAAAGATTTATCAAATAATGTTTGTGTTTGTAGTTGTTAACCATGCATACCTCAAGAGGAAGGACCAGTGCCTTATCCAAGGGCTCAAAGTCACCTAACTATATACCTCAACTGAATACCTCAAATCAAACGCAATGGAATCTGAGGTAAGTGCTTTTCCTATTACCTCTTTCCCTCAAGCACAAGGACATCAAATTCTACACCTAACTGCAAACTCACTGAATTCATCTAGAAGACTTTAATCTTAACTTTGTTAGGAACTCAGAGATAAATCCAAAATACTCTTTGTTTACCATATGTTAGCACACTTTGTGAAACTAACATATATGAGCTCAGAGACAAGAAAGAAGACATACACAAGATACAAGATTGGGATTCAAAATGTTCTCATTAACACAATCAGGATCAACATACAATCAGAATGATACCAAGATCAGAAAAGTCACAAAATCAGACTTCTATCAGTATATTACAGTCAAAAACCAGGGACCAAAAGCAACAAGATTTTGAAACCCTTGCAAAATCCATAATTCTACAACTTATACCACTAGCTACCTTGGGATCCTCAAGATAAGATGCAACAAGCCTCAGACAGCTAGGGTTAGGGTCTCAACCACCCAACCTACTAGAAATGGTCTAAAAAGTGATTACAAGGGTGGGAAACACATCAAAATCAGGAAAGAGGAAACCAGAACTGATCCACAATCATGAAAGTCTTCTCTGCAGGTACAGGGGATCATGAAACCATGCTCAAAAGGACACCCTGCAACAAGCCTTGAGCACACAACCACCGTGGTACAAGCTTTGCAAACAATCCAACAGCACCTTGGACCACACCACAAATAGCAAACTAGTCATATCTCACCGAACAGGGTCATTTCTGTAATGAATTCCATAAATTTGGTACTTTTTGGTCATTGGAAGTTCTCAGAAAAATTTGAATTTGAACCACAATGGCTAAATCCTTGGCGCCTACAGAGAATGACCAGCTTTAAAACACAACCGTCTGATCAAACCTCCTTCGTGGCTTTAAGATCTTCCTCTAAAAGTGGCCCCATCAGAATTAGCGAATTGGCGAGAAAGGACCTTTGCCAATTCGCTAAACATTTCACACTTTCACTAAACAACTTAGCGACTTCCCGACTATCATTCGCGCAATCACCAAACAAACTAGTGAATCACCTTTTCTTCTCACAAATGTGCGACCACATTAAATTTGTTAGCACTGTTAACTTCTTTATCCACTCTGCCAAACACTAGACTGCACTTGGGCCCGCTTGGTGCCACATGTCACCATTTCATTTGTAGTTCATGCCCGGTCATACTAACATGGGACCCACTTACATAAGCCTTTGAAATGAACGGTTGGTGTAAGATCTCATGGCTCTGACAAATCTCATGAGAAATTACACCAACCATCAATCCTCTAACACTGTGAGGTCCCACTGACACACACTGAGTCACTCACCCATGGACCATTCCTTCATCCGGCCAATAAGATACCACCACATGTGCTGAGCTGGAAAGGGTCCCACCTGCAAACAAAAGCTATGTCACAGGGATGGATCAATGGAGGTCTCATGATCTGAAGGGTCTGAAAAATCACATGAGAAGACACACCATCCGTTCGATTAAAATCATGTCAAAGGTCGGGCCCAGGAAAATATAAGGCCGAAGACTTAGGAAATAAAAAGCTTGCAGGGCATGATTGCAGACTTAGGAAAATGAAGGGACCCACCAGAATAGAAAAACTTAACCACACATAATAAAAGGGGTTTTGTAAAAGGCACATGTGGAAAAGTTGCTAAGTGACCCGTGAAAAGGTAACACGCTAATAGAACAAAGCTAGGGCACATTTGAATTTTGAATTCCCAACGGCTAGTTCCTGAACATTTTGCCTAAGGTTTATACCAAGGAACATAAAAAACACTGTAGAGAGTATGGGAAGAGACCAGGAGCCATAAAAATTTTTGCAGGTGCTAACACAACTCAATCTTCCATGACCTCAATTCTACTCCACATATTTTTGCAAACAAGAAAGTTTATTTTCTCACATGAACCTAAAAGACTTACTCCAAAAAAGTAAGTAGAACTTATCTTACAATAACAAAGACCTAAATCCAAGGGCTCTTAATGTCCCTACTCAAAAGTGCTTCTAGAGAATGACGATTGAGGAAAAAAAAATCAAAGAATGTATAATGACAGGGCTATCAAATGACATCTCAACAGATAAATTGCTACAACTAGAAAGGGTTCCATTTGTAAAGGAAAAACTAGATGGCATAGATTTTGAATCTATTTTATGATTCATTAGTAGCCTAAAAAAGTTCATGGGTTTTCTAACTCATCAGAGTTCATGGGTTTGGAAGATCTAAGGAAATGTAAAATGTTTGTTAGAATGTGAAATCATTCTTTTTTTTTAAAAAACAAGGAAAGTAGAAAGATTGGTAAGAAGAGCATATCTTAAGTTTTGATTTGTTTTTTCACTTCATTTGAAATCATATTAGCTTCTTTAACAGAATAATTTATTAATCTAATTGCAAACAAATCACTTAAACCTATCAAAACAATAAGTGTACTTTCGAAAACAAGCTAAATAGATGAAAACTTAAAGTATTCCATTTACATGAAATCACATTACCTTTGTGAAATAAATAATATTTCAATATGATTTCAAATGAACCATCAAAATAAATCAAAACTTAAAACCTACTTTTTTCAAATCTAAATTCATGAGAATAATTACTAGTGTTTGGAGGAGTTTGAATAGGGTCAACCTTCATGATGACTCCATCTCATGTCCATGATCATCATCACAATAAATGTAAGCAGCACCGCCATGCCTGATCCATTCCGGCCACTTCTTCCTCAACCGAGATCCTGAGCATACCAAACCTATGCAAGGCATAGAACAAAGGCCCCATAGTAGCGCTCATCCATCCAACTATAACCAAAATGTGATGCAAGAGCATCCTGGGTGTACGGGCAATCTTGCATCACCCAAAAAAATATTTTTTCTTTTGTATTCAATAAGGGCTATCTTGTGCAGAGCTGCTATTTATGGAAACTTGCTATTTTTAGTAAGTTAGCCTTACGATCTCGGAATGTTCTGATTTTACATGTGGAGGTTCATCTCAGTCATATCAGCATGTCAGCAAAGTTTCATGGCTAGATCAGGTCTAGTTTTGAAGATATTGAAGATTTTTGATATTGGCAGCAGGGTACTGAAACTTTGAACTCAGTTTTGAAGGCTTTAGAGGCCCCGGATGAGGTCAAAAAATTGGGTGACGGATGCTTTGCATAGGTCAAGCCTGTAGAGCACTTCGTAGCATTTTTGAAATGGGGTTATAATAGTCAATCAGGTCAACTGGTGATGACTTATGGTCTTTGAAAGTCAGGCCACCTGAAATGGCGAAAAATAATTTTCCTTCAAAATTTTTATTCGGGTTTTAAGAAAAAATCTTCAAGGGAAAACTCCTCAAGAATACTCAAGCTAGGGAAAAATTGTCATTTAAAGCACATTTGAACAAGCAATGAAAGGCCAACATAGGATAAGTCACAAAACCGTAATGCCAAAGAAGGAAAGGATGTAGTCCAAAGGAGTAGACATGTCAAGAGGCTTCATAGCAGCATGTTTTACTCTCTTTTTTTCTTTTTTTTATTAGATCAAGACCAAAGGGAAAATGATAGCGAACGACAAGAATGAATGGAGGAAAATAAATATGAAGGCTAAACAAGAAGGGAATGAAAGAAAGATCATCATAAGATAGCTCACAAAATAGTCAAATGTTCGTGTATAGATCGACATTGTCAAGATCAAAGAGAGAAGATAGAATGGATGAAATATGTAGAAGAACTATGCATGACACTTGATTGCCAGGTTTTCATCATGGTACTTATCCAAAGCACCATAAGGGAGTGGTTTTCACCATAAGATGAATTTAGTTCTCTTTACTTTTGCTACCAAGGTGCCTGTTTCCAAGTTTTCACCAAGGCACTTTTTTTTTTTTTTCATTTCTTAGAAGAAGGCAAGCTTTTAGATAGTGCTCCTTGAAATGATAAACCATGATATGCCAAGGAATTAAAATGATATGCTCAAAGATGCCGATAGGAAAAGGGAGATGGAAGAGAAAAATGGAGGATAGGGTTTTATGTAAAGCGAGTGAGGTTGGAAGATAGGAGGAATAGGCAAATTAGAAAAAATGATAGAAGGTAGAAGGATAATGCATGGAAGCATTGTGAAAGGGTAGGTGGAAAGGAAGGCAAGATCAACGTCAACACATACCTTGAAGGGTGGTGAGAGGATGGAGGAATCGTGAATGAAAGAATACGTGAAAGAATATAGTGAATGGATAGCAGAGGTTGTGGTTTAGGCGCATGGAATGGAGGAATGCTTTTGGAAGAAGATGAAGTCGAAGTCTTTGGAAGCTTGAATGTCAACTTCACTTGTTGCTCAACACCAGACTCTTTCAAGAGAGACCTTGGAATCCATATAGTCGTAGGCTTTTCATTTTTTTTTGGTAATTTGGAGAGAATATCTTCAATTATAGATTTTGGAACCCATACTTGTCTTGTAGTTTTTTTCTTAGATATCTCTTTAGACTTTATGCTTCCATGTCTATTAGAGGAGACATGGTGATCTTTTTTTGATGGATTCTTCTATTGCTTCTTTTTTTTGTATTGAACATTCAAGTTACTTCCAAAAAACTTGGGACTTGTGGAAGAAGAAGGAGGATATGACTAGTTTAGATGGGTGGGTGGATGAAAAAGATTCAGGGGTATGCATCTATGTTGATCTTGAGGAAAGATAGGAGATGGAGGGACGTAGGGACCCAAGATGGATGGTGAATTAGGAGAGTTAGGAGGGTAAAGTGAAGGGACATAAGGACCCAAGATGGAAGGCAGATGTGAAGCTCTTAGTAGTGGTGGAAGAGGTCCAAGGATGGAAGTGGAAGACACAAAAGGATAATCAATAAGTTCATTAGCATCTATATGACAACCAAGGACATCAGCATCTTTAGAGGGAGCATTAGAATTTTTAATAGAATCGAGTACATCTTGAATATGAGCACCTTTTTTGATAGGATTGTTCAAAGCTTGCAAAGACTTAGGAAGAGTAGAAAGTGGAAACGAACATGGAGTGGTAGAATAAAAAGATGGAAGACTTTGATCTTGACAAGGATCTTTGGATAGCACAAGTACATAGTTTTTCTTTTGATTTTCAATAGGATTAACATTGGAAGTATCAACACCATTTTTAACAACCTTAATGGAAGTATCATCTTTGGAAATTGGAAGTGGGGTAAGGTTATTTTGATTGTCACTAAGCTCAACAGTGTAAGTAGTAACTTGATCTTGCTTAGGAGAAGATTTAAGACATGGTGGAATGCATGAAAAAGGGTGTGTAGGATCAAAAGAACCATGGAATGGATAAGAGACATTGTGAAAAGGAGTGGATGACATGGAGGGTTCTTGATCTTGATCTTTCTTTATATTATTTTCTTTATCATGAGAGTCCTCTTGACATGGAGCCACTTCTAAGGACAAGGAACCATGTTGGGATTGTATAGAAGACTTTGCAAGAGATGGTGGAGGACTAGCTGAAGTAGGAATTATAGCACATAAAGGCTTAGACTCTTTGGGTTTAGCATTATTGAAAGTATTTGCAGCCAAGTGAAGGTTAGCTTGAGTTTCTTTAAGAGGTAGCCCTGGAGGATAACTATAGGGAACCGTATGAAAAGTATTAGGGCTTGTGTTGGATGAAGGTTTTGTGAAAGATTTGAAAGACTCGGAAGCTTTAGGAAATGTATGGGTATTGGAGGAAGTAGGGGATGGAAGGGAACCATCACAAGAAAAAGGTCCAACATTAAAATGATCTTTCTTGAGAGTATAATCTTTATTTTCAGCCTAAGAGTTCTTAGAGGAGAGATCGTTATAGTATTGATGCTTCAAGCTAGCACGATGCATTTTATAGTCCTCAGCAGTAGTAGATGGATCATAATCAAGGTATTGTCCACAAAAGCCATCAAAGTCTCTTTCAAAATTAGAATCATATGGATCACCATCATGATCTATCCAATGTGACGACCCATTTGTAGTAAGTAGGAACACACGATGAGGAGGACTCTTAGGAACAGAGGTGTCATAGGTATCATTACATTATCTATCGTCATAGTCATCATAGTCTCCAAAGCTAGATGTGTCACTCTCCATGGAAGAGGTATCATAAGGGTTATCACATTTTTCAAATTCTTTTCGGGGGCATGGTGACAAGTACAAGCCTTTATCAAACAGAAAAGGGCATAGATCTTCCCTAGAGAATTCCTTAGATTCCTTTTCTTTCTTAAGATTGTTAAGTTCAACTTGCATAGCTTGCAGCTGCTTCATCATAGCGGTGATTAGAGCTTCTTCCTCCTGTGTACTGATTCTTTGAGACATGTGTACTAATTCTCAATAGCTACTGATCTGTTCTTGACATAGTGATTTATATGACAGATTCTGGAAATAGGTTGAAGAAGCTAAGTATCCGACAATTCTGACAATTTTTTGACAACTCTTCAAAAAATTTCCAAACGACACTCTGCAGACTCGTACGACAGTGGGTAGGCTATGAAATGATAGTTGACAATATCATATGATAGTTGCAAAATTTTGACTTTGAAGATTTGCTGGCATGAAAACTCATACGACACTGGGTTTGCTATCATACGACAGATGGGTTGCAATGAAATGATACTTGATGGAAACTCGTATGACTTTCTAACCTCCTGAGATGAGTTTTGACTCCAGAAAAAAATTTGACTTCAGATTTTGCAAATTTTGAGTTTTCAGATTTGAATTGTTTGCAAATTTCAATGTCTAGATTTGAGGATTGTAACAGATTTGTCCAATTTCAATAACCAAATAGATAAACAAGCACGCAAAATAGCAAGCAAGTGATTTCAAGCATGTCTGAAAACAATGAACAAGGGAAAAAGCAACCTTGCGCATGAGCAATCAAGTGACTTATTCATTCTAATCCTCATAAGTGCTAATTGTGTATGTTCCAAAAATATTTTGCAATAATGTACATATACCCTATAAAATGAAAATTTGGCCTCGCTAGGGTTTTTAGTAATGGTTTGACTCTGCAACTTTTATGATCCAAAGGGGTGAACTCCAATCCCAGCACACCAGGGTTTTGACACAATCTGAGGACTTAATCTTCAGGAGCTTCTAGGGAGATCTAACAACCCAACAATGAACCATACCCGTGGAGATTTCTTCTACAAGGACATTTATATAGCAGATGTCACTACCATGGTGAAAATAGCTATTACCGCTTGAAGTTCCGTCAATGTAGTTTTCCCTGTGAAAGGATTATCTGCTATGGTTAACCCTCTCTAAAGGTGACTCACAATAGTATACCACAAGGGGACTTGGCTCTAGATCCAAGGTTTTTGACACCTTTTCACTTTTAACCCAAACAAAGCAAGCAGATTAATCTGACACGCTAAGACAAAGTTTGTCTCACCAAGGTCTATGATATCAACCCCACATGATCTATCAACCCCTCCGGAGAGAGAATGTATCAATCAATAAGGGAAGATGCACTAACCAATTTTGATTCACCAAAGCTCGTGATGTCTACCCCACGTGATCTATCAACCTCTCTTGGGAGAGAATATATCGATCAATAAGAGGAGACACACTAACCAAGTTAAATGTGAAATGCACTAAGTATCCTCCCTACCTACAAGGATTCTATCATCAAGAAAGATTTCGCTAGGAATTCAATCTCTCAAGAATCATGAATAGTGTTCATAGGGCCTAATTACTATGTGAGCACAGATATATTCTCGAAAGCAAATCTACCAAAAGTACCCAAAAAGTAGAAAGAGGAACACTTAACGCTTAAAGAGAATATGAGATGAGTCCACAAGGTGGAACACTTAACACCTCACACAAGCTAAAAATGAGTCTCCAACTTAGAAAACAAGTGAGTTCCTAAAAGCACAAAAGGGTTGTCAAGTGGAACACTTAACGCTTCTATCTTGTTGACCCCTCCCCTTTATGGCACTGAGATTGCAACCACGGGGCAAAAATGAGGGGCCGGCAGATTAACAAGTCTAATAAGCCAAGATAAAAATCAAGATCAATCACAAGTATTCTAAGACTACTTAATGAATCTTTAAGGGGTCACAACCTAGTATCAATTATGCAAGTGTGTAAAAATAGATCAAAAGCATGAAAAGATGGACACAAACTTGACACATAAGAGATTTATTTTAAGTCTAAATTGAAATGTCATTAGATGAAGGAGAATACATGGGATCCTTGCAACACACTTAGTAGATTTTACCTAATTTTTAACAATTTTTGTTGAGCTTTACTATGCAAGCAAGCTACGAACTCTCCAACAAGCCAACAAGCAAACAAGATATGCAAGGTATATTTAACTTATGAAAACCCTAGGGTTAGATCTAAAAATCAATTGTTAGGAGAAATAATAACCATAAATTAATCCAAATGACATCTCATATCATGCATTGAACCATGTAAAAAAATAAGTGCATACCCATCACAAAACTTTATTTTTTTTGCTGCATTTGACCTAGTCAACAAGATCTAATTTTTTTGATATGATTTTGGCCACAAAAATAGAAATTCAGAATAGAGACCACTACTTAAAAATAGAGATCTTTCAAAAAATGTAAAATTTTTAGAAAAATCTTTTCATTTGTGCCCTAGAGACCTATTTTATTAAAACAGACTAGTTTTTGTAAATTGACTATTTGAGCTACTATATTGCATCTAAATTTAAAATACAAATAATGGGCCCCCTGTAGAATTTAAAGAGATTTTTGAAAATATAAAAATTTCCAAAAAATATACTGATTTGCGTCAGATATTAATTTTTTCTGAAATTTCAAGAAAAAATTATTAAAAATTCAAAACATCTCAAAAAATTCTAAATCTTTTACTGTACTTTCCTTGATATGTCGCCAACTTGCCAAAAACATTTTAGACTAAAATACAATGCTGTTTGGGAGATAAAATTAAATCTTTGAAACTTTGGTGTTTTAGCTCCCAAAAAAAATCAAAACCAGCATGTAAAGGTGGGCGCCAGAAATGTGTGTGTGAAAATTATACTTGATCTGTAAACACAACACTTCAGTAAAACATTAGAGGTTAGCTATAATCAAAATCGTGCAAAATTGAAAACTATCTAACCAAGCAATTTACTGCCTTCTAGTAGGTGCGAGATTAATGTTCTCAGATTGTTATCGAGATCAGTGACCTAGATGACACCTAAATGAAAAATTTGAATGTAATTAATCTATATTTTTTATATTTTCTATGCAATAAGAATGAAAACTTGATATGGAATCTATGCTAATATGGAAAATTGATATGCTATGAATTGATCTAATAATGATATAAAAAAGAATCTAAATGAATGTTAAAAAAAAACAAATTGATCTCACAATAACCTTAATTCACAATAAGCTTTGATTCTCCAAATTCTAATTCTTTAAAATAGTTGTGCAATTCGTAGATGACTTTGGCAAAGTAAGTTTGCAAAATTATGAGATCCTGTCGATGCAAATTTGAGAGATGATTGAGAGATGAGCTGAAGCCTTGATTTTATAGAAATCCAAGGCTTTGGAGGTGCATGGGAAAAAAAGTCATAAATCACTCAAATAACTCAAGTTGATTTTTGAGTTATTTTTAAATAAATGATAATTAACTCACAAAAACATGCAAAAGCTAAGTTTTAACTCAAAATAGAGTTTAGCTTTAATTGATAATTGATAGTTGTCTGCTTTTATGATATTGCATGTTTTATTTAAGAATTAATTTAATAATAAAGTGATTTATTTCTAACTTAACTGCTTTTAAAAATAAAATAATTGATTTATGGGTTAATCAATTATTTAATCAAACTTTTATTAAAAACTATATTATTAAATAATGACAACTTGCTTTAATTAATTAAATAAAAATTTAATCAATTATTCATAAGATATTAGATTTATTGTCAAAATTAAATAATACAATTAATAATAGATAGAATTAAATTTAATTACACAATTAAGTGGCAAGATATTAAATCTAATTAATTAAATATGAAAATATTCAATTAATCAAACTTTAGGAAAAATGTGATTTATTGCCAAATAATTATAAAATTAAAGATAATTATGATGATTAAGAATATTACTAAGAATATTCTCCGATGCAGAATTTAAGATAATCAATTATCATTCGATGATGTTTAGATGTGCTTTAGATTAGGACTTTGATGTCGATTTCATTCGAATTGAAGATGTAGGAGATTAATGAACTTATAGCCCATTTTTGGGGTATTACATTTTGCCCCTTTTTGAATTACTGTGCGAAGCACAGTGGTTCAAAGACAGTCTGTGTTTGACAAAGATATGAAACTGATTCAAAATTGATAATTGATATGAGACAAAAGCTGATTGAAATTGATTTGATATGGAGATAATAGGTCCTAAATGACCAAAGATAATGTTCACTATAACAGCTATTACAGTGCGTATACCTATTCCCTGATGAAGGATGGAGTGCGACATAAGCTAAAGCCATTGAAGGAGACCCAAGAAAAGGTATGTGGTAATGCAAGAATAACTTTTGTTGATGGAAGAAAATTCCTAGATGGTATGAGACATGAGCATGTGTGTTTTACTTTAATTCTAAAAGTTAGTAAGAGGAAGTAGAGGATGTACCTGTAGAGGTTGCAGATTTGTTGAATGAGTTTCAAAATATTGTATCTGATAATGTACCTAATGGATTACCACTGGTAAGGAAGATCAGTCATCAGATGAATTTGATTCCAAGAGCCAATTTTCCAAACAAGGCAGCACACAAAATGACACCTGTAGAAAGTGAAGAGTTGAACAGACAAGTACATGAGTTATTGCAGAAGAGGTTGATTTCAAAGAGTCTGAGTTCCTATGCTGTACCAGTGGTATTAGCACCAAAGAAGAATGGAGAATGGAGGATGTGTATAGATTACAGAGCAATAAACAAGATCACAATCAAGTATAGGTTTCCATTGCCAGGAATGCATGATATTATGGATTGTTTGAGTGGAGCTGTGTATTTGTCAAAGATAGAACTGAAGAGTGGATATCACCAGATTCGGATTAGAGAAGGAGATGAATGGAAGACTGCCTTGAAGACAAAGGAAGGACTATATGAGTGGTTAGTCATGCCTTTTGGGCTAACCAATGCACCAAGCACTTTCATGCGGCTCATGAACGAGGTTCTGAAGGAATTTTTGGGTAAGTTTGTCATTGTTTACCTAGATGATATTTTGATCTTTAGCAAAAAATTGGAGGAGTATATGATGCATATTCGTATGGTGTTTGAGAAGCTAAGAGATGATAAATTGTTGATTAATTTGAGGAACTTCAGTTTTGTGAAGAAAGAGTTAGTGTATTTGAGATTTGTAGTTTTAGCAGAAGGTCTAAAAATGGACCCAGAGAAGGTACATGCTATCCTTGAATGGCCTACTCCATGGAGTGCTATTGAGGTAAGATATTTTCATGGTTTGGATAGCTTTTAAAGAAATTTTATCAAAAAATTTAGCAGTATTTGTGGTCCCTTGACTGAAACAATGAGAAGAGATAGAAAAGAGTTTAAGTGGAATAATGGGGTAGAAAAGAATTTTCAATTGTTGAAACAAAAAGTTACAGAACAACCTGTTTTAGCACTTCCAGATTTTAATAAGGTGTTTCAAGTAGATTGTGATGCTAGTGGTACTGAAATAGGAGCCGTTATGAGCCAAGAAGGTAAACCTGTTGCTTATTTCATTGAGAAGTTAAATGATGCCAAGAGGAAGTATTCTATTTATGATCAAGAATTTTATGCTATAGTTCAGGCATTGAAGAAGTGGAGACACTATCTGCTTCCTAAGGAGTTTGTTTTGTATACTGATCATCAAGCTTTGCAATATTTGAATAGTCAAAGAAAGTTGAATCAGAGGCATTTGAAATGGGTTGAGTTTTTGCAGAGTTATACATTTATTTTGAAACATAAAAGTGGAAAGTCTAATAGGGTTGTAGATGCTCTTAGCAGAAGGCAACTATTGCTAATAGAGATGCAGATTGAGGTTGTTGGGTTCAAGGAACTCAAGAATTTGTATCTAGAGGATCCTAATTTTGGTGGAGCTTAGAAAGCTTGTAAAGAACCTGTTACTCTAGATAGGATGAAATGGCTAGATTTTATCATCCAAGATGATATGCTATTCAGAGGGAGTCAGTTGTGCATTCCACGAAGTTCTATGAGGGAAAATGTCATCAAAGAGAAGCATAGTGGAGGATTGGCTGGACATTTTGGTCATGATAAAACCTTTGCTTTGGTTGGTGAGAATTATTATTGGCCACAGTTGCAGCAAGATGTGAAGAGTTTGTACAGAGTTGCAGAGTATGTCAGATGGTGAAGGGAGTTAAGCAGAATATAGGATTATATCAGCCATTACCTGTACCAGAGAAGCCTTGGGAGGATATCAGTATGGACTTTATTCTTGGTTTAATGAGGACTCAGCGGGGACATGATTCAATTGATGTAGTAGTTGACAAATTTTTGAAGATGGCACATTTCATTCACTGCAAGAAGAATAATGATGTTGTTCATGTAGCAGAATTATTTTTCAGAGAAGTGGTGAGACTACATGGTTTGCCAAAGACCATAGTTTCAGATCGAGACACTAAGTTTGTAGGATATTTCTGGCATACATTGTGGAAGAAGTTGAAAATAGATTTGAAGTTTAGTTCATCACATCATCCACAAACTAATGGAAAGACAAAGGTGGTGAATAGAAGTTTGGGAAATTTGTTGAGATGTTTGGTTGGAGATAAGCCAACAAGATGGGATTTGATTTCACCATAGGCAGAATTTGCATACAATAATTCTATCAAGAGGAGCACTGGTAAATCACCATTCTAAATTATATATGGAAGTAGTCCAAGAAATGCATCTGAGTTGAGAAAGATAGATAAAGGAGAAATAAGTAGTGTTGAAGCTGAGGATTTTGTAGAACACTTGAAGAACATCCATGAGGAGGTGAGGAAGCATATTACCAAGATGAATGTGTAGTATAAGACTAAGGTAGATGAGAAAATGAGGCATAAGAAATTTCAGGTTGGGGATGAAGTCACGACTCATTTGCGGAAGGAGCGATTTCTGATTGGTACATATAACAAGTTGCAAATGAAAAAGTTTGGACCATGTACAATACTGAAGAAGCATGATTCAGGAAATGCATATGAGGTAGAATTACCTACTGAGCTGAATATTTCACCAGCATTTAACATTTGAGATTTGATAGAGTATCATGAAGGAAGTGTTGAAGATGAGGTTGTAGCAGCACAGTGTAGTATTCCAGCAACCAGTTTAGACATCAAGGAGATTGAAGATATACTGGATAGTTGTGTTGGTAGAAGCACAAGGAACAAGACATATGAAGAGTATTTGGTCAAATAGAAAGGACGACATGTAGAAGATTCATCATGGCTAACAAAGGAGGAGGTTAACCATCTTGGTTTTCCTCTGCACACCTGAGTCATGACAAGGTCACTTCTCAAATTACTCTGGGTGTCTGATGCAGGAGCATCCTGGGTGTAAGGGCAATCTTGCATCACCCAAAAAAATATTTCTATTTTTATATTCAATAAGGGCTATCTTGTGCAGAGCTGCTATTTATCAAAATTTGCTATTTTTAGTAAGTTGGCCTTACGATCTCCGAATGTTCTAATTTTACATGTGGAGGTTCATCTCAGTCATATCAGCATGCCAGCAAAGTTTCATGGCTAGATCAGGTCTAGTTTTGAAGATATTGAAAATTTTCGGTATTGGCAGTAGGGTACAGAAACTTTGAACTCAGTTTTGAAGGCTTTAGAGGCCCCGGATGAGGTCAAAAAATTAGGTGATAGGTACTTTGCATAGGTCAAGTCTATAGAGTGCTTTGTGGTGTTTCTGAAATGGGGTTATAATAGTTAATCAGGTCAACTAGTGATGACTTATGGTCTCCGAAAGTTAGGCCACCTGAAATGGCGAAAACTAATTTTCCTTCAAAATTTTTGTTCAGATTTTAAGAGTTATTTTGAGCCAACTTTGATGTAATAAATTGAAAAATAAAATAATTCTAAGTTGGGTCGGCCCTTAGGGCTAAATTTTTGGAACCTTCTCGGGCAGTGGAAATTGCCTATATAAAGAAGGCCCGTAGTGTTGTCTAGGGCAGTTCTGAATAGTAGATCTGGGTATTGATTCAAGGCTTTGTCCTATAGAATATTGTAAGGGAATGCCCATGTGGCTTTGCATATTGTAATTCTAAAAGTTTTTAATTCCACATTTGTGGAGATAATAAGAAGCCAATTTTCTATTCTTGCATATTATTGTTGTTGTTTCTCTTTTTCTGTTATGTGTTTGTGGTACTAAAGGGAGCACCATTCATCAATTGGTATCAGAGTAGGAGTTCTTGAGTGTGTAAATAGATCACCGACTATGAGGCAGTTTGCACCAGGATCGTGGTTAGGGTTTTAGCGTGCATAACGAAAATACCTCCATGAAGAGAACATGGTGGAAGAGCTGGTGCTATGACACCTGAGGTTAGAGAGCTGTAGAAACAAGTGTGAGCATTGCAAGAAGAGATTCGCAGAGGAATGAATCTTAATGTCAGAGATGAAAGAGAAGATGAAGCCGAAGAAGAATATCAAGAAGGAGAAGCTGAAGTTGTGAATCAGGAAGAAGAAAGACTTTTTCAGGGGATTTCCAAGATTGGGAAAAGACCTAAGATTGAGGTTCCTACATTTTTTGGAAATCTTAACCTAGAGAAATTGATCGACTAGATCAATGAATGTGAGGAATATTTTGAGTATGAAGATGTTGAGGATCTTGATAAGGTTAAATTTACGAAGGCCGGACTGAAAGGTCATGCGAAGATCTGGTGGCAAGAGATTCAATTGGAGTGAAATAGAAGAGGGAAAGATAAAATCACAAGATGGGATTGGATAGTGGATAAATTAAAGTGACAGTTCATTTCTATCGATTATGAGCTTGACCTACTAAAGAAAATACAAAGTTTGAAGCAAGCAGGAAGATCTATTCAGGAGTATACAGAGGAGTTCTACCGACTCCTCATCAGAATAGGCCATGCGGAAGTTGATAAGGAGAAATTTGTCTGATACCTTAATGGGTTAAGGCCAAGTACTTAGGAGGAGTTGAATCTAGTTCAAATGAACAGTATTGAGGAGGCATACCAGTTTGCCCTAAAAGTAGAGGGAAAACTGAATAAGAAGTTTGAGAGCAGACAAAATGGAAGAGGTCGTGGTGGAAGATCTGGTGGACGGTCATATGGTAGCCGAAGTGAAGATCCGAAATAGAAGGATGAGGCCAATAGTAGCCAGAATCAGAGAGGAAACAATTCCAATCATTTCTAAGATTAGAATAATAGAGATCAGAGTGGAAGAGGAAGAGAACAAGGATCTGGAAGAGGAGGCTTCCGTGGAACATGTTTTCACTATGGAGAAGAAGGTCATGGGGCGTTTGAATGTCCTCAGTGCCAAGGCAGAATAGACAGGAGAAATGAAGGCCAGGCCAAAGTTACACATGTAGATAAAGATGCTAGGTCATCAAATTTTGAAGATGCTAAAAGAGGAGAAACGCTAATTAATAGAAGAGTTCTGCTGAGTGGTGAGAATGAACCTAAACAAAGGAGGAGCTTGTTTCACACTAGATGCAAGTGTGAAGGTAAATGTTGTAATGTGATTATCGATAGTGGAAGCACTGACAATTTGGTGTCAAAAGAGATGGTGACAAAGTTGAAGCTCAAGAGACAGAAACACCCACATCCATATCGGATTGCCTGGGTGCAGGATGACCACAAGGTCATGGTCAGTGAACAATGCCTTGTAAAGTTTAAGATTGGCGAGTACCAAGATGAGGTACTATGTGATATAATATCTATGGATGCATGTTATCTATTGTTGGGTAGACCGTGGCAGTTTGAAAAATGTGCTGTACATGATGGTCGTGCGAATACCTTTTTCCTGACAAAGGATGGAGTGTAACATAAGTTAAAGCCATTGAAGGAGACCCAAGAAAAGGTATGTGGTAATGCAAGAATAAATTTTGTTGATGGAAAAAAATTCTTAGATGGTATGAGGCATGAGCATGTGTGTTTTGCTTTAATTCTAAAAGCTGGTAAAGAGGAAGTAGAGGATGTACCTGTAGAGGTTGCAAATTTGTTGAATGAGTTTCAGGATATTGTATCTGATAATGTACCTGATGGATTACCACCGGTAAGGAAGATCATTCATCAGATGGATTTGATTCCAAGATCCAGTTTGCCAAACAAGACAACACACAGAATGACACTAGCAGAAAGTGAAGAGTTGAACAGACAAGTACATGAGTTATTGTAGAAGGGGTTGATTCGAGAGAGTCCGAGTCCCTATACTATACCAACGGTATTAGGGCCAAAGAAGAATAGATAATGGAGGATGTGTATAGATTCCAGATAAATAAATAAGATCATAATCAAGTATAGGTTTCCATTGCCACGAATGGATGATATTATGGACTATTTGAGTGGAGCTGTGTATTTCTCAAAGATAGATCTAAAGAGTGGATATCACCAGATTCGGATCAAATAATGAGATGAATGGAAGACTATCTTGAAGACAAAGGAAGGACTGTATGAGTGGTTAGTCATGCATTTTGGGCTAACCAATGCACCAAGCACTTTCATGCGGCTCATGAATGAGGTTCTGAAGGAATTTCTGGGTAAGTTTGTCATTGTTTACCTAGATGATATTTTGATCTTTAGCAAGACATTTGAGGATCATATAATGCATATTCGTATGGTGTTTGAGAAGCTAAGAGATAAGAAATTGTTGATTAATTTGAAGAAGTGCAATTTTGTGAAGAAAGAGTTAGTGTATTTGAGATTTGTAGTTTCAGCAAAAGGATTAAAAATGGACCTAGAGAAGGTACAGGCTATCCTTGAATGACCTACTCCAAGTAGTGCTACTAAGGTAAGATCTTTTCATGGTTTGGCTAGCTTTTACAGAAAGTTTATCAAAAAATTTATCAGTATTTGTGGTCCCTTGACTGAAACAATGAGAGGAGATAGAAAAGAGTTTAAGTGGACTAATGGGGCAAAAAAGAGTTTTCAATTATTGAAACAAAAAGTTACAGAATAACCTATTTCAGCACTTCCAGATTTTAATAGGTGTTTCAATTAGATTGTGATGCTCGTGGTACTGCAATAGGATCCATTATGAGCCAAGAAGGTAAACCTATTGCTTATTTCAGTGAGAAGTTAAATGATGCCAAGAGGAAGTATTCTATTTATGATCAGGAAATTTATGCTATAGTTCAGGCATTGAAGAAGTGGAGACACTATTTGCTTCCTAAGGAGTTTGTTTTGTATACTGATCATCAAGCTTTGCAGTATTTGAATAGTCAAGGAAAGTTGAATCAGAGGCATTTGAAATGCATTGAGTTTTTGCAGAGTTAAACATTTATTTTCAAACATAGAAGTGGAAAGTCTAACAGGGTTGCAGATGCTCTTAGCAGAAGGCAACTATTGCTAATAGAGATGCAGATTGAGGTGGTTGAGTTTAAGGAACTCAAGAATTTGTATCCAGAGGATCCTGATTTTGGTGGAGCTTGGAAAGCTTGTAAAGAACCTGTTACTCTAGATAGGATGAAATAGCTAGATTTTAGCATCCAAGATGATATGCTATTCAGAGGGAGTCAGTTGTGCATTCCATGAAGTTCTATGAGGGAGAATATCATCAAAAAGAAGCATAGTGGAGGATTGGCTGGACATTTTGGTCGTGATAAAACCCTTGTTTGCTTGGTGAGAATTATTATTAGCCATAGTTGGAGCAAGATGTGAAGAAGTTTGTACAGAGTTGCAGAGTATGTCAGATGGCAAAGGGAGTGAAGCAAAATATAGGGTTATATCATCCATTACCTATACCAGAGAAGCCTTGGGAGGATATCAGTATGGAATTTGTTCTCAGTTTACTGAGGACTCAGCGGGGACATGATTCAATTTTTATAGTAGTTGACAGATTTTTGAAGATGACACATTTTGTTCCCTGCAAGAAGACTAATGATGTTGTTCATGTAGTAGAATTGTTTTTCAGAGAAGTGGTGAGACTACATGGTTTGCCAAAGACCATAGTTTAAAATCAAGATACTAAGTTTGTTGGATATTTCTAGCGGACATTGTGGAAGAAGTTGAAGATAGATTTGAAGTTTAGTTCATCACATCATCCACAGACTAATGGACAGATAGAGGTGGTGAATAGAAGTTTGGGAAATTTGCTGAGATGTTTGGTTGGAGATAAGCCAACATGATGGAATTTGATTTTACCACAGGAAGAATTTACATACAATAATTATGTCAATAGGAGCACTGGTAAATTACCATTCCAGATTGTATATGGAAGTAGTCCAAGAAATGCATTTGAGTTGAGAAAAGATAGATAAAGGAGAAATAAATAGTGCTGAAGCTGAGGATTTTTTAGAACACTTGAAGAACATCCATGAGGAGGTGAGGAAGCATATTACCAAGATGAATGCATAGTATAAGACCAAGGCAGATGAGAAAAGGAGGCATAAGGAATTTTAGGTTGGGGATGAAGTCATGGTTCATTTGCACAAGGAGTGATTTTCGGTTGGTATATATAACAAGTTGAAAATGAAGAAGTTTGGACCATGTATGATACTGAAGAAGCATGATTTAAGAAATGCATATGAGGTAGAATTGCCTACTGAGCTGAATATTTCACCAATGTTTAACATTTCTGATTTGATAGAGTATCATGAAGGAGGTGTTGAAGATGAGGTTGCAACAGCACAGTGGAGTATTCCAGCAACCAGTTCAGATATCAATGAGATTGAAGACATACTAGACAGTCATGTTGGCAGAAGCACAAGGAACAGGACATATGAAGAGTATTTGGTCAAATGGAAAGGATGACATGTAGAAGATTCATCATGGCTAACAAAGGAGGAGATTAACCATCTTGGTTTTCCTCTACACACCTAAGTTGTGACAGTGTCACTTCTCAAATTACCCCGGTTGTCTGATGCAGGAGCATCTTGGGTGTAAGGGTAATCTTGCATCACCCAAAAAAATATTTCTATTTTTGTATTCAATAAGGGCTATCTTGTGCAGAGCTGCTATTTATGAAAACTTGCTATTTCTAGTAAATTGGCCTTATGATCTCAAAATATTCTGATTTTACATGTGGAGTTTCATCTCAGTCATATCAACCTACCAGCAAAGTTTTATGGCTAGCTCAGGTCTAGTTTTGAAGATATTGAAGATTTTCGGTATTGGCAGCACGGTATAGAAACTTTGAATTCAGTTTTGAAGGCTTTAGAGGCCCTAAATGAGGTTGAAAAATTGGGTGACAGACACTTTTCATAGCTCAAGCCTGTAGAGCACTTCGTGGCATTTCTGAAATGGGGTTATAATAGTCAATCGGGTCAACTGGTGATGACTTATGGTCTCCGGAAGTCAGGCCACCTGAAATGGTGAAAAATAATTTTCCTTCAAAATTTTTGTTCAGGTTTTAAGAGTTATTTTGAGCTGACTTTGATGTAATAAATTGAAAAATAAAATAATTCTAAGTTGGGTTGGCCCTTAGGGCTAAATTTCTGGAACCTTCTCGGGTGGTGGAAATTGCCTATATAAAGAAGGCCTGTAGTGTTGTCTAGGGCAGTTCTGGGTAGTAGATTTGGGTATTGATTCATGGCTTTGTCCTACAGAATATTGTAAGGGAATGCCCATGTGGCTTTGCATATTGTAATTCTGAAAGTTTGTAATTCCATATTTGTGGAGATAATAAGAAGTCAATTTTCTGTTCTTGCATATTATTGTTGTTGTTTCTCTATTTTTGTTATGTGTTTGTGGTACTAAGGGGAGCAACCTTCATCAAGTGGTATTAGAGAAGGAGTTCTTGAGTGTGTAAATAGCTTGCCAACTGTGAGGCAGTTTGCACCAAGATCGTGGTTAGGGTTTCAACGCGATCGTGAAAATACCTCCACGAAGAGAACATGGCGGAAGAGCTGGTGCTATGACACCTGAGGTTAGAGAGCTGCCGAGACAAGTGCAAGTATTATAAGAAGAGATTCACAAAGGAATGAATCTTAATGTTAGAGATGAAAGTGAGGATGAAGCTGAAGAAGAATATCAAGAAGGAGAAGCTAAAGTTGTGAATCAAGAGGAAGAAAGACTTTTTCGGGTGATTTCCAAGATTGGGAAAAAACTTAAGATTGAGGTTCCTTCATTTTCTGGAAATTTTAACATAGAGGAATTGATCGATTGGATCAATGAATGTGAGGAATATTTTGAGTATGAAGATGTTGAGGATCCTGATAGGGTCAAATTTACGAAGGCCAGACTGAAAGGTCATGCGAAGATCTGGTGGCAAGAGATTCAATTAGAGTGAAATAGAAGAGGGAAAGTTAAAATCACAAGATGGGATCAGATGGAGTGCGACATAAGATAAAGCCATTGAAGGAGACCAAAGAAAAGGTATGTGGTAATGCAAGAATAACTTTTGTTGATGGAAGAAAATTTCTAGATGGTATGAGGCATGAGCATCTGTGTTTTTCTTTAATTCAAAAAGCTGGTAAAGAGGAAGTAGAGGATGTACCTATAGAGGTTGTAGATTTGTTGAATGAGTTTCAAGATATTGTATCTGATAATGTACCTGATGGATTACCACCAGTAAGGAAGATCAGTCATCAGATGGATTTGATTCCAGGAGCCAGTTTGCCAAACAAGGTAGCACACAGAATGACACCAGTAGAAAGTGAAGAGTTGAACAGACAAGTACATGAGTTATTGCAGAAGGGGTTGATTCAAGAGAGTCTGAGTCTCTGTTCTGTACCAGTGGTATTAGTACCAAAGAAGAATAGAGAATGGAGGATGTGTATAGATTCCAAAGCAATAAACAAGATCGCAATCAAGTATAGGTTTTCATTGCCATGAATGGATGATATTATGGACTGTTTGAGTGGAGCTGTGTATTTCTCAAATATAGATTTAAAGAGTGGATATCACTAGATTCGGATCAGAGAAGGAGATGAATGGAAGACTATCTTCAAGACAAAAGAAGGACTGTATGAGTGGTTAGTCATGCCTTTTGGGCTAACCAATGCACCAAGCACTTTCATGTGCCCCATGAACAAGGTTCTGAAAGAATTTCTAGGTAAGTTTGTCATTGTTTACCTAGATGATATTTTGATCTTTAGCAAGACATTAGAGGAGCATATGATGCATATTCGTATGGTGTTTGAGAAGCTAAGAGATGAGAAATTGTTGATTAATTTGAAGAACTGCAGTTTTGTGAAGAAAGAGTTAGTGTATTTAGAATTTGTAGTTTCAGCAGAAGGTCTAAAAATGGACTCAAAGAAGGTACAAGCTATCCTTGAATGGCATACTCCAAGGAGTGCTACTGAGGTAAAATCTTTTCATGGTTTGGCTAGCTTTTACAGAAAGTTTATCAAAAATTTTAGCAGTATTTGTGGTCCCTTGATTGAAGCAATGAGAGGAGATAGAAAAGAGTTTAAGTGGACTAATGGGGCCGAAAAGAGTTTTCAATTATTCAAATAAAAAGTTACAGAACAACCTATTTTAGCACTTCTAGATTTTAATAAGGTGTTTCAAGTAGATTTTGATGCTAGTGGTACCCGAATAGGAGGCGTTATGAGCCAAGAAGGTAAACTTGTTGCTTATTTCAGTGAGAAGTTAAATGATGCCAAGAGGAAGTATTTTGTTTATGATCAAGAATTTTATTCTATAGTTCAGGCATTGAAGAAGTGGAGACACTATCTGCTTCCTAAGGAGTTTGTTTTGTATACTGATCATCAAGCTTTGCAATATTTGAATAGTCAAGGAAAGTTGAATCAGAGGCATCTGAAATGGGTTGAGTTTTTGCAGAGTTATACATTTGTTTTGAAACACAGAAGTGGAAAGTCTAACAGGGTTGTAGATGCTCTTAGCAAAAGGCAACTATTGCTGACAGAGATGTAGATTGAGGTAGTTGGGTTCAAGGAACTCAAGAATTTGTATCCAAAGGATCCTGATTTTGGTGGAGCTTGGAAAGCATGTAAAGAACCTATTATTCTAGATAGGATGAAATGGATGGATTTTATCATCCAAGATGATATGCTATTTAGAGGGAGTCAGTTGTGCATTCCATGAAGTTCTATGGGGGAGAATCTCATCCAAGAGAAGCATAGTGGAGGATTGGCTGGACATTTTGGTCGTGATAAAACCCTTGCTTTGGTTAGTGAGAATTATTATTGGCCACAGTTGCAGAAAGATGTGAATAAATTTGTACAGAGTTGCAGAGTATGTCAGATGGTGAAGGGAGTGAAGCAGAATATAGGCTTATATCAGCCATTACCTATACCAGAGAAGCCTTGGGAGTATATCAGTATGGACTTTGTTCTTGGTTTACTGAGAACTCATCGGGGACATGATTCAATTTTTGTAGCAGTTGATAGATTTTCAAAGATGGTTAATTTCATTCACTGCAAGAAGAATAATGAAGCTGTTCATGTAGCAGAATTGTTTTTTAGAGAAGTGGTGAGACTACACGGTTTGCCAAAGACCATAGTTTCAGATCGAGATACTAAGTTTGTTTGATATTTCTGGCAGACATTGTGGAAGAAGTTGAAGACATATTTTAAGTTTAGTTCATCACATCATCCACAAACTGGTTGACAGACAGAGGTGGTGAATAGAAGTTTGGGAAATTTGCTAAGATGTTTGGTTGGAGATAAGCCAACAAGATGGGATTTGATTTTACCACAGGTAGAATTTGCATAGAATAATTTTGTCAATAGGAGCACTGGTAAATCACCATTCCAGATTGTATATGGAAGTAGTCTAAGAAATGCATCTGAGTTGAGAAAGATAGATAAAGGAGAAATAAGTAGTGCTGAAGCTGAAGATTTTTCAGAACACTTGAAGAACATCCATGAAGAGGTGAGGAAGCATATTACCAAGATGAATGCATAGTATAAGACTAAGGTAGATGAGAAAAGGAGGCATAAAGAATTTTAGGCTGGAGATGAAGTCATGGTTCATTTGTGCAAGGAGCGATTTTTGGTTGGTACATATAATAAGTTGAAAATCAAGAAGTTTGGACCATGTACGATACTAAAGAATCATGATTCAGGAAATGCATATGAGGTAGAATTGCCTACTGAGCTAAATATTTCACTAGTGTTTAACATTTCAGATTTGACAGAGTATCATGAAGGAGGTGTTGAAGATGAGGTTGCAGCAGCACAGTGGAGTATTCCAGCAACCAATTCAGATATCAAGGAGACTGAAGACATACTAGATAGTCATGTTGGCAGAAGCACAAGGAACAGGACATATGAAGAGTATTTGGTCAAATAGAAAGGATGACATGTAGAAGATTCATCATGGCTAATAAAGGAGGAGGTTAACCATCTTGGTTTTCTTCTACACACCTGAGTCATGACAGGGTCACTTCTCAAATTACCCTAGGTGTCTGATGCAGGAGCATCCTGGGTGTAAGGACAATCTTGCATCACCCAAAAATATATTTCTATTTTTGTATTCAATAAGGGCTATCTTGTGCAGAGCTGCTATTTATGGAAACTTGTTATTTTTAGTAAGTTGGCCTTATGATCTTAAAATGTTCTAATTTTACATGTGGAGGTTCATCTTAGTCATATAAGCCTGCCAGCAAAGTTTCATCGCTAGATCAGGTCTAGTTTTGAATATATTGAAGATTTTCGGTATTGGTAGTAGGGTACAGAAACTTTGAACTCAGTTTTGAAGGCTTTAGATGCCCCGAATGAGGTTGAAAAATTGGGTGACAGGTGCTTTGTGTGGGTCAAGCCTGTAGAGCACTTCGTGGTGTTTCTAAAATGGGGTTATAATAGTCAATCGGGTCAACTGGTGATGACTTATGGTCTCCGGAAGTTAGGCCACCTGAAATGGTAGAAAATAATTTTCCTTCAAAATTTTTGTTTGGGTTTTAAGAGTTATTTTGAACTGGCTTTGATGTAATAAATTAAAAAATAAAATAATTCTAAGTTGGGTCGGCCCTTAGGGCTAAATTTCTGGAACCTTCCCTGGCGTTGGAAATTGCCTATATAAAGAAGGCCCGTAGTGTTGTCTAGGGCAGTTCTGGGTAGTAGATCTGTGTATTGATTTGAGGTTTTGTCCTATAGAATATTGTAAGGGAATTCCCATGTGGCTTTGCATATTGTAATTCTGAAAGTTTGTAATTGCACATTTGTGGAGATAATAAGAAGCCAATTTTTTGTTCTTGCATATTATTGTTGTTGTTTCTCTATTTTTGTTATGTGTTTGTGGTACTAAGGGGAGCACCCTTCATCAAAATGTTAATGATATGTGTTACCAAAATCCTACCCCCACCTCCCATGCATAATCCTTAAGGTCTAGATCTCTTCCTAGGGTAGGACTGTAAGACACACTCCTCCTTAGCTAACAACATGGTAAAAATGATCCCCAATTCCCACAACTGTCATGGATCTACACGAACTCTAATGGATCATCATACTTTTGGCAGCCAAGTAATTGTAGAAAATCAAAACTCAAGCTAAAATAAACCCACATATGACTATAGCCCATGGCTCAACAACAGAACATCCTATGCTTATGGCAGTGAACCCACCCAAAAGGTCATGCTTGTCCTCAAACCAACTGAGATAGTAAACCACCAACTACTCTCCTAATTTTTCAATTACAAAAGATGTAAAATGTTGTCAAGTGCTTATTGATTAGGGTGATTTGGTGACTCCTCTTGACAAAAAATATTTGGCAACCCTGCACTACACACTTGCAAGCATTGGTAAAGATATAGATGTTGCGAGAGAGAGAGAGATGTGAAAAATTTTCTATGTAGGAGAAATGAGAAAAGTATGCATACATTTTTCAATGCGCCAAATCAGAAAGGGAGATTTTCTCTTGATAGAACTTCAGAGAAATGATACACATGTAACTGTGGACTACTTATTAATTTTAGTTCTTTAATCACTATTCAAGATGACAAGGATATGATAGCCCTCCACTATGCATATCACTAAATCACTTGATTTAAAAGACATGAGAGGATACACACCTCTAGGTGTGGCTCTTACTAATATGGATGATAAGTCAATAGTGAAGTTGTTATTACAATCAAGATGTCCAAAAGATTGTTTAGGTAGTGTTCTTGCCAACATGAATTATGAGACAAAGGAAAAGTTGTTATTGAAGTCAAAAGAGCCAAAAGATTATTTAGATATAGCTCTTCCCTAGATGGATTATGAGTCAGCAGCAAATTTTCTATTGAAGTTAAGAAATCTTGAAGCTAATTTTGATAAAGTGGACCAGAAACAACTCCTTCATTGGAAGCATTGATAAGAAAATGCACAAAAAATGTTTGCCTAAACGCTTCCAATTTAGGTCAGTAAAATTACTACTAGTTGTGATATTGTATCTTAATGAATATTATTATTTTTTCTATCTATAATGAATCATTAAATTTAATTGGCCCTCAAGTTGCTGACTAGAAGTCAAAAGTCAATTTTGTTCGATGGTATAAAGGTGGATGGAAAATTAGAACTGCTAACTTAATCTTAAGGAGATGCTAATTTTATATTAATGTTGACTATACTCTCAAAAATTACTGATTGTTCTCTATAAAAATTCTGATTGATTATTTTGATAATTGTATCTATAAACTATAGATTTTCTCTCCTTATCATATGTAAAATGATGATTGTCACATGAGAAGTGTAACTCCTAGGATAGTAATGCACCTCAACATCCAAATAGGGTAAGTGTGTCTCCTTTAGAAGAGAATAATTCATAATCACCAAAGCCTAAATAAGCCTAGTTAATCAATTATAACTAGGTATAGCAAAGGACATAATAAACTAATAAAACTGAGCAAAAACCTACACTGATGTGCAAAAAAGTCCATATCATTGGAGATGATTCATATTTTTTTGGAAATTTGACATTAAAATAAATAAGGCCATAATAAAACATATAGGAAGATGATTATGAGTAAATAATCATGTTATTTTGCTAATGATAACTATCTCAATAGAGATAAAAGATCACAAATTAATTAGTACTACAAATAAACATTATAACCAATGTTCTAGGGTATTTCCATGATCATCCGAGGAAAGAAAACTCACCTTAGTTTGAGACACAAACTAGTCTAAACTATCAATAACTAGACTATCTTGTTCACAGTGGATATGGTCATATACCCTTCGAGTCCTTTGTTGTCCCTATCTTGCAAGATTATACTAAATCATCCTAAAGACACCCTTAAATGGTTCCATGCATGTACTTGATCCTTAACAAATAAATTCAAAACACACCAAATCTCTGATCCAAACATGGATAGTCATACCTTTGATTAGCAAGACATTGGCACATAAAGATCTCATTCTGACTAATAAAGGGTTGTTTTGCATGTTTTTCCAATAACCATTTCTCAAAAAAAGATCATTTGAAGGCATTGGATTTTTTGTAGGATAAGTAAACATTCGTTATGCCATTATTAGACTAAGACATAGAGTTATAGTTAACTAGGGCATCATTAAAATATGTAGAAGCTTCACTATCATATCAGCACACTTAAAAAACATCAAAAAACTCCTATAACCTTTCAAACAACCCATAAAACATTTCAAATTACCAAATCACTCGATTCTTCACTGGATAGAATGATAGAAACACATTTTCTTATGCACCCTATTTACCCTATTGAGGGTTTTGATAGTTTTAAATAAAAATAAAAATTTCTTACAAAATATACCATGAAATTTAGTATAACAAGTTCCATGAGAGAGTTAAATCAATTTTATGTATTTTATACACAAGTGCAATTCAAGGGATCGTTATACAAGATCATAATAACTACTACTACAGTCACAAAAAGATGGAAAATGCACAATTTTAACTAATTTTTATTGTCTCCTTACTATCTCCGTACAATCCATCATTCCATACTGACTCCTCCCTTTTAAGGATTGATATACAAGGCTATTAAAACACATTCCCCACCTTTAAAAATGTTCATAACTAATTTTTAATCCCTATGACCGTTGGGGGCTCAATTTTGCACATTTTACAATTTTGTAAAGTTTTAAGTTTGCAACTTTTGTGCAACTTTGCACAATCATCAAGACATCCTAGATTTCTAAACACATCAAAATAGACTAATCAAGACCTATTACATCAATAATAAAGAATTTAATGTTAAATGTAATAGATTGAATGTTTTTGTTTCCAAACGTGATCTTTATTAGATTCTTGGCATTTTTCTTATCGTTAATGGATTTATTTTATTCTTATTTTGATTGGGCCATGCCATGTGATGAATTATTAATCTTTTGGTAAACATTGGAGCAATGAATGTGGATCTTGGAGAGAGATCCACTTGATTTTATGAAATATGGTTTAAAACCCTCTGTGACAGACCTAGGGACAAGGGTTTGACAATATAATCACTTGTACCCGTTCAATAATTCTGTAACTTTGGGATATTAAAAAAAACTCAATTTTTTTTATAATTCACTAGGTCTTATATTTTTAGCATATGTACACACATTAAGCCACATGCATACTTTGAAATAATATAAACCTTTTGCATGAGCACATCATGTTGGTGTTCGAAAACTCTTATGCCACAAGGCTACCAATATACCCTCAGATGGATTTTAGGAATGGTTAGCTCCAAAATATAATGAGGTCTTAGGGTAACTAGACCAACTATAGGGACTTAACATGCCCTCTTCTTCTTGTGGCTCTGCAAAACCAAGGCGGGTGCACCAAATCTAGATAAAAATCAAACTCACTATACACCTTGTGCTTCTGGATTTAAATAGTAGATCATAGTAAAGGGTTGCTAAATACTAACTAGGTATTCATTGAATCAATTCTACTATTCAGGGTAAAATGGTCTTGTGACCTCAAAACTATGAGGGATTACAGGATTGGAAATATTAAATATAATTGGGTTTCCTACAGGATGCAGTCAACCATGCAACACTTTGCATCAGCACAGGGATACTAACTTAAGATCAGTGCCTTATCCATTGGGCATCACACCTGAAGTGAACCTAAAACACAAGGACAACTACTAGATTCATCCGAGAATCCAAGCCATAAACATAGTTAAACATCTCTTACACTACTTACAAGTATCCTTACTGATTGGACCAAATGAACCTATGCTTCACTCAGAGACTTTTAACCTGATTCTAAACCAAGGCTGAGAGATGAAACATATACATAAGCAACCTAATGCAGTGAGCCAAAAAACTCAGAATTCATTAAGAGCAACTAAAGGAGAGATCCAAGAATGAAAAACTATATTAAGTATGTGGATTCAAATCCCTGCATTACAAGTTGACTCAGAAAACACCATAGACAATGTGCAAAAAATACATGAGGTTTTTCCCTAATGCTGATACGACCACTGGAATTGACCAAAATTCAAAACCCTCAGATAGTCAAAATTTCAACTACTTATACCACTGGTTACCTTGAAATCCTAAACTAGTAGGATGCAACAATCTACGGATAACCAAGGTTAGGATTACAACCGCTACACCAATAGCAAAATTTAAAAATTCAAAAGCTCCTGCAGAAAGCCTTGAACAACAAAATCTACCCATCACCGCATGGCAAAACACCCCTGCAAACACTCATGGCATCCTAGACCACACTGCAAACCAATCGCTTCTCACCAAATAGGGTCTTTTCTTCATTGAATTCCATAAAAATGGTACTCTCTGTCTCTCAAAAATTCAAACTCAAACTACAATGGTCACCATGCATTTCACGGGCATCATATTCCTTAATCATTTTCCCCTAGTCGCGCAATTGCACTATCATGAATTTCACTGCCATAGAAAATTGGGCTCCATTTTACGCATGGTCGCATGATCGCATGGATCCCAAATCACCCTTGCGATCATGTGACCGTGGTCTCCTAACCACAACCAACGGTCATTCCAAAAACTTTGCAAAGTCCTCAGCCATCTCATCAGCAAGCAACCAATCAAAATCAGACATCTTGACAAGACTGGCATCACGAGCCCACCCTTAGCTTCACACCTGTGACGTCCAGCGGTTCGTCACATGATCACATAACCTAGAAACGGGCTATGTGAACATGCAACAACCCACACCTTAGCCGCTAGCATAACCACCGTCACAACCCACCACTAAGTAACGGTCCCACCAAGTACATCCACCTCAGCACCATGTCACCGCTCCCCACCAATGTGGCACCCTTGTCGCATGATCGCAAGCCAGAAGACTGGCTCTTACAATCATGCAACAAGGCCATTAGACCACCACATCCAATCAAACATTGCCACCTCAGCACCTGGAAGATGCCCCACCTCACCAGCTGCTACTAGGCCCCAAGGACACATGGCAAGTGGTCGCATGATCGCATAGCCAAAAACTGGGCTATGCAACCATGCGACAACCAATCACAGGCTGCCACATCACCACCTCAGACCAACCAAATAGCAACCACCAACTGCTAAGAATTGGGACCGATGTGGACAGATGGCAAGCAGTCGCATGATCGCATGTCAGAAAAGTCTGACATCCAGCCATGTGACAGCCAATAAGAACATGCCCCCAATCCTCCCCTCTGACACCGGGCCCACTTCACCGAAGACACGCTTGGAACAAACAAAATCAATGGCAGGCGCATGATCACATGGGGAAAGAATATTCTATGTGATCACACGCTGACCATTTATCTCCTCCCTTTGCCGCTTTGAAGAAACTGGCCCCACATTATCGCACTTGTGCACTTAAGAAAAAGTAGACCGCCAGGCAGCTGAACAGGACTGAGACCCACACGGCCAGGTGGCAAGCAGTCGCATGATCGCATGTCAGGAAGAATTTGGACCCACCATCTGGTCAAACTTGTGCAGTTAAGACCGAGGTCAAAAATACACAAAGTTTTCAGCACCAAAAGACAAATGCACAAAACTGGAAGGCAAAGGTCAAAAACAACGAGGGTTTTCAGCAAAAGATCAAAAACACATAGGAATATCGACAGACCAAAAGATAGCAAGGAAGCTGAAAACATCACGAGTTTTTGAAAACACTATGGGTTGTTGACATTGTGGTAGATTTTAAAGTTTGTTACCTATGGACCTTAGGACTTGGATATCTTTCTGGGTTTTGTGATTCAAGAAATGCGATTTGGACCAAAGCAAGGTGACAATAAGAAGAACACAAGGCAAGGTACTTGATAGACACTTGCAGGGGAGAGGCCATTTTCAAAGGATTTTGCTGTGATAGAAAAAATGGCCTAACATTGGCTCTAGTTGGGCAAGAATTCGGAATCACTGGGAGAAGCAGACCACACCCAGACAAGACAATTAGGCCCTCACCCAACTTTTAAAACCCAAAATTTCACATACTGGTTCCCCACAAAAACCCGGCACCACTTGATAGGATATACAAAAAATACATGAGCAACATCTGGATGCCAAAGGAGTGCCATCCTTTTACTCTATCAAAAACTTGGTTTCTACTCAAAAAATCAAACAAAATTCTAAAACCTTTACCACATGCATGATGATAGAGATCACTGTTAAGCACAGACCACAAAACAACTCTAGATTTACCATCACCAATGCCTTCCTTCAGATGTTCCCCCACAAACTCACTATTTGGAAAACATGCATCATCAAAATCACCATGGATTGAAACATATGAAAGGGGACAAGAACCTGATACCTTTTCTTCCTGGCTGCAATCATCTAGCTCATCTTTAATGCATTCTTGCATATCAAAAGAAAAGCAACTATACTCACTTTCACTTACCTCAGCCAAGGCCACTAAAACATACTCATATATCTGGTTACTTGAGTTTATCAAGTCTGATTTCTCTTGATAAATCACAGCTTTATCCTCATAAGGATGATTCACATGATCAACATCATGAACTGGATTATCACCATTATTTTCACTACTTGGTGGCAGAAGAAAAACATTGTCCCAATGTAATGCATCTTCATCAACAGAGCAACATTCATCACGCATTACCTTTCTTTCAACTGGCCTCATTTGTGAGGGAAACTCTAGGTCAACTGTATGTGAAGCTTTAAGTGCAGAAGGTGAGTTATCCTCAACAAATTCCATCCTCTGAGAACACTCCTCAAATAGTGGGTTAGAAACAACATGGAATTGTTTCTCATAGTAATTTGGACAAAGTGCCAATTGGTTCTCACTAGTGTCCTCATCAAATAACTCATTTGCAACCACACTATATATGTCTTCATATCCATCATCAAACACATCTTCAAAAGAAGAAGAGAATTTAGAATCTGAATCAGAACATGACTCACCATCACTACTGTCAACATATGAACAATCAGTGTTGTACTCATCAGAAGAACCATCCCATGGATTTCCCCACAAATCTTTGACCTCCAAGACTTTGCAATCAGCATCATTACCACCCACTTGCATAGAAAGCTGTGAAAAGAAAACCTCTGCAATATGAGAGGAACCCTATGACATATCATCAGAAAGAAGTTCATTCTCAACCTCATCCATGCTCCCACAGTCAACACCTTTCTCAGCATCTGTATCAACATCACCGTCATTGCTTTCTTCTTCCCATGTTGCATCTGACTCATATGAAGACACCTCTCCATCACTGCCTTCATCACCCTCACTTGAGTAACCACTTTCAGCACTATGTTCTTCTGACTATGACTGATATGCAAATGAATCATATTCCTTGCCTTGTGCAGCAACTTCAAACTCATCATTAGAGACATAACTTTCAGCCTCTTCATTTTCATAGGACTGAGACATAGAAGTAGCAATTTCATGTCTAGGAACATCAGTTGCATTATATTTATAATCCATATTACAAGGATTGACTGCGATAGCTAATTCACAACTCAAAGCACTAGCACACTGCTCAATCCTTTCAAGGTCTGGAATATATCTCACTGTTGTAGCATCCTGAATACATGTCTCATTAGTAGCAAAAGACTCAACAACATTTATACACATATTCTAATTTGACATCTCAACCTAATTACAAACCACATCAAAAGTGTTGATACACTAATTTGGGACTGCATTATTAGCCCTACATTCTTCTTTTCTTTCATATTCGTTATACTGGCAGACACTCATGTAGAAATGACCTCTAGTCAATCCATATTTCAAATTGTTTTCAATATCCATTGCAGTTACAAATTCCTGACATAATGTCCTAGGTTCTTTATCCCTCAATAGGTAATTCATTTTCTTGTCAAATGCATCAAAATAGACATTTACACACACTTGGTCTGTTGGTTGTGGATTATTCCCTATGATCTTCAACTTGCAGATTTACACTTTGATGGATAATGTAAATAGAATCCTGACTCTATCACCACTCCAAAGTCCACAAGGAAGAGGGCCAACTGACAAGAATCAAAGGATCCTTCTACACTTTGAGCTTCAGTTCTCAGGCAGGTGTACCCTTGACTCACTTCTCTAAAGGAGTCTAAAACAATATTCCACTATATCTCATATAAGATTGTTAAAGATTTATCAAATAATGTTTGTGTTTGTAGTTGTTAACCATGCATACCTCAAGAGGAAGGACTAGTGCCTTATCCCAGGGCTTAAAGTCACCTAACTATATACCTCAACTAAATACCTCAAATCAAACACAATGGAATCTGAGGTAAGTGCTTTGCCTATTACCCCTTTCCCTCAAGCACAAGGACATCAAATTTTACACCTGACTGCAAACTCACTTAACTCACCTAGAAGACTTTAATCCTAACTTTGTTAGGAACTTAGAGTAAATTCAAAATACTCTTTGTTTACCATATGTTAGCACACTTTGTGAAACTAACATATATGAGCTCAGAGACAAGCAAGAAGACATACACAAGATACAAGATTGGGATTCAAAATGTTCTCATTAACACAATCAGGATCAACATACAATCAAAATGATACCAAGATCAGAAAAGTCACAAAATCAGACTTCTATCAGTATATTACAGTAAAAAACTAGAGACCAAAAGCAACAAGATTTTGGAACCCTTGCAAAATCTAAAATTCTACAACTTATACCACTAGCTGCCTTGGGATCCTCAAGATCGGATGCAACAAGCTTCAGACAGCTAGGGTTAGGGTCTCAACCACCCAACCTACTGGAAACGGTCTAAAAATTTATTACAGGGATGGAAAACACATCAAAATCAGGAAAGAGGAAACCAAAACTGATCCACAATCATGAAAGTCTTCTCTGCAGGTAGAGGGGATCATGATACCAGGCTCAAAAGGACACATGTCAACAAGCCTTGAGCACACAACCACCATGGTACAAGCTTTGCAAACAATCCAACAACACCCTCGACCACACTGCAAATAGAAAACCAATCATATCTCACCAAACAGGGTCATTTCTGCAATGAATTCCATAAATTTGGTACTTTTTGGTCGCTAGAAGCTCTCAGAAAAATTTAAATTTGAACCACAATGGCTAAATCCTTGGCACCTATAGAGAACGATGACCCATGTTCAAACTGAGACCAGCTTTAAAACACAGCCGTCCGATCAAATCTCCTTCGCAGCTTTATGATTTTCCTCTAAAATTGGCCCCACCAAACTTAGCGAATTGGTGACAAAGGACCTTCGCCAATTCGCTAAACATTTTGTGCCTTCACTAAACAACTTAGCAACTTCCCGACTACCATTCACACAATCGCCAGACAAACTAGCGAATCCTCTTATCTTTCCTCAAATGCGTGACCACATTAAATTTGTCGGCACCATTAACTTCTTTATCCACTCCGCCAAACACTAGACTGCATTTGGGCTCGCCAGCTGCCACATGTCACTAAACCATTCACTGATCCATGCCTAGTCACTAACACAAGACCCACTTACCATAAGCCTTTGAAATGAATGACTAGCGTAAGCTCACAAATGTCTAACAAATCTCATGAGAACTTACGCCAACCATCGATCCTCTAACACTGTCAGGTCCTACTGAGCCTTCAAAAATTTAGGTCCCACTGACACACATTGAGTCACTGACCCGTGGACCATTCCTTCACCTGGCCAATAAGATACCGCCACATGCGCTGAGCTAGAAAGGGTCCCACCTGCAAACAAAAGCTACGTCACAGGGATGGATCAATGATGGTCTCATGATCTGAAGGGTCTGACAGAATCCATGAAAAGACATGCTAGCCGTTTGATTAAAATCATGTCAGAGGCCGGGCCTAGGAAAATATAAGGCTGAAGACTTAGGAAATAAAAAGCTTGCAGGGCAGGATTGCGGACTTAGGAAAATGAAGGGACCTGCCAGAATAGAAAAACTTAATTGCGCATAATAAAAGGGGTTTTGTAAAAGGCACATGTGGAAAAGTTGCTTAAGTGACCCGCGAAAAGGTATTGTGCTAATAGAACAAAGCTAGGGCACATTTGAATTTTGAATTTCCAACGGCTAGTTCCTGAACATTTTGTCTAAGGTTTATACCAAGGAGCATGAAAAACATTGCAAAGAGCAGGGGAAGAGACCAGGAGCCATAAAATTTTTTGTAGGTGCTAACAGTGGCTCTTTCTGGGGATGTATGCCTCCTACAGACATAGCAAGAACTTAGAATCACTAGTAAAAGTAGACCATCCCATTGGATAAAAATTGTAGACAACAGGAACAAGCAAGGCAAGACAAGCAATCAGACCAAAAATTAAAAGACCAGGGTGAAACAGGGTAGGGGTAAGCAACCTATCTACAGAGATTTACAAGATGTACAACCCTAACTACTACTCATGGAAAATAGAGTACTTCAAATGAAGTACTACTTCAAGAATTGTCCATGAATTGGCAACTCTTGAATATCACCATTAGAATCCTTGACGAAGTATGAATCTTGGCCCCATTTCTCATGAATCAGATATGGCCCTAACTAGATGGGATCAAATTTACCATGTTTCCCCTTATCCTCCAATCTGGCATTCCAAATTAACACCAAATCACTAGGCTCAAACTTTCTGTCAACAGTCTTTTTATCATATAAATTCTTAACCTGCAACTGCAATTTGGCATTCCTTGCAACTGATTCTCTTCTAGTTTCATCCAACCTAATGAGGTCCTCAATTCTCAACTGCATTTCATCATCAATGTCATCATCATACAACTGCACAAACTTGTACATCTCCAATAAATTGTTTTGAGGCATCCTAGCATGAATTCCATACGCTAGGTCAAATGGTGCACAACCAATTTCCCTCTTCACAGTTACCCTATCAGCCCATAAAGCTAATGGCAGCTTTGAATTCCATGCCCTCTTATTCTTCTCCAGAATTCTCTTCAAGATTTTAATCAAGCTCTTATTAGTAGATTTTGCCTAACCATTTCCTTGCGGATGATAAGGTGAGGGATTAGAAATCTGAATTCCCAAACCTTTGCAAAAGTCCTTATATTCAGTAGACCTAAAGCACATAGCATTGTCACTCACTGTCCTCTCAGGGCACCCAAACCTTGTCACAAGATTGTTCATCAAGAAATCAATTACCACCCTGCTAGTTGCATTCCTTGTAGGTACAGCCTCTACCCACTTTGTAAAGTAATCAGTGGCAACTAAGATCCAAGAATGTCCTCCACTTGACTTGTTTGGTATATCCATTATGAAATCAATTCCCCATTGTTGGAAAGGAGCCTGAACTTATACTAGTTTTAATGGTACATTACTTGAAAACTTAAGCTTACTAGAGAACCTTTGATAAGCATCACATCTCCTTACCAACTGTTCTGCATCCTTGAAGATTGTGGCCCACCAAAATCCTACTCTCAAGATCTTATGAGTAGTTGTTTTACCCATGTAATGTCCACCACAAACTCCCTCATGCATCTCCTTCAACAACACATTAGCTTGATCCTCATCTACACATTTCAACAGTATGCAATCTAAATTTTTACTATACAACTTACATTTCACAATTACATACTTGATGGCCTGTAACTTCAATGTCCTTTTTTGATTATCATTCATACTATCTGTACACCTCATGTTTCTCAAATAGTAAATAATGTCTTGATACCAAATACAATCATCCATGTCACATGTGTAATCAATTTCAGAATGATTTACTTGGTTTGCATCTAGATTGGATTGGGCCATCAGTCTTGCCAATTCTTGACCTCTAACCAACTTAGTGATCTAGATCTCAACATTGAATTCCTGGATCCTATTGATCCATCTGCACCTTCTCCCAGACACCTCCTATTGTGAGAAAATATCCTTCACAGCTGCACTTGGCACAAAAGAAATCACAACTGCTCCCATCAAGTAACATCTAAAAGCCTTGATTGCCTTCACAAGTGCATAAGCCTATTTTTCATTTATATCATATTTCAATTCTGCAGCCTGCAAAGATTTACTGAAAAATGCAATTGGCTGCTCAAAACCATCCTTATTCTTTTGTAACAAAACTATAGCAATAGTGTAAAAGGATGCAAAAGAAAAGATATGCATTGGGACATTGTAATCAGGTGCCTTTAGCACTGGTGCATCTTTGATAGCCTGCTTGATATTCTTGAAAGCCTCATCAAGCTCACCCTCCCAATTGATTACAGATCCCTTCTTCAACATCTTGGAAATAGGTCTAGTAACCTCTGCAAAGTTTTTCACAAACCTCCTTATAAAATTGACCTGACCAAAGAAGGACTGAATCCATTTAACATTCTTTGGTCTCTAAATTTTATCAATGGCTGCTACCCTCTCAAGGTCAATTCTCACTCCTTGCTTCCCAACCAAGTGGCCAAGCAACTTACCTTTCATGACACCAAAAGAACATTTCCTTGGGTTTAATGAAATGACAAATTCCAAGGCCCTTACAAATATTTTTTCTAAATGAGCACAATGGTCTTCTTCGTTCTTGGAATAGGTAGTTAAATCATCCTGATATACAGTAAGGAAATCACTAATGAAATCTGAAAAGGCAACATCCATTGCCCTCTGAAAAGTAGCACCAGCATTTGTGAGGCCAAAAGGCATCCTCACATAGACATATGTTCCCCAAGGTGTTGTAAAGGCTGTCTTGAATTGTTTTGATTCCTTGACAATGACCTAATTGTAGCCAAAGAAACCATCCATCATTGACATCAATTCTGACCCGGTTACTCTCTGTAACATAGCCTCCATATTGGGCAAACAATAATTATCTTTCAATGAGTTGATGTTCAAATTCCTCAAGTCCACACAAAGCCTGATGTCACCATTCTTTTTTCTTACAGGAATAATGTTTGACACCCAAGAAGAATGCCTTATAGGCTTGATAATGCCAACATCTCTTAACTTCATTAATTCTTCTTGCATCTTGGGTTCCAAAGTAGGATTAATAGGCCTTTGTTTTTGCCAGAAAGGTTTAGCATCTTCTTTTAATGGAATAACATGCTGAAATAAATCCTCTCTATAAACCTTTAGGTCATCATATGACTATGCAAAAACATGCTTGAATTTCCTCAATAATTCAATCAAAGGTCGCCTTACCTTTTGAGATATATCTCTACCAATGTATACTTTCTTAGGTGCCTCATGTGATCCAAGATTTATCTCCTCAAGATCAGCATGATCTTCTCCTTTGATATTCTTTTGAACTCTATCATGGTTGTCAAAGACATTCTCCTAAACAACAAGCCCCTTGGGTACCTTGTTAGTTCTAAACTAAATGACCTCATTGCCTAAGACAACCTCCCTTCCTTCTACTAACTCAACCAAGGCTGAACAATCAAGTTCTTGACAATGATACTGATCCTTACAATCCATAAACTTCAAAATATCATTATCATCATCAAAAACTTTCCAATTCTCAATATTATCTGGTATACTAGGCCTAGCCTGAATTTCAACTTTAGAGATACCAAAGAATGTGACATCATTGGGGTTGATTGCAATATTGGCTAACAAGTCAGCCATCTTGTTGTTACTCCTATCCCTCCACTCAATATTGAACGCATCAAAATGTTCAATCAAATCCCACACTGCATTCTTATATTTTTTCAACCTTCTATTCTTGGAAGCATACACTGACCTGACTTGGGACACCACCAACTCAGAATCACCAATAACACTTAGGAATTTAATACCATGCTTTTGTGCCAACCTCAATCCTAACAACAAAGCCTCATATTCTACTATATTGTTGGTATAAAAGAAATTTAATGTGAAAGAAAATTTGTAAGTGTTTCCATTAGGAGAAATAAGTAAAATACCTACTCCTGCACCATCTTTGTAGTTTGCACCATCAAAGTACATTACCCACAAATTACCCTTCACAGAATCAGCATCTACCTCAACAGAGATAGGTGACAAAGTATGTTTATTTTCAAATACAGGGATAAAAGCATTTACATCAGTATCCACAAAACATGTAGTTTCATTATCTATGTTTCTCTCAATCATGTGGCATACTCTTGGCTCTCATTCAATTTTGACAAACTGATCATCAATCTTGAAAGTTGCATAGGACAGATCACACTATAAAATTCCACCCATGGCAGCACTCCACCTTCTAGATAGCAACATCCCATAATGAGGAGGGATATCCACCACCAAAACACTCATTGTTAGCTCTTTCTCTGGATATGCTACCAACCTATATGGCATTGCATTGATAGTCCCAATGACTAGTAGCTCCCTCTGATCCATTGCACAACACCTGCCCTGCACTGTATCAACTTTAAGGCCCAACTTCTCCATGATTTTGAAAGGCATGATAGTATTAGAGGCACCACTATCAATCATACAATTTTTTAACTTCATCCCATTCACAAGAACACTTAGGAAGAATGGGTCAATATTTTCAAGGCTGGCATTGACAAAACTATCCAAATATATTGGAGGAATTTGAGACACAATTCCTTGAGTAGCAACATCCTTCAAAGCTTTATCTTGAGATCCATTGCATGAAGTATCATTTTTGTGAATATTACCAACCCATGCAATAGCCTTATCTTTATGTTCAGGGATCCTCAACAATTCTAACAATGGAACCTTAACTGTAATTTGTGACAATATAGATAACATGTCAACAAGGGTAGAAGCAGGAATCTCAATCTACATTGCCTTAACATCCTTTTGTTTATCTAACACATTAGGTGTACTGACCACCCTCATTTTTTCAATCTTAGCCATTGTGTTAACTGGCTTCTCAATCTCACTAGAGATCTTTTCAATTCCAACTCCCTTAGGTTCATAATTCTTACCTTTTACATTCTTGAATTTGACCATGTGATCACCCTTTGATTTGTTTTCATTATGTTCTCTAGAGTTGGAACTCTTCATAAAGATTCCTATAGCTTTCTCATTTGTATTCCTTGCCACCATGCCTCTAGTTTGCACTTGGGCAATCATTTCTGCAGTAATCCCCTCCATCTCTTCTCTAGAAGGTCTTCTCAAATTTATTGGCTTGGGAGAAGAGCTCATGTTACATGTTTTCTAATCAACGCATTCACCATCAGAAAAAACCTCTTGATGAAAAAGGGCCTGATTATGTCTCTTCACATTCACATCTGCCTTTTCATCAAAATTAGAATCATCTTCATATCCTAGACATGAAGAAGCCATGTTGCAACCAACATCATCTTCTTCTTCTTCTTCTTCTATCTCCTCATTGCCACAATCTTGATTTGCAGCCATAGATTGTGCAACCACACAATGCTCTGCAGAATGAGGGGACTGGCATGCAACACACCAAGGTACATTCTCCATGACATTTATTGAAGCCTTATGTAGAGGGTCAAGGACACCTCTGTCATTATTTCCTCTTGCAGTAGGGACAATAGGCTTGCCATCCTTCCATTGGGTGTTGTAGGGGTAATTCTACAGTCTATTCTACTTACTAAAATTGTTGTTGAGCTAAGGCCTCTCATTGGTAGGAGCACTGATGTTCCTATTTGCAGGTGCCTTCAAATCCTTCAATGCATTAAGAACCTTATCAAATTTGTCTTCTTCCTGCCTCCTAGATCCAACATTCTTATCATTTTCTTTCTTATATTTCTTGTCCCCAAACAACTTTGGGTCATCTCTCTTTCCACCCAACTTTCCTGATATTTTCATGTTGTTCTCAATATTGACAGCAATCCTAAAAGCATCCCTAAGAGTTCTTGGCTCTTTATCCCTCAATAAATATCCCATCTTCCCATCAAATGTATTGAAGTATGTAGTTAGACAAACATTGTCATCTAACCACATAACTTGGAACAACTTATGCATACCCTTCTAAAATCTCATGTTGAATTCAGTTGCAGACTCATTCTAATTTTTCCTTATGGTATTGAATTCATTCAACATGAAGCTAGCATTAGGCCTATCACCATACTGCTCCTTGAAACATTTATCAAAAGAGTCCCAAGTATCAATACATCTATCAGGAAGCCTCTTAAATCAATCTCTAGCATCCTCCATTAGAGATTGAACAAATAGTTTCATAACAACATCCTCATGCTCTACCTCATAATCATTAAGCATATCAAAAAATAACCTAAGATGCTCTTCACAACTAATAGCATTATTACCAGCAAACTTAGGTACCTTATCTCTAATATCATTCGGAAAAGCATTTGGATAGCCAAGAATTCCATCAAAACTAATTTTCCTATAGCCTTCTAGTTGCATAGGTCTTCTTTGAAAGCTTGAACTAGTGTTAACCCTAGGATCAACATTAGCATCTACATTTATCTGTGTATTTGACTGCTGCCTAGGATCTGCACCTATCTTAGCAGATGAAGGAGGAATAGAACTAGTAGCATTACTAAGTGGAAAAGCAGTAGTCATAGATGGCATACCTAGTTCAGTAGCAGATGGGCCAAGAACATTAGCTGAAGAAGCCCTCAAAAATTGGATCTTCCTTTTCTTTTCTACAATAGAAGCCTCAACCTCAGCTTTCTCTAGTTCTCTTACAAGGTCCTTATCTTCTTTTCTCCTCCTCTCCATTTCAGTGTCCTTGTTTGAATTAGGTGGTGGGATCCCTGGTATTGTCACTAGTTTTCTTGCTTGGTCACCCACCATCTTCTACTTTCCTTTCTCATTTATGATAATAGCAGGTCTGGTAATCCTATGCCCATCTTTATCTTTAGGCAAAGGGACATAACTTTGCACTTGTCTGACCATAGGACCCTCATTTTCAAATTCATGATCCTGCAGTAAGCGCTCTTGCTCACTCCTCAAGGCATCAAGATCACCAAACACATCATGCTGCAACATTTTAGGAGCAAAAGAAAGCATCTTGTTTCTCTCTTTCATTTCATTTATTTTTCTCAAAAGAGACTGCCTCTCTATCAAAGCATTTACCTTTTCAGCCTCTCTCTCCTCCTGTAATCTTTTGTGTATGGCATCCTGCTCTACCAACTACAACCTTAGTGCATTCAAGTCATTAGGATCTACCATAATGTCATCAGAACCAGATGACACATCCATATCAGGAAGATTTTGATATGGGAAATAGACCTGCCTATGTCTCATGGGTTCTCTTCTGAAATGATCTTCTTCAAGATCCAGGTCAACTTCTAAACCCACATCTCTATTTTTTTCATCATGACCTGTAGGCAACGGACCTTTGTCCTGAAATGCAGCCTCAGGGGTATCATAGAATCTCTTTTCAAAGTGACCACCTTCTGATCTAGATACTCTATTTTGTGAACCATCCTCACTTGAGGACACATGTGGTACTCTGGCTCTTGCATTTCTCTATTCTTTCATGGGAGCACTAGTAGACTCACCATTCCTTCTAATATAGCTCTTGTTTCCCCATCTAGGTAATTGCTCCAGAGTGACCTTCGGATTCTTTCTAACATATGACCTAGTATTTCTCTTCTTATCCATGCTTCTTCAATATGTTACACTAGTTCAAAGCTTTGAGTCGCCACCCACCTAGATGGGAAATCCTTGAAACACACAGGAAAATAAGAACAGACTTACAACTTTCTCTCTAGATTCTCCCAAGCAGAGTCACTGACTCTTAACATAAGCATATCTTCATAGTTGTCGCCAGCAGAGTCACCATTTTGTTGGTTGTGGATTATTCCCTATGATCTTCAACTTGTAGATTTACACTTTGATGGATAATGTAAATAAAATCCTAACTCTATCACCATTCCAAAGTCCACAAGGAAGAGGGCCAACTGACAAGGATCAAAGGATCCTTCTACACTTTGAGCATCAATGCTCAGGCAGGTGTAACCTTGACTCACTTCTCTAAAGGATTCTAAAACAATATTCCACTATATCTCATATAAGATTGTTGAAGATTTATCAAATAATGTTTATGTTTGTAGTTGTTAACCATGCATACCTCAAGAGGAAGGACCAGTGCCTTATCCTAGGGCTCAGAGTCACCTAACTGTATACCTCAACTAAATACCTCAAATCAAACACAATGGAATCTGAGGTAAGTGCTTTGCTTATTACCCCTTTCTCTCAAGCACAAGGACATCAAATTCTACACTTGACTGCAAACTCACTGAATTCACCTAGAAGACTTTAATCCTAACTTTGTTAGGAACTCAGAGATAAATTCAAAATACTCTTTGTTTACCATATGTTAGCACACTTTGTGAAACAAACATTTATGAGCTCAGAGACAAGAAAGAAGACATACACAAGATACAAGATTGGGATTCAAAATGTTTTCATTAACACAATCAGGATCAACATACAATCAGAATGATAACAAGATCAGAAAAGTCACAAAATCATACTTCTATTAGTATATTACAGTAAAAAATCAGGGACCAAAAGCAACAAGATTTTGGAACCCTTGCAAAATCTAAAATTCTGTAACTTATACCACTAGCTGCCTTGGGATCCTCAAGATCGGATGCAACAAGCTTCAGATAGCTAGGGTTAGGGTCTCAACCACCCAACCTACTGGAAATGGTCTAAAAATTTATTACATGGGTGGGAAACACATCAAAATCAAGAAAAAGGAAACCAGAACTGATCCACAATCATGAAAGTCTTCTTTGTAGGTACAGGGGATCATGAAATCAGGCTCAAAAGGACACCTTGCAACAAGTCTTGAGCACACAACCACTACGGTACAAGCTCTGCAAACAATCCAATAGCACCCTGGACCACTCCGCAAATAGCAAACTAGTCATATCTCACTAAACAGGGTCATTTCTGCAATGAATTCCATAAATTTGGTACTTTTTGGTCGCTGGAAGTTCTTAGAAAAATTTGAATTTGAACCACAATGGCTAAATCCTTGGCACCTGCAAAGAACGGTGACCCACATTCAAACTGAGACCAACTTTAAAATATAGCTATCTGATCAAACCTCCTTCGCGGCTTTATGATTTTCCTCTAAAAGTGGCCCCACCAGACTTAGCGAATTGGCGACAAAGGACCTTCGCCAATTCACTAAACATTTCATGCCTTCGCTAAACAACTTAGGGACTTCTCGACTACCGTTCACGCAATCGCCAAACAAACTAGCAAATCCTCTTATCTTTCTGTAAATGCGCGACCACATTAAATTTGTCGGCACCATTAACTTCTTTATCCACTCCGCCAAACACTAGACTACACTTGGGCCTGCTAGATGCCACATGTCACTAAACCATTCACTGATCCACACCCAGTCACTGGCACATGACCCACTTACCATAAGCCTTTGAAATGAATGGTTGGCGTAAGATCGCAAAGGTCTGACAAATCTCATGAGAACTTACGCCAACCATCGATCCTCTGACACTATCAGGTCCCACTGAGCCTTCAAAAATTTAGGTCCCACTGACACACACTGATTCACTCACCCGTGGACCATTCCTTCATCTGGCCAATAAGATACTGCCACATGCACTGAGCTGGAAAGGGTCCCACTTGCAAACAAAAGCTACGTCATAGGGATGGATCAATGGTGGTCTCATGATCTGAAGGGTCTGACAGATTGCATGAGAAGACATGCCAGCCATTCGATTAAAATCATGTCAGAGGTCGGGCCCAGGAAAATGTAAGGTTGAAGACTTAGCAAATAAGAAGCTTGTAGGGCACGATTGTAGACTTAGGAAAATGAAGGGACCCGCCAGAATAGAAAAACTTAATCGTGCATAATAAAAGGGGTTTTGTAAAAGGCACATGCAGAAAAGTTGCTTAAGTGACCCGTGAAAAGGTAACATGCTAATAGAACAAAGCTAGGGCACATTTGAATTTTGAATTCCCAACAGCTAGTTCCTAAACATTTTGCCTAAGGTTTATACCAAGGAGCATGAAAAACACTGCAGAGAGCAGGGGAAGAGACCAGGAGCCATAAAACTTTTTGTAGGTGCTAACATGGTCATTGGGTCTATAACCTTCAGAGATTTCATTCAAAACTTTTGCAAATCTGATATTGAACTGAAGGACAAGTTCATCTTTCTCAATATGAACCTTTAAAAACTTATCACAAGAATCAGATATGCTTACCCTTTCTCCAAACTACTCCATGAAGGTCGAATGCATCTCACTCCATGATGAAATAGAACATGCCGAAAAGAAAGAAAACCAGTCTCTAACATCACCCTCTAGAGTTTGATCAAACAATTTTATCCATAGGTCTTCATGGAAAACCTCAAAATCATTCATCACATCAGTAAAGCACTGAACATGTTTTCTTGCTGACTGATACTAGTTCCTATTAAACTTAGGCAAGTATCCCCTGATTTTATCAGGGATCTTATTAGGGAAACTAGGTATACCATCATAACAAAATGGCACATATCCTCTGACAAAAGAAACCCTGTGAACATCCATCACTAGCTGCAAATTTGTATATCTACTTGAAAATCTTCAAGACCAATGACAGGAAATCTATACTTGAATTGAACCTCCTTTTGTCACTGAATCTTTGCTACATACTTCATGCTTATATGTCCTTTCTTAATGACAAAACCATTTGATAACGACCATGAAAATGCAATACACTGAATGGAGAATACCTAGATTACCCTACTGAATGCTACTACCTTCTTCTTATCTGACTAAAGTCCCAACAAAACTTCACAATTCAAGTTCTTTCTAGCATAGAGTCACCACCTCTCTTCAGAGCACACAAACTTTACTGATCTGTCTTGAAACACCAGTAGACTCTAAGCACTCCCACAACAAAGCCACACATAAATCAATCAGCAAATCCAAGTAGCACATTTGCAAATCTGAAAAGCAATTCTCAAATTGGAAAACGTATGAGACTCTTCCCCAAAATGAAAATAGCAAGACACTGGGATACTCTTATCAGTAAACTATTTCATCTCCCCAATAGAGTCGCCATCTTGTTGGTGTTTGAAAACTCTTATGCCACAAGGCTACCAATATATCCTCAGATGGATTTTAGGAATGGTTAGCTCCAAAATATAATGAGGTCTTAGGGTAACTGGACCAACTATAGGGACTTAACATGCCCTCTTCTACTTCTGGCTCTGCAAAACTAAGGTGGGTGCACCAAATCTAGACAAAAATCAAACTCACTATACACCTTATGATTCTAGATTTAAATAGCAGATCATAGTAAAGGATTGCTAAATACTAACCAGGTATTCATTGAATTAATTCTACTATTCAGGGTAAAATGGTCTTGTGACCTCAAAACTATGAGGGATTGCAGGATTGGAAATATTAAATATAATTGGGTTTCCTGTAAGATGCAGTCAACCATGCAACACTTTGCATCAGCACAAGGATACTAACTTAAGATCAGTGCCTTATCCATTGGGCATCACACCTAAAGTGAACCTAAAACACAAGGACAACTACTAGATTCATTCGAGAATCCAAGCCATAAACATAGTTAAACATCTCTTACACTACTTACAAGTATCCTTACTGATTGGACCAAATGAACCTATGCTTCACTCAGAGACTTTTAACCTGATTCTAAACCAAGGCTGAGAGATGAAATATATACATAAGCAACCTAATGCAGTGAGCCAGAAAACTCAGAATTCATTAAGAGGAACTAAAGGAGAGATCCAAGAATGAAAAACTATATTAAGTATGTGGATTCAAATCCTTGCATTACAAGTTGACTCAGAAAACACCATAGACAATGTGCAAAAAATACATGAGGTTTTTCCCTAATGCTGATACCACCATTGGAACTGACCAAAATTCAGAACCCTTAGACAGTCAAAATTTCAACTACTTATACCACTAGTTACCATGAAATCCTAAACTAGTAGGATGCAACAAGCTACAGGTAACCAAGGTTAGGATTACAACTGCTACACTAACAACAAAATTTAAAAATTCAAAAGCTCCTATAGAAAGCCTCAAACAACAAAATATGCCCATCACTGCACGGCAAAACACCCCTGCAAACACTCATGGCATCCTGGACCACACTGCAAACCAATCGCTTCTCACCAAACAGGGTCTTTTCTGCATTGAATTCCATAAAAATGGTACTCTCTATCTCTCATAAATTCAAACTCAAACTACAATGGTTACCATACATTTCGCGGGCATCATATTCCTTAACCGTTTGCCCCTAGTCGTGCAATCACACTGTCATGAATTTCACTGCCACAAAAAATCGGGCTCCATTTTATGTATGGTCGCATGATCGCATCGCTCCCAACTCACCCTTGCGATCATGTGACCATGGTCTCCTAACCACAGCCAACGGTCATTCCAAAAACTTTGTAAAGTCCCCGGCCACCTCATCAGCAAACAACCAATCAAAATCAAACAGCTCGACAAGACTGGCATCACGAGCCCACCCTTAGCTCCGCACCCACGACATCTGGTGATTAGTTGCATGATTGCATAACCTAAAAATGGGCTATATGAACATGCGACAACCCGCACCTTAACCGCCAGCATAACTGCCGCCACAACCCACCACTAAGTAACGGTCCCACCAAGCACATCCACCTCAGCACCATGTCACCACTCCCCACCAACGTGGCACCCTTGTCGCATCATCGCAAGCCAGAAGACTGGCTCTTACGATCATGCGACAAGGCCATTAGACTGCCACATAACCGCCGCATCCAATCAGACATTGCCACCTCAGCACCTGGAAGACGCCCCACCTCACCAGCTACTACCGGGCCCCAAGGACATGTGGCAAGTAGTCGCATGATCGCATAGCTAAAAATCTAGCTATGTGACCATGTGACAGCCAATCACAAGCTGCCACATCATCACCTTGGACCAGCCAAATAGCAATCACCAATTGCTAAGAACCGAGATCCATGCGGACAGATGGCAAGCGGTCGCATGATTGCATGTCAGAAAAGTCTGACATGCGGCCATGCAACAACCAATAAGAACATGCCCCCCATCCTCCCCTCTGACACCGGGCCCACTTCACTGAAGAGACATTTGGAAAAAACAAAATCAATGGCAGGCGCATGATTGCATGGGGAAAGAATATTCTATGCGATCACACGCTGACCATTGATCTCCTCCCTCTGCCGCTTTGAAGAAACTAGCCCCACATCATCACACTTGCGCACTTAAGACAAAGTAGACCGCCAGGTAGCTGAACAGGACTGGGACCCACACGGCCAGGTGGCAAGCGGTCACATGATCACATGTCAGAAAAGTCTAACATGCGGCCATGCGACAACCTATTAGGAAGAATCTGGATCCACCATCCGGTCAGACTTGCGTAGTTAAGACTGAGGGCGAAAACATACAATGTTTTCGGCACCAAAAGACAAATGCACCAAACTGGAAGGCAAAGGTCAAAAACAACGAGGGTTTTCGGCAAAAGATCGAAAACACACAGGAATATCGACAGACCGAAAGATAGCAAGGAAGTTGAAAACATCACGGGTTTTTGAAAACACTGTGGGTTTTCGACACTGTGGCAGATTTTAAAGTTTGTTTCCTATGGACCTTAGGACTTGGATATCTTTCTGAGTTTTGTGATTTAGGAAATGCAATTTGGACTAGAGCAAGGTGACAACAAGAAGAACACAGGGCAGGACACTTGACAGACACTTGCAAGGGAGAGGCCATTTTCAAAAGATTTTTCTGTGACAGAAAAAATGGCCTAACACATCATTCACAACAAATGGACATCTAAAGGTTGGGGAGGGTGGGAGAAATTAAGAAATTAAGGAAAATAAAGGTTTTCTAATGCATGCACTTGAACATAGAAATCCTCTCTTTTCTCTGCTTGTGCAAGGGTTTCTTTGGCCATTGATTTATTTGAGCTTGAATTCATCTCATGCCCCTTTGTATTGCCTCATGTGCCCCTATGTTGGTAAAATCAATCTTTAGATCTATATTGCCTATGTTTCATGTGCCTTTAACAATGATTTGTGTGCCTGAAATGCTCATCTTCCTCACAGGAACACACCCAGCAAGCTGTGATGCATGCCTAGATTTTTAGTGTGTATCATTTCATGTAAATTTTATGCCCTAACAAGCACCCGATCTTCACATGTTGTCTAATGCTACCAAATGTGCCTCTTATATGTTGATGTGATTACTAAACCCATTTGCCAACATTAACCTTATCATCATCCTCCGCAACCTATATAAATGTTGCGCTAATTTGTTGGCCAAACTCTATTTTTCCTTCAAGATAAACTTCATGCAAATCCACAAGTGCTATTTATGATAAGCTCATACCAAGAAGACTATGCTATTTAAACCAAATCCATTTCTCTCATAAGCTCAGACCCAGACATAGAAAACTATATCGTAAAAACAAAAGAGCCCAGAGTAGGGGATAAAAAAATATTCAACATAAATATACTATACCCACTTTACAAAAATAAAATATAAGAGATCTACAAGCTGATAAGGAAATTTATTACCTGCTTGAATTATAGATCTAGAATTCTATCCAGTATTCCATGGAATTGCCCAACTGATCAGATAGAAGACCGATGCACCGAAGTCCACCTCATCTCATAAGCTAAGCCCCAACTTTTTCTTTATGATTTCTCATGAACACCCAGCCAAGAATGTCGTTGCCAGGGCAATCTGTGATTGGTGTCTATAGAAGATGGAGGTGGAAAGCCTTGGCGTGAATCATTGAAGAACAAGGCTAGGGCATAGGAAATGCAAACAGGAATGATCATACATATAACAAAACACTAAGATCGATTGACTTCCCACCAGGCCCATGATGACCCTTCCCGCAACTTTTGAAAAACCCATGCCAATGATACCGCAATCATTGCCGTTAATTGGAAATGAATGAAGTAGTAGTTTTCAATGAAAAAATTAGTAGTAGACGACGAGTTCAATGCGGTGAGGTAGCAGACGAGGCCTTGACTACTAGTGCAAAAAAGAAAAGTTGTTGTTGAGTGGTGCAGAATTAAAGAAAAGATATTTATATAAAGATATAAGAAAAATGATTTTTTCTATTGTCTTAATTTAAGACAATTAAAACTATTGATATTTGTATCATTGATATATAATTATAATTGTAATTATATTTATTACATAATAATGAATAGACATGTCCCATGAAGGGACATGTCTCTTCTTGGCTCATTCTTAATGTAAATGCAAGAGATTGTTGCATTTGGAAAACACATACAATGAGATAGTCCTATTACATTTGCAATGATCCTAAAACCTTAAAATGGTATCAAAGCCAAGTTGCAAATGTAAAAGAGTAGTTTGTTAATGGTGAATGTGTGACTGTCTTAGAAAATTACAATCTCGGTATGAGGACTATATCTCACAAATGAACCCTTGGATTTTTCTGAATTCGAAATATGTTGGTGATAAACCAATTTAGAAGCATCTCATTGGAGCGATTGGCATGAAAATATCAAGTTCAAAAGTTATGACTAAATGTGTACAAGTCTATGCAAATTTTTGAACAGAGAGTTCTTTGATTAAAATCTTCAAACACTTTTTATAGTACAAATAAGAAAAGGATCATTACATTAATCAAGAGATGAGTATTCCATGTTGATTAATGTTCATTAATTTTTTTATGTAGTTATTAAATCATACTATAATATTGGGATAGAAAATATTGTATGCTTTTATCTTTAATATTTCTTTGGGATAATATAGTTTAGTGAGTTATTTGTAATCTCTCTCTGACATACCTTCAGGACAAAAGCACAAGATAATTTCATTCAAGGAAGAAATAACTTGATGCTTGAAAACAAATTGATGATTGAGACTAGATGCAAAGAGAGTCTAATATTTCAAAAGAGGTCAAGAAGTTGATAAACTTGAGCTTCAGAGGGAGTAGATGGTTCAACCAACTTGTGACAATCAAGTGACCATATTGATTGAGAGGGAGTTCACTATTGAAGGTGAAACATTTATGAGGTAAACTTGATATAAAATTGATTATTATACTTGTGAATTATGAATGTTTTTAATGGGTCTGCCCCCTGTGTAAATCATAAAGAAGTGACGACTTCCAAATGATTATCACTTTTATTTGTTAAAGTTATTAGAAGGTGACGATCTTGCAATAACTTTTCTTTTGTAATATCTTACTTGTGGATAGAATCACCGATGGAGGCAATCCACTATGAAGCTCATGAGTTTGTGGATAGAATCACCGATGGAGGTAATCCACACAGGAGCTTGTGGATAGAATAGCCGATAGAGGCAATCCACACCATAGCTCATGAGTTGTGGATAGAATCGCTGATGGAGGCAATCCACACAGGAGCTTGTGGATAGAATCACCGATAGAGGCAATCCACACCATAGCTCATGAGTTGTGGATAGAATTGCCGATGGAGGCAATCCACACAGGAGCTTGTGGATCGAATCGCTGATGGAGGCTATCCACTTGGGAACTATGGATAGAATCGCCGATAGAGGCAATCCACCTTGGAACTAACCCTCACAATTTATGAACTTATTGTGAGTTGCATTTTATCTTCCCTAGCTAAGAGGGAGTGTTGATATTTGTAGCATCGGTCAGATAAATAATATTGACTATATGATTATTATGAGAAATGATTTAATATATATATTCATATATATCAATATATATAATAATTGATATTACTATATACATTGATATATATGTATATATAAAGTTAGATTATAATTATTCTCATAATAACTAAATAGTTAAATTGATAAAATAAATATTATTATTATTATGTAAATATTAGAGAAATTAATATAATACTCAAGATATATATATATATATATATATAATTGAAGGGACATGTCTATTCATTATTATGTAATTAATATAATTACAATTATGATTATATATATATATATATATATATATATATATATATATATATATATATATATATATATATATATATATATATATATATATATATATATATATATATATATATATATATATATATATATAATCATAATTGTAATTATATTAATTACATAATAATGAATAGACATGTCCCATGAAGGGACATGTCTCTTCTTGGCTCATTCTTAATATAAATGCAAGAGATTGTTACATTTGGAAAACACATACAATGAGATAGTCCTATTACATTTGCAATGATCCTAAAACCTTAACAAAAAATATAATTTAAATTTAAAATATACGTTTAAGACAAATTAACATCTTAAACAACACTCTTATGTAATAGTGGGCCAGATACAAGTGTCCACTACGATCAAACTTCAAATCAATGCCCGCATCATCATAATCTATCTTATCACTTGCCCTCCACTAAGTGCGTTTATCCTCTAGCCTCTCCACTAGATAAAACACCAGATCTCCGTTCTCCTCCATGGTGAGCCCGTACCGGCCCGAGGAGAAGTTGAAAACCGTATTATTAATAAACTATTTCTAAAATTAAAAAATAAATTAAAATAAAATGTTAACATTTGGATTATCATGTTTATTAATTTTGAAATTTGATTGCTGTCATCTATACTGTAGAAAAGCTTAGAACACCGGAAGAAATAGCTTTCTAATTTAAAAAAAATTCAATGAGATTCCTCTAATTGACATCGGTATTAGGTAATATAACACAGGAAGAAATAGCTTTTTCTAGTAACACTGATTTTTTTAAGTAGCTCTTCACACATCAAGATCACCTAGTCAATAGTAAACCCCAATTCTCATACAAAATTGCGGTCAACGTACAAATCTTCGGAACCTGAAATTTAATTCGATGGAAAGTTGAGACTTATCATCCTCTATTTAGCCAAGTATTACAATAGACTTGATATCAGGATGAGGTTTAGGGTATTTCGGCACTGTATTGACTACAAAAGCTGCATCCCTTGCAAAATCTGTCGAAGTTCTCGCAATATCTTTGAAAATTGAGGAATCGAAAACGTGAAAAGAATCCCACAAATCCACTGAAAATGATCAAAAATTCAAATTAGCAACCAAACCTCGACATTTGCCCCCCAATGGTAATCCATCCATTGCCAACGTCTCTGTTGTACGCTTTCCCTCATCATAAGAACTTTGAACTCCTGAATCTCAGAAAATACCACATAGAACTTTGTTGTTGGACATTTCACACGGTAAAATCCCAAAACCAAAGCAGATTTGATATGATTTTCTTAAAGCTGTAAGATGTAATGAGGAGCCTTACTGTGATTGAAAATAATAATTACATTTTATGCCTGTCCAAAAAATCTGTAGATAGTGGAGGTGGTGATTAAATATGGGAAAGCAAAAGGAAGCATTAAATTCGAAATCTTTTGATAGATTTTGTATGAGATAATGAGAACATCCGACTGCTTTTCCTCATCGGGGAGGGTGAAGAATTTCGAAAGCAGGTAACTGAAAATGGGTTAGTGGCATAACAAAATTATTTTGCGCGTGAGAGGGGTTTGCTGGAGAAATGTGGACTGACAAAATCCACTTCAAAAAACAAGCTTATACGAAATTCTCTGTGAATAGACCAAGAATTTAATGTCTCGTCCACCCCTTTAAGGCAAACGAATGTTCTCTAAGTAGATTGATGAGGGTTGATGGATTGGCTCATAAACATAAGTTAGAAAAGAGATAATTATAGAAATTATAATACTAAATTTTATAAAATTAATCATGATAATGTTATACAACATCAAATCTATTAGATTTCTACAATCTGTGTATATAGTATATCAATTTCTGGATTCCATTGTGTAAAGTTTTTAAACATTAAAATCGAATCCAGAAATTGATATACTAATTACACAACATTTCAACTTTCTATTAATTTATTGAATATGATCATTACATCAACCGAAAATGCTACTGCATTCACTATACAGAATGGACAGAAACTTCCTAATGCCCTAACTATTACAAGCACCTGCTTAAATAGAGATCTCAAAGCAAACCTTAAAAACCAACAAATTAGCCCACTTATCTAAAATATTTTTACTATCATTTATCTCATTTATTTAATGCTTATCTCTCATTTAATTTTTACATTTCATAACCCCACATAGGTGACTGGTAAATTACATATCCCAAAATAGATGACTGGTAAATTTCTGGCTTGTTTCATCGCCGGATACTTGTGATCCGATTACCAACTTAATGACTGCCCACTACCCGCCCGTTATAAATTGTACCCACTCCAAACTTTTTTCATAATATAACTAGTGTCTTCTCCATTCCTTTTCATTTCCAGCGACGACATTTAAGTGATCTCCGTGTAAGATGGAGCATCTGAGCTACCCAGGTCACTTCCTTAGCTATTTTGATTATGAGGAAGGGTTTACATGCAATGGTTGCGGAGAGGAAGGACACTGTAAGGGACTCAGGTGCGATGTTTGCAATCTTGATCTTCATATATCCTGTGCCACTGATAACATGGCGGAAGAAAAGGTGCGCAATTAACCTTTTCTGTTATAAATCTATTGTTTTCTGTTTTCATTTTATAAGACATTTTAGCGACTTTCGTATAAGATATTGTAGCCGGTCATTCAGCATCCGAGCCACCCTGGGCATAACCTCAAATATGTTCGATATTCACATGCGTTTAAATGCAATAGTTGAGGAGAGTATCTGCTAGGGAGCGGGTATAGATGCACTGCCTGTGATTTCCATCTGCATATACCCTGTGCCACGGTTAGTATGACTGAAGAAAAATTGCCTCTCAAACTACTGTCTTTTTCTTTTCTTCTTTAATACGATTATTCAGTGGCTAACATTAAAGACGTTGCCGGTAAGGCAACCTAACCACCCATCGCTCCGCCTCAGCTATTCTCATTATGAAAATGGGTATAACAGATGCGGAGAGAATGTGCACGGTATCTTTGATGTGGATATTACCTGTGCCACGGTTAATATGGCTGAAAAGGTACCCATGCAAGCTCTTCTTTTATACAACTATTGTTTTCTCGTATTTTTTTATATGATATTTTAGTGACCTTCGTCAAAGATATAGCAGCCACAAGTCATACAGCATCCGAGCCACCCAGGGCACTGGCTCAGCTTTGTTAAATATTATCCAAAGGGCGCTGGTTTTAAATGCAGCGGTTGCAGAGAAGATTTGCGCGCGAGTCATGGGTACAGATGCGATGCTTGCAAGTTTGATCTGCATTACTGCTGCGCCAGGGCATTTCCAGTTTTGGACCAGAGATTCCATGCTGGGAAGGGAAAGTGGGTCCACTTCCAAATGGAGCCTCCCCGCGGAAGTCAGATGCGATGCTCTGACTGTGCACGAGTTGTGTCAGGATTCGGCTACTATTGCACAAGCGGATCGTGTGAGTACGCTCTGCACCCCGCTTGTGCATTGCATATCAAACGCCATACTCGAGTTCTACCCACGGAACCAGGTATGGAAATCTGTAGTACTTGTTATTAGAACGTTATTTTACAACTCACACAAGATTTAATAAAAATATTTTAATCATATTTCTATTAAAGTAGAATATTATATTGCTTAAATTTCACCGGTGTCAATTGTGATAAATTGTAAGATTTTACTTGATAATATTTATATTCTGACTGTCGTGAAACAGGTCACCGTCCAATTATACGTGACCCCAGCCACCCAGAGCATTGCCTTAGCTATGTTCGGTATCCAGATGGGTTTTATTGTGACGATTGTGGAGAAGAAATTCAGGGGAATGGGTATAGATGCAATGCTTGCAATTTTGATCTGCACGAATGCTGCGCTACGTATCCTCGAGTTTTGGAGGACAGCTTCCATGGTGGGAACGGACGGTGGGTCGAATTCCAATTGCGGGCTCCCGGTGGAAGTCAGATGTGGTGCATGGCTTGTTCAGGAAGGATGTTAGGGTTCGGGTACTATTGCACGCGCAGCTCGTGTTTGTACGCTCTGCATCCCGCCTGTGCATTGCTTCCTGAAATGGAAACAGCTCGCCTGTTAGGTTTATATACTGCATTATGCATCGAACATGTCGTACGTCCATTTTGGTTCTTTCGGTTAAAATCGATTTAAAAGCACCATTGAAGAAGTTTATGGTTTTGAATTTTAAACGATATATCTGCATTTTGGTTGTTTTAGTTAAAGTCTATTTAAGAGGATTATTGAAGTTTATGATTTTGAAATGGAGTCGTTCAACTTGTTTTTATTTGGTTAAGGACATTTTACTTAAAAGATTTATTAAAGTTTATGATTTTCAATTGGAGTTATTCTACACGTTTTTTTTATTTTTAGTATAACCTGTTAAAAAAATTATTAAAAATTATGTATTTTCTTGTGGACTTTATTATTATTTAATAATGTATTGTAGGAAAAATAGATTATTCAAATGCTGATATACATTTCATATTATTAGATGAATGATTGAAATATAGAGACAATAAAGGGAAAAATATATTTTTTAAGTAGCTAACTGGTATATGGAGACAATAAAGAAAAACTATTGAAATTTACTGTATAGTCCACACTCTATGGATGGGCAAAATTAGCTATAACAACTAATAGTATGCTTTTCCTAGGCGTCCCTTCAATTTTACATTCCCAAATGACTCTTTGGATGTTCAAGCTCGAGAGCTATAGCCATAATTGTTGGGGAGAAACAATCATCATAATATAGAGTATTTAATAGGTCTAGGAAGTTATTAGCTCACAAGTTCTTGAGCATTAAGAAAAAATGTGTTAGATTCAAACGTCGAAGTAATAATATTTTTTTGGCTTTATTGCTAGTAAAGTTTTTTCTCTATTTAAAATTTTGTTTATGTGGTTTGTTTGTTCTATTTTTTAGCATTTGATAGTCTACAAAATAAAAATATTCTAATTTGGAGTTTTCTATATCTATAATAATTTAATTTTAAAATCTACATATTGAAATCCAATTTCATTGAAGCGAGTTCAATATAATAATTCCAACAATTAATGCTAGACCTTAATTAACTTTGGTTCTGGAAGGGTTTAAGATTATTACGTTGTAAGGGAAGTTTGGAGTTTATTTTTTGTAGTTGTAGAAGGGAGTACTTGTTCATCAAGGATAAACATTATCAATATAATCTATTGTGAGAAATGGAATAAAGTTATTGAATATTTTTTCCATGTGATTATTTCTTGCATGGTGGTGACTTGGAGCTCTACTTTGAAAATGTATGATTATCTTTTACATGGTGGTAATGTTTCTTTAGAATGAAAAAGTGTCCACATTGGGTGAATGCTTTTAGATCCCCACTCAAATAAGATAATATACGTACTACGTGGACTACTATATCGAGTGCTTATGTTTGGTTCATAGATGTAGTCCTTGGTGACTTGAAATCACCCACTATTTAGCTACAAGTTTCTTGTAGGTTATAAAGTTGGAAAATTTTATATCTTACATTTTTGTATGACCTATTTTCTCCTTTTTCATTTGTTTTTTTGTAGTAGACCATTCTATGACCCAACTTCTCTTGGACAATTTGGCCCCTTTGTAGGTTTTACATGTTATCCCAAATATATGATTTGCAAATATGTAAATAGATAATGGACAGACTATTAGGATTTTCTAGATGGGAATAATTACATATTTGTAATACTACTTTTTGGATTCTTATTGATCTATAGGTAATCTTATGTCAATTTGTTTGGAAAACCAAGTGTAGTGTTAATCTTGATGTTTATGTTATAGAAATCTACATGTTATACTCAATTACCTTCATTTTTCATGATACAAATGTGGTGTTTAATATAATATTTAATTATTAAGTATTAACGTACTGATTATATATTTATACTCTGTGATGTTGCATATGTGTATTATCTTGTGAATTTTATGATATGGATTCAATTTGGTAGTCCTTATTATCGATCATCTTGTTATATTGGTAAGTTTATAGTAATGATAAATTTAAAGAGTATTTGATATAGTTGTTCATTCAAATTTGTACTAGTAATTTATGATGCATGATAAACTCTATTCACCTATAATAATTTTTTGTAGTGATGTTGACCATGGTTGTATGCATTGTTCTATATTGTTGTCTATAGTAGTTTTAGTAGTGTTACATTATCAATGATGTGGATTCATCAATTAATGATGGATGATCTTTTGAGGTGGTTGTTAATGTTATGGAAGATTTACTGGATCTTGTTGTTTCTTATGATCTTTTGAGGTGGTTGTTAATGTTATGGAAGATTTATTGGATCTTGTTGTTTCTTATGATCTTTTGAGGTGTTTGTGTATGTCATGGAGGATCTACTGGATCTTGTTGTTTTTATGATAGTTATTTGTCACTTTTAGTTTCATTTCCACAAGATAATTATCTTTATGTGATTTAAGATGTTGACATATGGGTTAGCCATGAAGGACTATTGAGTTATTTGGTTGAGGTGTCATATTTATGACTTTCATCTTGATAGTTGAGATGGTTTTGATGTTGTGACATATTAAGTTCTTAATTTCATAATAGATTATTGACATGATATGATTAGATCATGATGTCATAATATTCAAATGGTTCCATGGTAGGAGATTTGAAAATGATCAAAATAGTTGTCTTAGTATTGAGTCTCTTGGTCATTTTCTTTAGAGCTTCATAAGATTGTAGTGTTATCTTAGAATGTCCACACTTATAAATTCTAAATAGACATAATGAATGGAATATATCTAAGTGAGGTTATTGAGACCTCAAAAATTACAATAAATATAGTCCATTTAATGATTTGTGAGAGACATCTCCTTGTTTTCTAGGTCCTTAAAAGTAGAAAAACTATTCTGTAACACTTGATTAGGTACCTCAGAGCACTAAATTGTGAGCTTGAGCTACACTTTTGATTACTATCTTAGCACATAATCACTTTTTTTATAATCACTCAAATGAAAATTCAATTAACGAACTTTTATGTTATGTTTTGAAATTCAAAATCTTAAAGTTAATTTCTTTCTTACTATTACCTTTTTGAGGTAGGTTAGAGTACTTTTTCCTTGTATGTTTAGACTTTTACTAATCTTTTTATATAGTAATACAATTAAACAAATCTTTTTCAAACAAATACACTGCCAAATGTATAATTAGATTGCAAGTTTAAAAAATTCCTCACAACCATATTTTTCATGCATTACACATTCTTTCTAGCCCTTGTTATGTGTTCATGTCTAGATGCGGTAATTTATGAAGATATTAGTTCAAATGATACTCAAATATTTTTAAATAAAATTCCTTCATTATATTAGTTTAAGCTAATTTAAGGAACACACACAATATTCAAAATTTTAACTTGAATTAATTTATAATAATTAAAAATATTGAAGTAATATATGATATGTGTATTATACACTAGCATAAATTTCTTAAATGTATCAATCTAAAACTTCTCAAGTCTCATAAAAAAGTGACGCATGAGGGCATTGTAGGTGTTTATGCATAAGAATAGAGAAAGGGAGGGAGACAAAACATCATTAGAGGCATGAAATGTAATGGATAAAGGGAAAGAAAAGGAAAAGGTTTAGATGCAAAGAAAGGTAAGAGTCATATAGATTCCAGAATCATCACTAAAGCCTATGAGGAATCTGGGGAAGGATAGGAGAAATCTATGCTCTACTCAAATTTCAAAAAACCTCTATTTGTTTAGTAGACACTCATAGGGTGACCTCAACTACCTTACCATGGATGACCACTTGGATTATTGTCCCTCCTCCTCTTTGGCAATGGCTCCTTGTCTTTTTTTATTCTCAAGGAATTTTAGGTTACAAGTAAAAGTACAAAGGTGTGTCACACTTTAGGACAACTTATTAGCACAAATCAATTTAAGAATTTATAACTAAAAAATAGCTTTGATCAAACATATGGTCTAGATTTATTCACTCTAGCTAATTATATGTATGTCTCAACTTTTCCAATTGGAAGTGTCTATTGAAAGCATATTTTAGACAACTTTGGCTCGAATTACCAGCTCAAATAAGTTATTTAAAAAAAGTGGTGTTTCAACAACTTCTACTCCTTTTATTAATACTTTCAAAAAATATAAAAAATACCCTTTTGTAGGTCTATAAGTCAACTTTCCTAAAAAATATATATTTTAGTATTTTAATTACTTTTTTATATTTTACATTTTATTTTTATCGAAAGTAGTCATCAACACAAAAATATATGGTTGATTATCTTGTCATCGAAAAATAGTAAAATTTATTTATTTATTTTTTTAAAAATATGATGTAGTAGAAGAAAGAATCTATATCAAGAAGATATAATTTATTTCTACTTTGGAAAGAGATGTATTTTGGTACACATAAATTTTTAGTTTTGTATTTATATATACATTTATAAAAATGGTAAAAAGATATATCCATGCACTAAAGTTTGAAATTGTCTATACACAAAAAAAAATTGAATATAAAAAGAAAAAAAATACTATATAAAGGTTGACATACGATGTAACTCTGATATCAACATTTTATCAGCAACTAAACTTTATTTTTTATTTTATTAGAAACTATATTTATATAGTTTTTATTATCTAACAAAAATTAGAAACATAAAATACATTAAAAATTAAACATTTCATTAGTTTACATCATTTAAAAATTCTCAAGGTATATCTAACATTTTAGTGATTCAATTTAAAAACATGAATTAGTGTTGGTCATTTTCTTTATAAAAGTGTGACATAGCTTTGTACCTTTACCTTTACAAGAACAAATCAAATCCACATCATGTTTGCAGCAAGTTGTGTTTGGAGCAACTCAAGCGTGAAAAACCAACCCCTCCTCCTCTACAATCATTTATGTATTTTCATTTGGCTTCAACTAAGTTACATACTCCAGATCCCACTTTTATTCCTCTCTCCCCTCTAGTATCTATTCTAGTTGGGGATGTAGAAGCAGATTTCACAAATGAGCCTATGGATTTCCACATCTTTTACACCTATACATGGATATATAACAACTTCAATTGTGAGGAGTCTCTCTTTAATCACTAGAACTTTTAGGAAATAGATGCCCCTTGATCAAGTTCTAAAGTGAGTTATATCAACCTAGAGCAAGTCGACACCCGTTGTACTATTGAATGCTAGATTTTGGTTTGTATCTTCTTTATTTTAGATTTTGATTGATCCCACAATAGTGGGTTACACTTATTTCCATGAATTTTTTTTGTCATTGTTCAAAACATATAAAAGGCATGTTCGAATAAATGGCTTTTTTTGACCAAACATGATTTAGACATTCCATTGAGCCCACACATGTCACAAGGTTTGATCAAACATGTGATTTTGTATCTATTCATGTGGGCTCCACTAAGGCATTTTGTTGAACCCCCTTGGTTGATGAAGTGATTTTTAACTATGAGGATGCTACATCACTTGACTGTTTAGTGCTACTATACCAGGTGCAGTAAGTTTTCCTTTTCTTTGTTCATGTTTTCTTATATGTTGTATGTTTTATAAAAAATTTAGTCTATTATTAAATTTTTAAATGCATTTACATGATTATATACTTTTGGTTTTTTTAGTTTTCAAGTGTTTTATTATTAGATAAATAAAATTTCACATGTTTAGAAAACTTTAGAAAACCATTAAACCCTAGTTCAATTATTAGGACATACATCATATTTATGCACATTACAAGTACAATAGCACCTAGGTTATATATACATCATATATGTCCTAAGGGATAATTCATTGATATAATTTAAGTTAGATATCATTGTTTGACATTCTTTACTCATTACATGAATGCATAGACAATAACAAGTAAAGATAGTAACATATTATATTAATAGACTTAAGTATTTCCCACAAATTTAATTTAGGTAGCATATGGAAGGACAAGGTAACCTTATCCCCTCATTTTATTTGACAAATTGTATACATGGTAGGAACACCCACTTGATAAGGATATTTTTTTTGGAAATATTTATTTCCTCAAATATTATAATAGAAACAACTTGAAGGATATTTGGCTAACCTATTGTTCACATAAGGTTCATATCAAAATAATATGTAATTCCTCTATGTGGCTTTCCTTTGTCTATCAAAATTAATTTTTCTCAATTTGTGTGGCATATATAATAGGTCTAATGCAAAAATCTAATTAGTTGTGTTGGTGCAAACATAAACTATCAAGGATATTAATGAACTACAACTGATTGAATACCTAAATGACTTGAAGATCAGTGATTAAAGATCACCGAGTTACTGAAATGATATGTAAGATAATTAAATCAGTCATTATGTTGTCATTGATGTCAACTAGTTTTGACAGTACTTATCATGATGGTTGCAAACATCTAAACATCTGAAAGAAGAGAGAAAAGATGAAGAACTGAGATATCTACATGGAGAAAGATGGATATGATAGATGAGGATAAGGAATACTTTGGGTAACTTATTGATGAGTCTATGACTTCATATTGTTGACTTGATTATGTTGTAGTAATCTATTATGAAGGAGGAAGCAAAATTGTACAAGGCAATGTGGTTCGTAAATGAAGCACTTCAGTATGCATCGAGCTAGTGTAGTGTATACTGAGCGATAGTATTAACCGAGCTTATGTTCACCAACACATTTTTTTGTTAACCGAATATGGATGAAAGTATTAAATGCTTAAGTTTAGCCGACGAAAATTGATGAGCTGGAAATTGTTATGATTTCGAGATTAAGGATAAAGTTTGTTATGAGATCCACGGTTGAAAAAATTTGGAGAAGATCTAAAGGATGGAATTGAAACGTGTTATTGACACATCTACCGAGGAAGGTTTAAGAGGAAAAATCAATGAAGATGAATAAGCCCCAAAATCTGATAGATGATATGTAAATGGTTTATCTATCTATATAAGAGATATGAGTTTCTTTATTGAAACATGCTGAAACAAAGAAGACTATAGAGATTTCGCGTGAATACAGTTTCATGCATGTTTGATCAGACTGGTTGAAGAAGAACTGAACTGCAGAACAATATCAAGTGTTAGAGAGCTATTATCGAGTAAACATAAGTTGAGGAAGTGAATTGATATATTGATCAAAGGATTTGTATGGGCTTAGAATAGATCTAAACATCTGGAAATTGAGTTGTATTAAATCAGATCAACTACTGTTTTAGTTTAACCATTGATATAGGAAAATATCTTAATCGAGTGGATTTAACTGTCTTATGTTATGCCCCTATGTCATTCAAGGAATGTACATTGTTATCTAATTGACCCCATAGTGAATGATGGTTGAAAGATAATTGTTAGTCTTAAATCCTTTAACAAGGTCACACCTAACAGTGTGTTTGTAACCTTTAATAGGGTTGGCTCTTCATCGAGCTCACTTCATAAGAGTTAAAATTATTTTGGGTTACCGGTCCCAGGTGGCTTTTCCCTTAACAGGGTTTCCATGTTAAATCATTGTGTTATGTGTTTCTGTGATGATTGTTTTATCATCATACTTTACACACTGCATATTTGATTTGGTCGGTAATCACAATGAGTTAGTTAACTGGTAATCGATAAAAGGCATAGACAGTTTAGTAATTTATGTTACCAAGTTGCAGAATCTATTGATATTGTTTATAGTGTTACATCTTTGTATTTGGGACTGTAGGATAACTAATCTAACTGATTCACCCCCCCTCTCAGTTATTCTAACAGTTGGTATTAGAGCAGTGTTGCTTGGAACACATTTTTAAGGACTTCAGTAGAAAAATTACAAGATGTATAAGAGGGAAGTGCCTAAGCTGAATAAGGAAAACTTTAATATATGGCAAAGTCGAATGAAACTTCACATATCTAGAATCAGAGATTCTGTCTTACATCTACTGGAGAATGGCTACTTACAAATGTATACACCTAAAAATGGTCATCTAGACTATTAGCCCCTTTTGCTAAATCATAAATTGCTTATTCTTGATCAAATCTTAGTTCTATCATTTATTCAATTATTTTCTATGGGCTAACCATCTTATCCTAAGTTTTTATTTATTTAAAAGGAATATTTCTTCCCTTTTTAATAAATAAAAAGCCCCCACTTTTCCTCTTATCCTAAGTTGCACAAATAAAGCATTATTCTTATTTTATAAAAAGAGAAAAAACACTTTTTGTCTCATATGGACACAAAAGTCAACTCCTATTTTCTCATTGGAGGATACTTGTGCACATGGATTGCTCCTCTTTTAAGCTCCACCATTGATTAAATCTTTTGCCTCTTAATCTCTATGGTCCATTCCTTCTCATTTCCTTTAAAAGGAGAGCTCTCTTCTTCATTCTAGATCTCAACTTTTTATGCTAATATTATGCTACAAGTTTTCTAGGTCACTTTGGAGCTTTTTGAAGATTTGGAGCATTCTTGGCTTTGCATCTACATGTTATCATAGTTTCATTTCTTGCATAGTAGCTTCATTTTCATGGCATTCTTAGCTTAGTTTCCTTTATGCTTTAGATTAATTCATCTAGCTTAACTAGGAGGGTTTGTAATACTTGTTCTTTCATTTCCATAGTTTAGCTTGCATATTCATCTTAATCTAGCTTGCATTGCATTTCATTTGATTCTTGAGGATGTTGGCATTCTTACACTTGTCTTCATTGAATCTCCCATTGCATGGTTTACTAGCAAGGTTATAGGCTTAATAGCTCTAGCTGAGAGCAAACTTAAAATACCCTTGCACTCCATGCCTAAGGAGCTATGGATCGATTTGTGAGGGCTTATTCTTGAGTTTCCTTGCATGTAATGATTCATAGAAGTGTGACACATTTATAGCATAGATTTTTGGTGCCCACCGTGGGGCAGAGTAGATAGGCTTTGCCCTTTAGTTTCTTGCATTTTCGTCATTTTTTGGATTATTTTTCAGAAATTTTGTAGGTTCTGGTTCTTTGTCTCAGAGTATCGCGCTATACTTCTTAGGTATATCATGCGATATACCTTACTATACATGTGCGACACTTCGCACTAGAGAAGAATCGCATGGTAGTATTGAGGTATATCACCTGGTGTCGTGGGAAGTATCGCCCGCCTATTGTGCAGTATATCGCCCGGCTATAGGAAACTGTGTCGCGCGATACTGGTGAAGTCTGAGGTATATCACCTGAACCTGACAGAGAGCTATTTTATCTATCTTGCAAGTTTCAGGTTCTCTGCTATCTTTCTTGAAATTTTCTAAAATTTCTAGCGTTTTCAAATGGGTGCCCATTTTTTTTGAAATTTTGCAAATGGTATCAAAAGTTTAAGTGTGATATATCGTTGGAAAGGTCTTTCCAAGCCTAATCCAACCATGATGGTTTCATTTTTAGATTTTATCATTTGATCAGTTATTTTTGCAGATTATCTAATTTTTCATGTACTAATCATTGTTAGATTTTGGATTTTGATTCTCCTAACTCTTGTTGGTCTAACAAGTTGTGGTTGTAGGTGCTTCTTGCTTGAAATTTGCTAAAATCGCATGTCAAAGAGGGCTACTAATGGTTTTTGCAGGGCTACATTAAGCATAAAAACCAAGTCAAGTGCTTGTTTAATTGCTTTCTTTATTAAGTGTGACATATACTAGTTGTTTCCTTTCATAGGCACTTAATACCATGTTGTATAAATTTTGAGGTGGTAGGAGAGTATGCTCTTCACCCTTGTGGTGAAATAGAAATCTTGACCCATCTTGGGATTTAGAAAGCAAGGGGGTAATTGAATCTTTGCTTGGTGTGTTTGGGAGAGATTCTTGAGATAGGGGACTATGCTCTTCGCCCTTGTGGTGAACCAAAAACCTTGAACCTCAAGAGTTAATCAACTTTTTGTTTAGTATAAGGATCCTTTAGCAGGCTTGCTCTTGAGAAATCAAGAGGAATGACCCAAGTGGGGACAACCTTGTCATCATTTTCCTTGGTGGCAAGTGATTCCAACTCACTATAATCTCAAGGCTATCGAGGACACAAAACCTTGATAGACATAACACTTATCTTCGCTTGATGTGAGTAGCTCATGGGATTGTGACCATGGGGAAAGCATTGAGCAAGAATGCTTAAGGTACTCTTGAGGCCGCGAGGTCCTAGTCCTTTATGAGGAGCAAGAGGGGTGTTATGAACGGAAGCCCTTACTACGAACCATTAGATAGAGGCCACCTTATTTTAGTCGCTTAGCTTCTTGGTGCAAGGATTGATCCAAGTGGACTTACCCGAATCACCCCAAGACACTCACCATATGTGTTCTTTTGGTTGTGTTTTTGACACTTCCATGACAACGCCAATATCTCTTGTGGGCAACCACTTGGTGTGAGGCAAGGGAGCATCAAGTTGTGGGTCATGTTGCTAAGTAATGAGCCTTGTCCTTCTAGGTAGTAATTGCTTGAATTATCTTCGATTGTGCTATACCAGTGTAAACATTCTCAACATTCAAATAAATGGTAGCATTCATAAGGTTTTCTATTTTGATATCACAAGTGCTTGTCTTGACAAGGTTGCTTTTGCCCTTGATTCAAGTGTTCTATGACATGTTTGATCACCTACTGTTTGCAAACTTGTCTATTATCTACTATTACTGTATTTTTGAACTGTGAAATCAAACTTACAACCTACAACATTGACCAACTTGCTTTCAAAACTGAGTTTTTCATGTTCACTGGTCAAGAGTCACATTGTTTGCCTAGGAACTATTGCACAAAGTTATTTTGCTATATCACTGCTGCTTGCAATCCCAAGTTGATTTGTGTCACTTTTAGTCATCCTTGGTCAATCTAGGTCAAACCTTAGGTGCTATGTCATGTTGCTCAATATCCAAATGAATTTCAATGATATAAATTTTCTCAAAATGACTCTTGGTCACCTTTCTTCCACATCTCTCATGTCTTCCTAGTCTCCCATTTTCATCCTTTCTCTTCTTTCTTCATGCTTCTTTCTTTTCTTCCTAAAATTTTCATGTCTTCTTGATTCTTTTCCTCTTATTATCTAGTCTACCTTCTTCTATTTCATCTCTTCTATTCATTTCTTTCATGCTTGATTCCTCCTCTTCTAGAATCATGAGTTTCAACTATCTTGCTATAGAACCTCTCTTGAGAAGGGATGATCTTGAACTCATTGCTCAATTTGAACAGTATTATTTTTCCAACCATCCCACAAGTCATCAACTTAAGGCAAGAGTAAACAAACAGATGCTTGAGTCCGACACCTTTGCTAGGATTATAGACATGATTCTCTCACAATCTCCTTCTTCCAATCACTCTTTATCTTCTAGGTCTTCTCATCATTCCTCATCTTCCACATCTTACCATGCCTTTTCCAGACATTATTCTCCTTCTTCAACTTCCAAATCTTATCATGACTCTTCTCAACATCATTCGAATTCTTCCTTAGCTAAGTTTTCTTCTTTCACTAGGTCTTCACCTTCCTCTTCTTCACAATCTTATTCTTCCTCTACTTCCCCCAAGAGTCTTGCTTTTCTTCTTGTGCCATACCATAATGAGCAATGTGACAATCTTTGTAATACTTTTGATGACTATGATGATGGACAATGTAGTGATACTTATGACACCTCTATTCTTCAGAGTCCTAGTCGCAGACTCATGCTTACTGAAAATGGGTTGTCATATTGGAGAGATTGTGATGGTGATCCATATGATTCTGAATTCGAAAGAGAGTTTGGTTATGTTTGTAAACAATACCTTGATGATGATCCATCTACTATGGCTGAGGACTATAAAATGCAATGCGCTGATTATAAACTTTACTACTACAAGAATCTTTCCTCTAAGAATTCCACTGCTGAAAATCAAAATTGCACTTCTGAGCAAGATCATGTTAATGCTGAAACTTTGTCTTGTGATGGTTTCCTTACATCCCCTACTTTTTCCAATACTCATACATCTCCTAAAGCTTCCGAGTCTTCCAAATCTTTCACAAGTCCTTCATCCAACAAAGATCCTAATACTTTTCATGCAGTTCCCTACAGTTATCCTCAAGGGCTACCTCTTAAAGAAACTCAAACTCACCTTCAATTTGTTGCAAATACTTCTAATGATGCTAAACTGAAAGATCTTAAGCCTTCATCTGCTATACTACCTTCTTCAACTAATTCTTCACCATCTCTTCTAAAGTCTTCCGTATAATCCCAACATGCTTCCTTGTCCTTAGAAGTGGCTCCATGTCAAAAGGACTTTAAAAATGATAAAGAAAAGAATATAGAAAAAGATCAAGATCAAGAACCCTCCATTTCATCCAATTATTTTCATGATGTCTCTGATCCATTTCATGGTTCTTTTGATCCTCTACGCTCTTCTGCATTCATTCCACCATCTCCTAAGCAAGATCAAGCTACTACTTGTACCATTGAGCTTATTGATGATCAAAATAACCTTACCACACTTGCACTTTTCAAAGATGATGTTTCCATTAAGGTTATTAAAAATGGTGTCGTTACTTCTGATGTAATGCCTATTGAAAATCAAAAGAAAGTTGATACGCTTATGCTACCCAATGATCCTTGTCAAGATCAAAATCTTCCATCTTCTTGTTCTATCACTCCATGCTCGCTTCCACTTTCTACTCTTCCTAAGTCTTTGCAAGCTTTGAACAATCCTATCAACGAAGATGCTCCTATTCAAGATGTCCAAAATTCTATTGAAAATTCCAATGCTCACTCCAAAGATGCTGATATCCTTGGTTGTCATATAGACGTTGATGAACTTATTGATTATCCTTTTTCATCTTCCACTTCCATCCTTGGACGTCTCCCACCACTACTAAGGGCTTCATGTCTTCCTTCCATATTGGGCCCTTATGTCCCTTCACTTTCCCCTCTTAGCTCTCCTAATTTTTCATCCATCTTGGGTCCTTACATCCATCCATCTCCTATCTTTCCTCAAGATCAACATAGATGCATACCCTTGAATCCTTTTCATCCATCCACCCATCTAAACCAATCATATCCTCCTTCTTCTTCCACAAGTCCCAAGTCTTTTGGAAGTAACTTGAATGTTCAATACAAGAAAAAGAAGCAATACAAGAATCCATTAACAAAAGAAGATCACCATGTCTCCTCTAATCGACATGGAAGCATAAAGTCCAAAGAGATATCTATCATTGAAGATATTCTCTCTAAATCATCAAAAGGAAATAAAAATCCTAAGGCTATATGGATTCCAAAGTCTCTCTTGAAAGAGTCTAATATTGAACAAAAAGTGAAGTTGACATTCAAGCTTCCAAAGGCTTCCACTTCATCTTCTTCCAAAAACATTCTTCCATTCCATGTGCCTGAACCACAACCTCTGCTAAATATTCACTATATTCCTTCTCGTATTCCTTCACTCACATTTCCTCTATCCTCTCACCACCCTTCAAGGTGTGTGTCGACGTTGATCTTGCCTTTCTTTCCATCTACCATTTCACAATCCTTCCATTCATTATCCTTCTACCTTCTATCCTTTTTCCTCACTTGCCTATTCCTGCTATCTTCCAGCCTCACTTGCTTTACATAAAACCTTATCCTCCATTTTTCTCTTCTATCTTCTTCTCCCTATCAGCATCTTTGAGCATATCATTTTGAATCCTTGACATATTATGGTTTATCCTTTCAAGGAGCATTATCTGCAAAGCTTGCCTTCTTCTAGAAAAAAAGAAAAAAAAAAAAAAAAAAAAAAAAATTGAAAATGTGCCATGGTGAAAACCTGGAAACAAGCACCTTGGTAGCAAAAGTAAAGAGAAATAAATTTTTCCTATGGTGAAAACCACTCTCTTGTGGTGCCTTGAATAAGTACTATGATGAAAACTTAGCAATCAGGCATCATGTGTAGTTCTTCTACATATTTCATCCATTCCATCTTCTCTCTTTGATCTTGACAAGGTTGAACTATATGCAAATATTTGGCTATCTGTTGAGCTATCTTACGATGATCTTGCTTTCATTCCTTTCATATTTAGCCTTCATATTCATTTTCCTCCATTCATTCTAGCCTTTCGCTATCTTTTTCCCCTTTGGTCTTGATCTAATAAAAAGAGTAAAACACGATGCTATGAAGCCTCTTGAAATGTCTACTCCTTTAGACTGCATTATTTCCTTCTTTTGCATTACACTTTTGTGACTTATCCTATGCTAACCTTTCATTGCTTATCCAAATTTGCTTTGCATGATAATTTTTCTCTAGCTTGGGTACTCTTGAGGAGTTTGACTTTAAGGATTTCTTCCTTTCATTCGCCTTCATTCTCCTTTCCTCCATCTCAGTCACCAGCTTGCTAATCCCTCTTATTTTCCACCTTCTTAGACATTAGGACTATATGATGTGATCTTGCTTGGAAGTTTGATGCCTATTCTGTCTAGGGGCATCCTTTGTACATATCTTATTGATCCTGAAAAAAATACCAAAAAAATTCATATATGATGCTGAAAAAATCCTAAAAAGCATAAAAAGTACTTAAAAAATGAGTATCCTAGTGAAACCCTAGCAATAGGCGCTTTGATGTCTCACCAAAAAAATTAAAAAATTAAAAAAATTTAAAAAAAATTGAAAAAGTGCTTTGGTGAAAACATGGAAACAAGCTCCTTGGTAGCAAAAATATAAAAAATTTATAAAAATTCATGAAAAAATTGCAAAAGAATCTATCAAGTGGTGAAAACTTGGAAACAGGCGCTACTTGAGACCTTTTGCATCTATGTCTATCAGTCTTGCATGGCGCTCATTCGCTCCACTTCTTGCTTTGCCTCTCCTAGCCTGAAATTGACTCTTGTCTTAGTCTAGGGGGCATATGTTGTTTTAAGCTTATCTTGGGTCTCTTTGTGCATTTGGGTTTCTTAGGCATCTCGCAAATGGTGTTTTTCAACACCACCCCAACTATGTTTTTCAACACTTACCCTTGCGTCGAGTGTTTCTTAACACTTATCAGATATCCTACCCATAGTCTAGATGATGCAATATTTCTCACTGGCAGATGCGATACTCAAAGTTTGACTCTATGACCTACACAGACACACTTGCTAAGACTTGCTTGGATTCATTTTCTTTGTGTGTTGTCTATGATGATTTCTTTGATGATTTTTTTCTCCTTGAGAAGTTTTCGATGATGCATAGCTAGAAGACTGAGGGAATGAGAACATGTTTTATTGCTTTTTCTACTTGTGGGTATATTTTGTTAGTCCTAACTGTCATGAGCATTTATGCCGGTCTTACTTGACACTATGGACCTACAAGGTATTATCCTTGACTGTTTCGCAAGTGCATGCTTATAGTCATCTTGACTTTCTTGTGTCTTGATGTGAGCATAATCTCTCCATATCAAACTTAGGTTATCTCACTGCACTAGTCATCTTGACTTACATGTCCTTGATGCCTAGGTGGGATTTCCACATTTCTATCTGATAAAGATCATATTCATATCCACATAGTTATGCTAGTGTGCATTGTATGATCTTGCAACACTACCAATAATGCTCAATGATGAATATTAGATGTCTATTAGCATTGTAACCTTGCAAGTAAACCACTTTTCACGTAGCTTGCATTCTTAGGTTCATGTTAGTTTAGTTTTGCATCTTGCATATGGAGAGAGCTCTCCTTTTCATCTTACGTGGACTTGTTAATTGACTGCCCTCACCTTTCGCTTCTTCTTGATCATGTCTTTTTTTTCATATCACATCATTTTCCTTTCATTTCGGAATCGAAACCAAAATCTGAGTTCCCCTTGATTGTTCCAAATCACCTTTTTCCCCTTTTTCACATAGTTGGCTGACCTTTTGAGGCCTGATCCTTCGATCTTCGCTGGGGCATTCTTCACCTCTTCATCTCCATCTCTTTCAAACTTCTCATCTTTCATTCACTTTCAAATCCCAAGTTCAAATTCTTCCCCTCCGTGGTGTTTTCAGGTTGAGGGACCACTTGGTTTATGCCCTGAGTCCCATGTGTGGGGCATACCTTCACTGCTTCATGGTTATTCTATTCTCTCTCTTTGATTATGATTTCTAGTGATTTGATCATGCTGCTCTTGCTTCTGCTTTTCCTCTACCTAGATTTCACTTTCGATCCCGAGGGGGTAGACACATCATATATTATTGGCTATCTCTTTCCTAAGTGTTTAGTACTGTCGCTACTAGGCTGACCATGCAGGATTTTCTATTTTTCTGCACTTATTCTTTAGAGTCAGAACGCTATTTCTTGCCTTCTTGGCTATCTCTTGCTTTCTTGGTTGATCTGAGTTGCTTTGTGATCCCAAATTGATCTCACATTTCAACTTCATTATTTGACTACATGTGTTCCTAGATCGATCACACATTTTTCAAAGAGGGGCAAATGTATACACCTAAAAATGGTCATCTAGACTATTAGCCCCTTTTGCTAAATCATAAATTGCTTATTCTTGATCAAATCCTAGTTCTATCATTTATTCGATTATTTTCTATGTGCTAACCATCTTATCCTAAATTTTTATTTATTTAAAAGGAATATTTCCTCCCTTTTTAATAAATAAAAAGCCCCCACTTTTCCTCTTATCCTAAGTTGCACAAATAAAATATTATTCTTATTTTATAAAAAGGGAAAAAGCACTTTTTGTCTCATATGGACACAAAAGTCAACTCATATTTTCTCATTGGAGGATACTTGTGCACATGGATTGCTCCTCTTTTAAGCTCCACCATTGATTAAATCTTTTTCCTCTTAATCTCCATGGTCCATTCCTTCTCATTTCCTTTAAAAGGAGAGCTCTCTTCTTCATTCTAGATCTCAACTTTTTATGCTAATATTATGCTGTAGGTTTTCTAGGTCACTTTGGAGCTTTTTGAAGATTTGGAGCATTCTTGGCTTTGCATCTACATGTTATCATAGTTTCATTTCTTGCATAGTAGCTTCATTTTCATGGCATTCTTAGCTTAGTTTCCTTTATGCTTTAGATTAATTCATCTACCTTAACTAGGAGGCTTTGTAATACTTGTTCTTTCATTTCCATAGTTTAGCTTGCATATTCATCTTAATCTAGCTTGCATTGCATTTCATTTGATTCTTGAAGATATTGGCATTCTTGCCCTTGTCTTTATTGAATCTCCCATTGCATGGTTTACTAGCAAGGTTATAGGCTTAATAGCTCTAGCTGAGAGCAAACTTAAAATACCCTTGCACTCCATGCCTAGGGAGCTATGGATCAATTTGTGAGGGCTTATTCTTGAGTTTCCTTGCATGTAATGATCCATAGAAGTGTGACACATTTATAGCACACAAAAACCACCATCTAGACTCTTGAATCTTCATCATTTGAGAGACTGACAAGAACACAACTATACTATGATAGAGATTTTTGTTGCTCTATCCAATGTTGAATTTGAGGATGTTAAGAATTACACTACTGCAAAGGAAATATGGGATAAACTATCTCTAGTTTATGGTGGTGATGTTAATGTGAAGAGAGCTAGAGCTAAAAGCCTAAGAGGCAAGTTTGACGATATGAAAATGAAGGAAGGAGAAAACATAGTACAATATACAAACTGAATAAAGGAGCTAGCCAATGCTATTAGAGGATCTGGTGGTGTCATTGATGTAGATACAATGGTAAGTAGAATTCTAAGAACCTTGTTTCCTGCTTATGCAATCAGAATATCTACTATACATGAAATGAGGTTTGCACCTGATAGTACTCTTACTCTTGATAGTCTGATTGGTAAGCTAACAACTTTTGAGTTGAACAATTTTGATAATAGTGTTGTACCATTTGTTGAGTTTGCTTTCATGTCTTCTCTGAAGATCGATAAGTCTAGCAATAGACATAATATAAGGAATGACAGTGATAGTAATACTGATGATGAGCTTGATGAACTTGAAGCTCTTATGGCCCTGAGATTACCTAAAGGTAAAGGTAGATATAAGGGTAAATTACCTTTAGCATGTTTTAATTGTAAATAAGTTGGCCATATTGCTGCTAGATGCTTGAACATGAAAGAGGAAGATAGAAACAAAGACTGATCTAGTGAAGGAAGCTATAGAAGGAGAAACAACAGAAGTTACCAACACTACAACAGAGACAACTGAGATCACAAGGATAAGGGAAAAAAGGTATGTTACTTTGTTGAAGAGAATGATACTGATACTGACATAGATGATGATATTGAAGTTATATTTGTTGCGATGAAGGATGATTCTGAGGAAGAAGAAAGGTATGTAGAAACATCACTCATTTCTAAAGTTAGTAAAAATGATACATGGATCATTGATAGTGGTTGTACACATCACATGACTGGTGATGAAGAAAAGTTTGATCATTTTGAGAATTATAATGGAGGATCAGTAAAAATGGGTAATGATACACCATGTATGGTTAAAGGAAAAGGATCTTTATTGATAAATGATAAAATCAGATGTGATGATGCTTATTGGGTAAAAGGAGTAAATTACAATTTGCTAAGTCTGGCATAGCTTAACAACTCAGGTCACCGAGTAGCTTTTGAAACCAAGAACATAAAGATATTTGATGAAGGTGGAAAGCTTGTTGGAATAGGAGCACAATCTAAAAGTAACTTATTTTATCTTGACAATGTTGAGACTTCTTGTTTACTGGTAAAAATGAGGATGCACATGGTTATGGCATAAAAGGTTATGTCATGTAAATTTTGATAACATGATTAAGATCAGTAGAAAGAAAAAGGTGAGAGGATTGCCTAGCCTAACAAATCCTGATCATGTTATGTGTCATGAATGTTAAAAGGGGAAAATGACAAAATCTAGTTTTAAGAGTAAAGACCATTCAACAAAAAGAATCTTGGAGTTAGTTCACACCGACCTATGTGGTCTCATGAGAGCTCAGAGCTACTATGGAGATAGATATTTTATTTTGTTTGTTGATGATTATACTAGATTGATGATTGTCATGTTTTTAAAAGAGAAATCAGAGGTATTTAAAATGTTTAAATGGTACAAAGAAAAAGTAGAAAAAGAAACTAGGAAAGAACTGAAATGCTTGAGGTCTGATAGAGGTGGTGAGTTTATTTATGATGAATTCACTAACTATTGCAATGAGCATGGTATAAAAAGATAGGTTTCTACACCTAGGGCACCGCAGCAAAATGTGATTGCTGAAAGGAGAAACAAATAAATTATTGATTGTGCAAGGACATTGATGATAGAAAAGAATGTTGCACAAGTATACTGGAGAGAGGCAGTTAGCATAGCTGTATATGTTCTAAACTGAGTACAATTGAAGAAAGATACAAACAAAACACCCTACGAGTTATGGTTTGCTTACACACCGAGTGTAAGTTACTTCAAAATTTTTGGTAGTAAATGTTTTATTCTAAAAGATGATAGGAATGGGAAATTTGACTCTAAAGGGGATGAGAGAATATTTCTTAGATATTCTACTAAAAGTAAAGCTTACAAGTGTCTAAATAAGGTTTCTAATAAGATGATTGAAAGTGCTAATGTCAGAATTGATGAATTTGCTGATAAAAATGATGAAGAAAGCAATAAGGAGCTAGAAGACTACGGTAGATTTGTTTATGTTGAACATCTAGAGTACCTACCAAAGCCATAGGCTAAGTTGACTGAGCATCAGGAAAATAACGAAACCAAGGAATAGGTAGAAGCTACCGAGCAAGGAAATGAACCTGAAAAAAGTGAAGAACAAAGAAGAGATCAAGTGCTAGTGAGATTTGTCAGAAGGAAGATTGTTAAGGTTGCACTTGAGAATGATGAATGAATAAATGCTATGAATGAAGAGATAGAACAAATTGAGAAAAAAAAGACATGGACTTTAGTACCTAGACCGAAAGATGAAAATGTTATCGGTACTAAATGGATTTTCAGAAATAAGCTGAATAAGAATTGAGATGTTACAAGAAATAAAGCTAGACTTGTTTGCAAGGGATATGCATAGGAAGAAGGTATTGATTATGGTGAAACTTTTGCACCTATTGCTAGACTATAAGGAGTCCACATGTTACTTGCATATGCTTCACATAATAAATTTAAAGTCTATCAAATGGATGTTAAGTCTGCTTTTCTAAATGAAATACTAGAAGATAAAGTCTACATAGAACACCTAGAAAGGTTAGTTGATCCAAATCAGAAAGATATGGTATGTAGACTACACAAAGCTTTATATGGTTTAAAGCAAGCACCGAGAGCCTGGTATGAAAGGTTACATACTTATCTATTAAGTATTGGTTTTGTAAGAACTAGTGAGAACAACAATTTATACATGAAAGGAGGATCTGATGATACTATTTTGATTGCTAAAATATTTGTGGAGGATATAATCTTTGGAGGACAAGATCATATTTGTAAATCATTTTCCGATGAGATGAGAAATGAATTTGAAATCTCTATGTTTGGAGAGATTAAATTCTTTCTAGGCTTGCAGGTTATTCAGCAGAATGATGGAATTTTCATCACACAATCAAAGTACATAAAGGAAGTATTGAGAACATTTGGCATGGAAGATGCTAAACTAGTTGGAACAATGATGCTCACAAGCTGCAAATTAACAAAAGATGATGAATCTACAGAGGTAAACCAGACATTGTATCGATCTATGATTGGTAAATTGATGTATGTAGTACATAGTAGGCCTAATATTTCTCATGCAGTGGGGATTGTTGCTAGATTTTCTGCCAATCCAAAGGATTCACATATGGTTGCAGTGAAAAGAATCTTGAGATACTTGAAGAAAATATAGGAATATGGCTTATGGTATCCTAAGGAAGGAAAATTTGAACTAAGAGTCTACACCGACGTAGATTGGGCTATAAATATAGATTATAGAAAGAGCACAACTGAAGGAGCATTTTTGTTTGGTGAAAGACTTGTGACTTGGACAAGTAAGAAACAACTTTGTATTTCATAGTCTACTACCGAAGCAGAGTATGTTGTTGCTGCTACAAACTATTCCAACATTGCTTATACCAAACAAGTGTTGGAAGGATGAATGAGGTAATCACTGAGCCGGTGATTATATATTGTGACAACACTAGTTCAATAAATATTTTTAATAATCCTATAATGCATTCAAAGACAAAGCATATTTCTATTAAGTATCACTACTTAAGAGAAAAAGTGTAGGAGAAGCAAGTCAAACTAGAATATGTTACATCAAAGGAGCAACTTCCTGATATTTTTACCAAGCCTCTACCAAAGGAAACTTTTGAATACTTGAGGACTAGACTTGGGGTCCATCCCTTGCCTACTAATCAATAATGTGATTTGGAGGTTGCATCAGCCTATTCTTATCAGAAGATCATTCATGTTGATGCAACATAGCTCACACTTTGGATAATGTCTAAGGTTGTGAAAGATTTGAGGAGTTAGAACAAAGATTTGCATATCAGTATACAAAGATACATTGTCTGCACCAAACAATAGAGAGCTACTTGGCTATTGCAGAGCTGTATGTTTTATGTTTTTCTTGGGCATCATTGTCAAAGGGAGAGATAAACAATATGAAGAGACAAAATAGTGATAATCTATCTAAGGGAGAGATAATCTGAGAAATTTAGGGAGAGTTTTTGAATATTTGTTGCTGAGAACATAAGGAATCTGAGAGCTAAAAAGATCAAATCTGTAGAGGAAAGTCTGCACTTGTAATGCTGTTATGTAAACGTAGTGATTAAAAATATCTATATCAAGTTAGGGAGAACTTACCGAGCTACAACATTTACTTGCATAGTTTTAGAATACATGTTTGGTATGTGCATGGCATATTTCATATTGCTTGTGTTGCCATCAATGCCAAAGGGAGAGATTGATGAACTACAACTAATTGAATACCTAAATGACTTGAAGGTTAGTGACTAGAGATCACCAAGTTACTAAAATGATATGTAAGATAATTAAATCAGTCATTATGTTGTCATTGATGTCAACTAGTTTTGACAGTACTTATCATGTTGGTTGAAAACATTTAAACATCTGAAAGAAGAGAGAAAAGATGAAGAACTGAGATATCTACATGGAGAAAGATGTATATGATAGATGAGGATAAGGAATATTTTGGGTAACTTATTGATGAGTCTATGACTTCATATTGCTGACTTGGTTATGTTGCATTAATTTATTATGAAGGAGGAATAAAAATTATACAAGGTAATGTGGTTGGTAAATGAAGCACTTTAGTATGTACCGAGCTAGTGTAGTGTATACCGAGTGATAATACTAACCGAGCTTGTGTTCACTGATGCATTTCTTTGTTAACCGAGTATGGATGAAAATATTAAATGCTTAAGTTTAGCCGACAGAAATTAAAGAGCTTGAAATTGTTATGATTTTGAGATTAAGGATAAAGTTTGTTATGAGATCCATGACTGATGAAATTTGGAGAAGATCTAAAGGATGGAATAGAAACGTGTTATTGACACATCTGCGGAGGAAGGTTTAAGAGGCAAAATCAATGAAGGTGAATAAGTGGAAAAATCTGATGGATGATATAAAAATAGATTATCTATCTATATAAGAGATATGAGTTTATTTATTGAAACATTCCGGAAGAAAGAAGACTGCAGAGATTTCATGTGAATACAGTTTCATGCATGCCTGATCAGATTGGTTGAAGAAGAACCGAACTATAGAACAGTACCGAGCGTTAGAGAGCTATTATCGAGTAAAAGTAAGTTGAGGAAATGAATTGATATATTGATCAAAAGATTTGTACGGACTTAGAATAGATCTGAACATCTAGAAATTGAGTTGTATTATAATCAAATCAACTACTATTTTAGTTTAACCATTGATATAGGAAAAACTCTTAACCGAGTGGACTTAACCTTCTTATGTTATGCCCCTATGTCATTCAATGAATGTACATTGTTATTTGATTGACCCCATAGTGAATGATGGTCGAAAGATAACTATTAGTCTTAAATCCTCTAACAAGGTCACACCTAACAGTGTGTTTGTAACCTTTAATAGGGTTGGCTCTTCACCGAGCTCACTTCAGAAGAGTGAAAATTATTTTGGGTTACAGGTTCTAGGTGGTTTTTCCCTTAACAGGGCTTCCATGTTAAATCATTGTGTTACGTATTTATGTAATGATTATTTTATTGTCATATTTTACATACTGCATATTTGATTTGGTCGGTAATCATAGTGAGTTAGTTAACTGGTAAGCGATAAAAGGCATAGACAGTTTAGTAATTTATGTTACCAAGTTGCAAAATTTGTTGATATTGTTTATAGTGTTACATCATTGTATTTGAGACTGTAGGATAACTGATCTAACTGAATCACCCCACCCCCCCCCCTCAGTTATTCTAACAGATACATGGTAATTTATAAGGACAACCATGTGATACCTAGGTTAGTGAAGCTAGTGACATAATGTCAAAGCCTATGACATCTTTACTAAATGTATTAGTCATTGCTAAAGGAGATATGATTAAAAAAAAACTTTACTTTAATGAACATATATAGTTCCTTTCAAAATAGAAGGAGCAAGTTTACAATAACTAGATAGATAAAATTATAATTTTTTTATTAAATAAAGCTTCCCATTGAAATATCTAATCTACTTGATAGAGATAAGTAGTTACTTTATATGGAAAATAACATAACCAAAACATTAAAAAATACCACACTTACGATTTCTATATCAAAACTATCATATGATCCAAACTTGAGATATGCTAATGAAAAAGAACAACATGGGAATTACTCTATTGATAGCGCACGCACGCACGAGCACACACACACACACACACACACACACACACACACATATACCTGCATACATAGACATATACATACATACCTACATACATACATACATATATATATATATATATATATATATATATATATATATATATATATATATATATATATATATATATATATATATATATATATATATATATATATATATATATATATATATATATATATATATATATATATATATATATATATATATATATATATATATATATCCATGTATATGTATGTATATGTATGTATATATGTATATGTATATATATGTATACATATATACATACATGTATATATACATATATATACATACAGATGTATGTACATACATACATACATACATACATACATACACACACACACACACACACACACACACACACCACACACACATATATATATATATATACACACACACATCTGTATGTATATATATATCATATATAATATATATACATACAGATGTATATATATATATACATA
>BSBK01011399.1:0-162500 GCA_027943335.1 Chamaecyparis obtusa
GACTCAATAAGAAGAGTGCTATTAGTCAAGTGCATTTCAATAACTTTATATACTTAAACTCTTAATAACTAATTTTATAACTAAAAGTCTATTAATAAGTTACACATGTACTAATAGTTCGATCATTATTTAGTTTTTTTAAACTCATAGTTGGTTCATTTTTGCACCACTACTAGGACATTTGATCATGACTACTGAGACATATATCCATAAGTAATCATAATTTTGAGTGCATGGTTATTGGGGCATCTTTAAGTAGGTAGCAGGTGACACTTTAGAATGACCCTTATACACTTAACGAATTCTAAAGGAGTATTGTTACTAAAACTTCATAAAATGCTTTTTTAGTAGTTAAGTTGCATATGACAACAAAAAAACAAATTGTCAAAATTCTATGTATAGTGTAATGCCTCACTAGGGAACCCAAGAGAAATTAACCTAAAATATGTTACTAAGTTTACAAAATAAATTTTATTCTTAAAATTTTACAAATAATAATGAATAAAAAAGTGGAAGAAATATAGCATAAGCCAATAAATACTCATAAATGTAACTCATTTACATATTACAAATCCCAAGGGTTCCATGACATAGAATTTACGTATGTTAATTAATTGTTAAGAATAACTATAAGTACAACACCGCTCATAAGAAAATGAATAACATATACATCATCATATAAGAATGAACACAAATACAACTAGTACCATAAGGTATACATAATAACCCAACATCTACAAGACAAGTCACATGGTATTTAATAACAACCAAGAACAAAGTACGCACAAAAAATGAAAGATAAGAGCACATCTCCAATAATGAAAGAAGAAGGTACAATTGCTACAAGGATTATCCAACACCAACACAAAGATGTCAGAATCTCAAATGGTAAAATAATCACTACCACCTGACCTCATGGAACCAAAGGTCCACTCCCACCATGTTGAGGAGATAACAATAGATCCCACTCAGATATCATAAACTAAAATCAACATAATGTAGCACTAAGAAAGGGATCCTAGAAGCTCTCTATCTCAAGAGTTATAACTCAAAATTTAAAGGTAAACATATAAATCCTAGAGGCAACCAAAACATGTAGGAAACCTAAGATGCATAAAGGGAAGTGTCATCACATGAATCAACTTTAGAGTTAACCTGACGGTCTCTCTAGACCCCAACCCCCTAGTGACTCTATGTGGTATCAGTAACCTCTCACAGAGACAAGGCTACCAACTATGCCTCATCCAATCATCTTAAAATCAGTTATTCCTCTTATAAAATCCAATCAAGGATTCAAATCAATCAAGATTTCAAACACCAGGGGCATGTCAATTATATTCAATCAAGTTGGCACTGTTGGATAATTTACTTCTTCAAGAAACATATCAAGTTGATTATCTGTGCCTAAATCGAATCATCCCATAGTCGGTCAGTTTCATCGCACCAAATCAAACTAATTGTTTTGTTGTGTCAAATATCATTACTTTTGGATATATTTTTGACATTGATCAATTTCATCACCTCAAATCAAATTGATTATTTTTCATCATCATGATCTTTCAGTTATTTAGTTTCATTGTACCAAATCAAATTTAACATTTTGATTAGCTCTTACTGATCTTCATCCAATCAAGCTCATGGTCGGTATAGTCATTTCTTGTCCAATCAAGTTCAGAATCGATCACTTAAAAACTTCAATCATGTTGAATTTTTTTCAATCAAGCTCAAAATTCTCAAATCTTATAAAGTGATTTTATCACTTCATATCAAGTCACTCTCTAAATCAACATCATCCATTCTTTGAATCAATGCATTTCTCACACATTGATTGAAAAAGAGGGGCAAATGTAATCACCCTAAAATGGGCTAATAGAACCAAAGGCCATATTTTCCCTAATTTAGGACCAAGTCCCTAATTATTCTAGATTGATTATTTGATTACTAGCATAATTTATCAAAATCAATTAAATATCTAATCAAACATCAAATCATCAATAATTGATCAAGAATCCTATTAATTATCCTTGGCATGAATTAATTAAATCAATCTCATTTAAATACATAGCTAAGGAAATTAATTAAAATCAATTAATAAAAGACTCCAAAATACATGTCACCTCTCAAGGGACAACAAAGACAAATGTAGCCAATCAGAGGCTAAGCACATGGATCACTCACATGGATCAAAGGAGAGTGGATATGAACCATTCATCTCAATTAAATCTCAACCATCAAATTTTTGAAGCTTTCTATAAAAGAGAAATTTTCAAAGCTCACAAGATATAGTTAATTGCATTCATACTTACATGCTATATAATTCAATTCATATCTTAATAACACTTTCAATTCATATCTAAATAAAACTTTCAATTTGGTAATGAGTAATGGAATTCATTAGTTTTAATGTAAATCTCATGCTTAGTTAATTACATTCAAAACTCTCGTTCTAGTATTATAATGTCACTGATTAGGATCTAAATTTGAGGAAAAAAAAAATTGGTCTTAATTAGACTCTTGCTAGTTAGAGAGAAATCGTATGCTTTTGTTAGTTTATTTACTTATAATTTGATTATGGACTAACAATCTAATGTTCTATTGAAGTGTTGTGTTGCATCTTGTAGGTACAATAATCATACACACGACTGCAATTGGCCAAATATTTATCACATGAGACATGACCTTCATGAATAGTGCAGGATTGAGAAAGTATCAATCCTTTTCTCTACGTGTGGGGCCTATTACTCTACCATTTACTACTACAACATATTCAGTCACCATGACACATTCTAGGTCCACTGCCTCTGGTAGTTTTATAGAGAATGTAATATCTATAGAACTGTGGACTTCATTTTCATTAATCCAATAGTGGTTTTCCTGAACTGCAATATCATTGTGAGAAGGCCAATGCACAATCAAATGGAAGGGACAAGAATTTTAGAATTTGGAAGGTGTGCACATACATCTGAAGGAGTAAAATTTAGGGGAAATGAAGAAAACACTACTTATTCTAGATGATGTTTGGTCCAGGACATATTTGGAATATTTACTATTTGAAAGATCCAGATTCAAAACTCATATAAAAACTAGAGATAAATCTAGAATCCCTTCAACTCTTTCTACTCAAGTGTATCAATTGACATTGTTATGACAAGAGAATGCATTGCGGTTTTTTTGCCTCTAGGTTGTTGCACAAACATCAATTCCAAGTACTACAAATGCAAATATGTTAAAGGAGGCATATTTTTTCTTTTCAGCTAATTAATTTATTTTTCATTATTATTTTTATTATCAAATAAACTTTAATTTTTTATTCAATAATGCACAATGAATAAACAATTTCATATAAATTTCTCCCAGGCAACTAAATGGTTACTAAGACAAGAATAGGAAATTATATCATTTTTATATTGAAAATATGTTATGTCGAATATTATGGACAAAATTAAATATGCAAAATTGTATTACCCTCTAACTGCTCTAATTGATATTCTAACAATGTTCTTTACATTTCTATGATTACATCTCCTGGTAGAATGTGGTGGCCTACCACTTGCCTTAAAAGTGATTAAAAGCTCTTTGCATGGAAAATCCCACGAGGCTTGGGAGAAGGAGAGGGAAATTTTTTCTAAAGAAGAATACATATCAAATCATCACTAAAAAGTTCTAATTAGATTATTGTATATTACTATTGATTCCTTAGATGATGTTGCCATATAATTCTTCCAAGACTTATTTTAATTTCTAAAGGATGGGAAAATTTGTGCTAATGCATTGTTGGACATTTGAGTTTATGTTCAAAATCTCTAGTGGCATAATGAATTTTCTATTTTTTCAAAACTTGCAAGTAATAATCTTTTGATTTTAACTAGCATTTAAGGGTAATTTCCTTTTTTTAATATAATATAGTTGCTACTATTAGTATTAAACATTAATTTGACATAATAACACTTATCAGGAATAGAGCAACAATTTGAAATAGAAATACCTTGGAGCTATATTTCTCATAGAATAATGTAACACAATAATTAGCCTTGCATTTGGGCCAGTTCCAAGACAGTGTAGTATATAGGAAGAGGTTAGGGATGCCCCAGAAGGAGCAGAGTTTTAAATAGAAAAATGATTTTTTTAATGGGACATCATTTGATGCTCAAATTCTATCTATTCACATAGGTCGGTTATCACAATTAAATCTCTTACATTTTCATTATATTTGGACATAAAAAGAATCTTTGAAATGGTGGTCATAATTTCTAATGTTGACATCATTTCTTTTAGAAACTTTGTTTTTTATTATGATAAACCTTTCTGAGTTGAGTTATGAATCCAAAGGGGCGAGCCCGTATGAAAAAGCTTGGAGAGCATTGTGCAATAACTTAGAATAACATAAAACACCATGGATAATGTTTGTGATAAATTTTGTTGCAATGTGTATCAAAATGTTTCTAACTCACATAAAAATTAGCAAATAAATTTGATATTTTAGAATGTTTTCTTAAGAGGTAGACTAAATATCCTAGATTCTTGTCCCACTTTATCATAAGTAGGAGAATACAACATTGGCATTCTCCATTCTCAGTTTTTAATTCTCATATTGTAACCTTAGGCACTCTTTTGTGCTTACATTTTTTCATCTTCAACAATCAAGTTCAAGATGATAAGAGTTTAAACTAAATAAATACAAACCATAACTAACATGTACAATGATCTAATTAGACTTTGTTTCTGACTTAAGAAGGCCCTATGGAGGAGAATTATTGGAAAGAGATTAATTTTCCTGAGGCGGAGGCCCTCTTTTTACACTTCACTTCAACTAAATGCTTGCTTTGTTCATTTTTGAAATTAATGAAGAATCTAAAATGTCTCATGATATTCAATTATAGTACAAAGAGGGGAATAGTAAAAGGTATAGATATTTTATTTTCCCTCACTTAAAAATCAAAAGTGTCAGCTTGGAGAGGTTGATTTCACTTCTAACTTGGAAAGAAATAAAAATACTATCAAACATAGTGAAACTATCTTTAAGCTTATGCAAAGGGTTTGAATGTACATCCACATTCAATAGTGTCAGCTTGGGATATTTTAACTTGGATCACTCCAACAATTTGGAGGAGGTTCTCATGAGTTTCTTTTATATGTACTCTACTTAATGTGTTTTATTTCCAATGGCCACCTAATTCAAAAGTTACGTTATGAATCCATTTGGTGTTTCTTGGGCCATTCTTTTGAATACTTGGATGTCACATTTTGATGATTATAGGGACTCTCTAGAGTGCGGTTAAAAATACTTAAATTCGCAAAGTATTTATTAGTAGAGAATATGAAACATCTAGTGCCTTGTTGAATTTATTCAATTTTTGAAGCATATAATTCTCTTATGTTTTACCGTTCACTGAAATGGCTTGTATAGAAATGTATATACCCAAACATTGAAACACGTTACAATCTTTAGCAAGAGCTATATTTTGTGTTCTGAAGTAGAACATTGGTTCTGTCATACATCTTAGATTTTGGCATTGGTAATACATTGTTATCATTTTTTATTAATTCTATTTTTTAAGATATATGGTAGATATCTAAATGTTACCATGTAGAGATCTATATGGTAGAGATCTAAATGTGAATTCATGAGGATAAAGAGAAAATTATATTTGTAATTTTATATTTTTTCTATAATTTATGGTTATCAAATCTTCAAATTATTTTAATTATTTTAGATGACTCTCAACTCAAAAACCCACTTCTGTTCTTCCAGATTCTCATCTTCCAAAAGGAATTGAAAGTTGGACTGGATGAAGAAATCCCCATTTTGTAGGAAGGATTTGAGAGATCTTCAATGTAGGATAAACAAGATGATCATCCACAACTTGGAGGAGCTCCTTCTCGCAAAATAATGTGGGGACTAGGGATTCATCTTAAACACTGGTAAGGGTATTTCTAGTCATCTTTAGAACCACTTTTAATAAATAAAAATGTTGATAGAATTACTTTGCATTTGATCCCTAGATTTAGGTCTAGTGGAACTAGAGAAAGTTACAATATGATTCTTTTTATTATTTAGTACCTAACTACTTTATCAGTTGTTACTTTACTTCTTTCATCCCATCAATGCAATGACTCTTTAATGCTTTATTTTACAAAATAAAAAACTACCCATATGCCTTTCACAACATGAATTTACTTTCAACAATGAAGGTGGCATTGAGTGTGAGCCACCATCAAAGAAAGTCTGAAAAAAACAAATATTATGCAAGAGAAAGACACCCACATTTTTTGACTAATCCAATGCAAATTCCAACATAAAGTTAAGCATAGAATGGAAAAAATACGAAGCACATCATTACAATTAAGGAAAGATTTTTCTGTGGAGTACAACTCAAGACTATAAATTAAATTTGATGACAAAGATTTTAGTTTCACGTATTGGGAAAGGCCTCTATTCAAAATACATTGTATCTTTTACTTTTTTTTTGTATAAATCCAACTAGGATGTTTCTCCATACTTTTTAGTTTTAATCCTTATTATTTTTGGCTTCTCCATACTTACTTTTTAAGTTTTAAACCTTATTATTTTTGGCTATACACAAGGTGAAAGGTTTTGTTTATTTCCATAAATTCTACATAGACACTCGACTGCATGAAGCTTTCTCTAGAGAAAAATGTTTCAGAAGGGTGCACAACTTTGAGTTGTAATTGTTTAGGTGTAATGTTTAAAATGGAGGTATAGGTAGGGCTTTCAATAATGTGCCTAGTAGAGATCCTAAAGCCACATTTGTTTACCACACATATATATGAATTGATAATGTAGATCTAGAAATGCTTGAATTTAGATAAGATAAAGTACATACCTCATAATGAAGCTAATCTAGAAATACCTATTTTCTGATGCCTGTGTTCAATTTCAAGAAATTTTGCAACCAGATCTGAAACCAGGAAACCAAAATAGAGAAAACCCATAAAAAATTTTCAATCCTAAGGAAAGTCAACTTTGACCCAAGGACCAGGGTAAGATCTTACCCTAGGGTACAATCTTGACCCCTAGTAAAAGTCAACCTTGACTTGAAACAGCTCCGACAGAAATTTTGTTCATGGATTCGAGAAGTTTGACAAAAAGGATACTCAGATCTGCTCTGCAATTCTTGAAACAATGACTATAGATATCTAAAAAAGGTTTTTAGGGGTGTCTATATAGGGTTTTTCCTTAGTCAAACCCCCATTTTGGTGATCTCCACCTCCATGAATAGCTAGATGTAATATAATATGTGTGTGTATTGTATGTGTAATGCCAAGATCTAATCCTCTAGATTCAAACCCTAGCATGAATAGTTATGAGAAAGAAATGCATAGATTTGAATAAGATAAGAAAGCATACCAAGCCGCCAAGGCTAAAGTACTCTTACCAAACTCACAATCTATAATTGCTACCCCATGATTGTATCTTTGAATGCTTGAATGTTGAAAATGGTGGATCAAGGAAGAAGGGATCTCTCTTGCTCCAAATAGATGTTCACAATGGTGTGTTCACAAAAATGCTTGATATCCACAATGGCTTGATCTTCTACATCATCCTCTTGCAGTCTTGCATCTTCACTTCACCATCACTTGCTTTCTTGAAATTCTATCTCCACTTGATGGATACTTGGTGTGTAGTTGTTGAAAATGAAGGAAAGAGAGAGTCTTTATATAGAGGTTTCAAGGAAAGACTCGTCAGGAAATGTAAGGGCCCATAATTCAAATTTCACCTCAAATTATGATCCAATCACTATAACCAACTAAGGAGGGAAAATAATTAAATGAATTTCAAATTAAAACCCTTTCGCATTCGGATCTGGGGGCCTGGCATTGATTTCGGGGCCAATCGGGACCAAAATTTGAAAAGGGGGATAAAATCTTTACAAAGGTCAAGGTCAACCTCAAATTTGACCTAGGTCAAAGTCAACCTTTACCTTGACCTAGGTCAAAGTCAACCTTGACCTTGACCTAGGGGTCCAGATCCAATCTGCATTGAAAATAGGAGATCATAGGGATGCCCAGAGACTTGGAAATGATAACATAATAGGTTAGAGTGCCAAAAAAGGACATAGAGGCCTATGATGAACATGATGAAGGCTAGGAGGACCTATGCCTAGATCCTACCTAGAAAATTGAGCCATAGATAAGGGAAATCAAGGAGGATCCTCGGGATCCTAACCCTAATTTCACCTAGAATGAAGGAATCAAGTGCAAAATGCATCCTAAATGCAACTTTATCATGATAAATACACTAAAAGAGGGTGCTAAACCTATCAAGAATGAAGTGCTTCCATTTTAAGATGATACATTTATCCCCCACTTTATCTTAGATATGACACTTCGTGAATATGCAAGCTAAAATAAGAAAATATCATAGTAAATAAAAAGGATATAGCCAAGTCCTCGATGTAGAGATCCTGCAGAAAACTATTAGAACCTACAACACACAAGGTTAATGAAAATATATAAATCACCTAGAGCTTACTAAATGAAAATTAAGAAGTTCATAAAGCCCCTTATGCCCCCCTGTTTTGGCTTTCTACTTCTGAAGGGTGAAACATGGTGATAAAGATAGCCTTATACAGTGGATATGCAGTTTGTTGAAAAGTATTTTCCTAAACCAATTATAAGGATTCCTATCCTTCCTAAATTGATTCAAGGGGTTATTTATCTAAATCATGATTCCAACGCCACTGAAAACACTAAAAATAGAGTTACCAAACTCAAGTTATGATGAAAAGAGTGAATGTCTATCTAAATGCATAAAAAGGGAAATTTGAATTTAACATGAGTAAAACCTAAGAAAAACCCTAATTTTGACTATAAATAAGGAAAAGGAAGCCATACTTACCCATTCGTACCATTTTTAGATTTGAAGAGAGAAAGAAAGATGTTGAGGAGAGAAGAACTTTGAGCAACACGCATGGAGCTCCTGAGATAGTGCCTGGCTACCGAACAACCACTTCCGGAGGTAAGTCTGTTGTTATTGGTTTTTGTATTTCATAAATTCCCTATTTTTGTAGGCAAGGTCGACCTTGACCCTTAAAGGTTGACCTTGACCCAGTTATGTTGACCTTGACCTAGTCAAGTTGGATTTACAAACTTGATGATGTAGAATGTTGATATGATGTTTGTTTGTGCTTACAGGACATGGTTCATCTCTGAGAGCATCCCTTTGGAGGGCTACTAGGGGTCATCAAAGAGACAATGTCTGAGCTAGCTAAGGACGAGATGTAGTTACTAAGAGATGTAGGGTTGTACTAGGTAACATTCCTACCATAAATCAGACTATACTGAGCCATGATATTGGCTTTGATAGAGAGGTGGGATGAGGATACATGCTCCTTTCATCTTCCCTCAGGAGAGATCACTGTGACACTAGAGGATGTCTACAGAATCTTGTGACTTTCGATTCGAGGTGAGCCTATTAGAAAGAGAGTATAGCAAGATTTTTAGGAGATCCATGCAGATGTAGAGTACTTTTTGGGATGGGTTCCATAGGTGATGCAGGAGCATCTTGAGTCTTGGAGCAATCTTGCATCAACCAAAAAACATTTCTTGATTTTTGTACCTGTTCGCTATTGTTTTCTTTATAATATTTGTATTTTATGGTTTCATGGTGTGTGAAGCTTACATTATTTTGAGGACCTATTTGGGAACCTTCTCCTATGAGCACATAAAGTTTGGATGGACTGTTTCAAAATTACAGTTGTTTTCCTTGTCGTCGGAACAACATTTTCCTACAATTTTGGTGTTGATTGTTCATGTTGGAAACCTTGATCCATAAGGAATCAGAATTTTTTCTCTTAATGAATTTTATAAGACCTAAATTATTATCATTTCCCAAGAGTGCAAGCCCTAATTCATTATGAGTAAAAAGTTATGTCCATTTTGCCCGGGGACTTATTTTCTACCAGTTTTCAGGTGAAACATGTGGTGTTTCTTCTTGCACACTTACGTGTGATCAAATGGGACCTTTCATAGTTAAATTAATGTTATTAGGTCATGTGAGGACCTAAATCCAAAGTCACATCAATTTATATTCATTCTAGCATTAGTTTTGGTTTAAATCTTCCAGACTGGACCTATAATGTAATTAAATGCCTAACTGGGTGACCTGTGGCTTAGCTGGCTATATAAGGAGTCTAGATTGATGTAGGATGGAATCAAGAGGTAGATCTAGAGATGATTATCAAGATATATCATTAGAGACAAAGATAGGATGCGAGCTATAATTCTGATTTCATAATTCTCATTGTATAAGGCCGAAACTCGGAAGGCCTCACAGCCAGGCATGTTGAAAGAAATAATATAATTCTCTATTGTTGCTGCCAGTTGATTGTCTCATATCCATTTTGATTTCATTTATTTCATGTGATATTATATTTCATCTATTGTGTAACTCTGAGCAAGGCTTGTTTGTGGATTCAAGTGGATTCAATTCTGCTTGATTCTGCTTGTATCTACCTTGCCCCTGCGTCAAGTGGTATCAGAGAAAGTTATTTCTTGTGGATTGGATCATGGAGAACCTTATTGGATTGGTTGTAGGGTGGTGGATCTAATATCTAACCTATAACTTGTAGAAGGTTATGATCTTGCTGGAAGCTAATTGTCAAGATGGTTCGTGGTAGAGGAAATGATAATGCTATCATGGATATGTTGAGGTAGATTGCAACTAGGCTTGAAGCTATAGAGATAGCCTAGAGAAGAGGAGCACATCTTGAAGATGTTAGTGATGAAGAAGAATAAGTAGCACCTAATGCTAAACCTGAAGTTGAAAAAGATGAGGAAATACTTTTGAGAGTTTTGTCTAAGGCTAACTCCAAATCTACAGTTGAAGTTGCTTGCTATGATGGAAGACTTGAGACCAATGTACTTTTGGATTGGATCTCTGAGATGGATAAATACTTTGAGTATGAAGGTACTCCTAATAATAAGAAGGTTAAGATAGCAGTCACAAAGTTGAAAGGTCATGCATCTCTTTGGTGGGATCATTTGCAAACTGAGAGACAAAAGAGAGGAAAAGAAAAGATCAAGACATGGATGAAGATGCTTGGAAAGATGAAGAAGAAGTTTCTTCCAGCTGACTACCAATTTAGTTTGATGAGAAAGATGAAAAATCTGAGACAAAAGGACATGAGTGTGAAGGAATATACTGAGGAATTTTACAAATTGGATATCAGATCTGGACATGTGGATGATGAAGTTGAGAAAGTGGCTAGATATCTGAATGGCCTAAGGACATCTATTCAAGATGAGATCAGTTATGTGAAGATAGAAAGTGTGGAAGAAGCATATCAATTTTATTTGAAGGCTAAAGAGAGATTGACAAAGAAACATGAACAAAGACAAAGAGGAAGAGGTGGTAGATTTCAAAGAAGTAGAGGCAGATCTTATGGAGAAAGCAATAGATCTGACAATGCCACACAAGAGAAAGGATGGAAAGATGAACCTGCTAAAAGAGGTAATTACTCTAGAGGTAGCTATATTGGTTACTCTAGGAATAATAATAATGGTAAAAGAGAAGATAAATCTTGGTTTAAAGGTACTTGTTACAAATGTGGTGAAGAAGGACATAGAGCTTTTGAATGTACTAACTCTGGAAAGAAGACTGGAGGTAATGGTAGAAATAATTTGGCTTATGAAGAAGTTGAGGAAATGTCTAATGAACCTGAACATGGTGAGAACTTGATGCTAAGAAGGATCTTGTGGAATGAAGAAGCTGATGAGGAACCTTTTTTGAGAAAAAGTTTGTTCATAACCAAATGTAAGATCGTTGATAAATGTTGCAAGGTAATCATTGATAGTGGAAGTTCTGATAATTTGGCATCCGAAGAGCTGGTTAACAAATTGTAGTTGCAGAGATTGAAACATATGAAGCCTTATCATATTGCTTGGATCCAGAAGGAGCATAAACTAATTGTAAGTGAAAAATGCCTTGTTAAGTTCAAAATTGAGAATTATCATGATGAAGTCTTGTGTGATATTATGCCTATGGATTGTTTTCATATTCTTTTGGGTAGACCTTGGCAATATGATAGGAAAGCTTTGCATGATGGTAGATTGAATCAATATACTATTTGGATGGATGGAAAGAAACAAGTATTGTTGCCTTTGATAGAAAATTTTGATGAAAGTCACTGTACTACAGTCAAAGTATGTTTGGTTGATGGTAAAAAGTTTGCAAGAGAAATGAAAGAACAAAATGTTTGCTTTGCTTTAATTCCAAGAAAGACTAAGAAACAAGATGAGTTAGAACATGCACCTGAGGTTAAGCCTTTGTTGAATGAATTTCATGACATTATTTTTGATAATGTACCTGATGGTTTACCACCTATGAAAAGTATAAGTCATTGTATGGATTTGATACCTGGAGCTAGTTTTCCTAACAAAGCACCACATAGGTTGACACCTAATGAAAAGACTGAGTTGAATAGACAAGTGCAAGAATTTCTTGAAAGAGGTTTGATTAGGGAAAGTTTGAGTGCTTGTGTAGTACCTACTGTATTAGTAGCTAAAAAGAATGGAGAATGGAGAATGTGCACTGATTCTAGAGCCATAAATAAGATAACAGTAAAGTACAGATTTCCTTTGCCTAGGATGGATGACATAATGGATAGTTTGAGTGGAGCAAAGTATTTCACAAAGATTGATTTGAAAAGTGGATATCATCAGATTAGGATTAGAGAAGGGGATGAATGGAAAACTACTTTTAAGACTAATGAAGGTTTGTATTAATGGTTGGTTATGCCTTTTGGTTTAACTAACGCACCTAGTACTTTCATGAGGCTGATGAATGAAGTTCTAAAAAGATTCTTGGGTAAGTTTTTCATTGTATATCTTGATCATATTTTGATATTCAGTAAGAGTAAGGAAGAACATCTTGAACATATTAAACAAGTATTGTAGAGATTGAAGGAAGAAGAGTTGCTGATTAATTTGAAGAAATGTTCATTTATGAGAGAAGAGATTGTGTACCTTGGTTTTGTAATTTTAGCTGATGGATTGAAGATGGATCCTGAGAAAGTAAGGGCTATACTTGATTGGCCTACACCAGAGAATGTTGGAGAGGTAAGATCATTTCATGGATTGGAAAGTTTTTATAGGAAGTTCATCAGAAATTTCAGTTATATTTGTAATGCTATGAATGAAACTATGAGAGGAGATAAAAAGGATTTCAAATGGACACATGGAGCACAAAAGAGTTTTGAAACATTGAAACAAAGAATTGCAGAGTTGCCTACACTTGCTTTGCCTGATTCCAGTAAGGTTTTTCAAGTTGAATGTGATGCTAGTGGAAGTGCAATTGGATCTATTTTGATTCAAGAAGGAAAACCTATAGCCTTCTTTAGTGAAAAGTTGAATGATGCTAAGAGAAAATATTCATTTTATGACCAAGAATTCTATGCTATTGTTCAAGATTTGAAGAAGTGGAGACATTATTTGATGCCTAAAGATTTTGTGTTGTATACTGACCATAAAGCTTTGCAGTATTTGGAAAGTCAGAATAAGTTGAATCAAAGACATATGAAGTGGGTTGAGTTCTTGTAGAATTTTTCCTTTTCATTGAAGCATAAAAGTGGACAGTCAAATAAGGTTTATGATGCCTTGAGCCGAAGAAGAAGTTTGCTGATAGAGATGAGATTTGAGATACTTGGTTTTGATGATTTGAAGTGTTTTTATGAGATTGACATTGATTTTGTAGAACCTTGGAAAGCTTGTAAGGAACACACAGTGAGTGATAATTGGACTGATTATTTCATTCAAGAAGACATGTTGTTTAAAGGAGTTCAGTTGTGCATACCTAGAGGATCTATGAGAGAGAACATAATAAAGGAAAACATAGTGGTGGACTTGCTGGACATTTTGGGATTGATAAGACTGTGAACCTGATTTCAGAAAGATACTTTTGGCCATAGATTTATAGAGATGTACAGAGAATGGTTAGAGGTTGCAGAATTTTCCAAGTAGCAAAAGGAACTAGTCAAAATTTGGGATCGTATACACCTTTGCCTGTACCTGATAGACCTTGGGAAGATGTGAGTATGGACTTTGTTCTTGGATTGCCTAGAACTCATAGAGTTAATGATTCTATTTTGGTAGTGGTTGACAGATTTTCTAGGATGGCTCATTTCATACCTTGTAAGAAGACATCTGATGCATTGCATGTAGCTGAATTATTCTTCAAGGAAGTGGTAAGATTGCACAGTTTTCCTAAGTCTATTGTTTCAAACAGAGATGCTAAGTTTATTGGTTACTTTTGGAGAACACTTTGGAAAAAGATGAATACTGATTTGAAGTTTAGTTCTACATTTCACCCTCAGACAGATGGATAGACTGAAGTTGTGAACAGAAGTGTGAGAAACTTGTTGAGATGTTTAGTTGGAGATAAGTCTGCTAATTGGGATTTGATTTTGGCACAAGCAGAGTTTGCATATAATAATTCTATGAATAGAAGTACTAAGAGGACACAATTTGAGATTGTTACTGGTTTTCATCCTAAGGGAACCACGGAGTTGAGAGATTTACCTACTAAAACTAGAAGAAGTGTTCAAGCTGATCATTTTGTAGAATACATGAGAACTTTACATGATGAAGTTAAAAGGAATTTGGAAGACAATAATCTAAAATATAAATAGAGAGCAGATAAGAAAAGGAGACATAAATATTTTGAAGTTGGAGATGAGGTTATGATTCATTTGAAGAAGAATATATTTCCAATTGGTACCTACAATAGGCTAAAAATGAAAAAAATTGGACCTTGTAAGATTCTGAAGAAGTTTGACAGTGGAAATGCTTATGAAGTAGAATTACCAGATGACATGGATATATCACCTATATTCAATATTGCTGATATATTTGAGTACTTTGAATCAAATGATGAGATTGAAGATGATCTAGACTATCCAAAGAAAAATAGAGACATCATTGAGAAGATTTTGAATAGTAGAGTTGGCAAGAGTACAAGAGGAAAAGACTACATTGAATATCTAGTTTAGTGGAAAAACAAGCCAGATGAGGACAGTTCATGGATTACACAAGCTAAGTTGGATCTTTATGATTCAGGTCAGAACATGAGTATTTCTTGATGTGGACATTAGTTCTTTATTTACCCCAAGTGTCTGATGCAAGAGCACCTTGGGTCTTGGAGCAATCTTGCATCAACCAAAAAACATTTCCTGATTTATGTACCTGTTTTATGTTGTTTTCTTTATAATATTTGCATTTGATGGTTTCATGGTGTGAAAAGCTTAAATTATGTTGAGGACCTATTTGGGAACCTTCTCCTATGAGCACATAAATTTTGGATGGATTGTTTCAAAATTACAGTTGTTTTCCTTGTCATCGGAACAACGTTTTCCTGCAGTTTTGGTGCTGATTGTTCATGTTGGTGACCTTGATCCATAACAAATCAGAATTTTCTCTCTTAAGGAATTTTAGAGGACCTAAATTAATATCATTTCCCAATAGCACAAGCCCTAGTTCATTATGAACAAAAAGTTATGCCCATTTTTCCCTGGGACTTATTTTATGCCAGTTTTCAGGTGAAATGTGTGGTGTTTCTTCTTGTGCACTTATGTGTGATCAAATGGGACATTTCATAGTTAAATACATTTTATTGGGTCATGTGAGGACCTAAATCCAAATGCACATCAATTTTTATTCATTCTAGCATTAGTTTTGGTTTAAATCTTCCAGACTGGACCTATAATGTAATTAAATGCTTGACTGGGCGACCTGTGGCTTAGCTGGCTATATAAGGAGTCTAGATTGATGTAGTAGGGCATCAAGAGGTAGATCTAGAGATTATTATAAAGATATATCATTGGAGACAAAGATAGGATTTGAGCTATAATTTTGATTTCATAATTCTCATTGTATAAGGCTGAAACCCGGAAGGCCTCACAACTGGGCATGTTGAAAGAAATAATATAATTCTTTGTTGTTGCTGCCAGTTGATTGTCTTATATCCATTGTGATTTCATTGTTTTCATGTGATATTATATTTCTTCTATTGTGTAACTTTGAGCAGGGCTTGTTTTTGGATTCAAGTGGATTCAATTCTGCTTGATTTTGCTTGTATCTACCCTGCCCTTGCGTCAATAGGTGCAAACCCGTGTAGATCATACCCTTTTGTCATCCATACTAGAAGGCCCTACACCTTTGGTATGGAGAGTGATGCTCTGTATAGTATCCTTGGTTGTGTTACCCAACACAAAGGGTACCATATTTTTTGCACTTCTCACTCATCTTGTACGGAGGATGGAGAGAGATAGGATTGTATTCTTGTGGGGTCACAGCATGTTAGCTTAGTTATACCATGATCTATGTTAGCTGGTGAGACATCCAAGAGAGAGAGTCTTTTGATATGCACACTCTTGTAGATCTAGTTTTTTGAGCACTTTGCATGTACACATCCATAGGGTGCTCTCATGATGGTAGATGCAAGCACACAGAGAGGCTTTTCTTATCCTCTAAGAGGTGCCTAGCGGTTCGGAGATATCCTTCATTGGAGAGTATGTCTAGACCATAATCTGGGCACAAATGTGATATGGAGACCTTACTACCAGATGACAAAGTGGCCAAATACATGATATTAAATGAGACATTCACAATAGCAGAAGCTACTAGAGGGTCTATAGAATCATATAGTGATGCCATATTATTATGATCGAGTGATGAGATAGTTTGAGCTATTATAGGGAGTCCCTAGAGTGGTACCTCATTATGTACATCTGATGAAGTATTATCAGTGACCCAAAACCATACACCGACCATTGGTAGCAGACATAGAGGACAGTGATGTTGATGAGACAGAGGACATAGAGGTACCATCGAATGTGAGCCGAGACTACATCAGGTACTAGAGTCTGCAGGGACCCACCCCATCTTCCCTAAGGATTATCCTACAGGTGATCTAGGCTTTACAGAGAGGACACACTAGGATAGTGGTAAAATAGAGGATGATGAGGATATCAAAGATGAGGAGAAGCACATCTCCGAGGGAGACCCCATGGAGGAGGAGAGAGCATAGGAGATGCCCCTAGCTGGTGATACTGGTGCAGATGTGCATGTTTTTCACACATCACCATTGAGATCATGATGACCTCCACGCACCCACATAGAGACACCACCATCAAGACCTAGATATAGAAAGCATGGAGAGAGTATTCACTTCATGCCCCCACCATCCAAATCCTTTGGTGACACCCAGGAGGGAGATCCAGGTATGAAACATGAAATTGATTAAAAATGTAACTTAATTTGGGATGAAAAAGCACTAGATTGATAAATGTATTTTCCTTTTGCAGCTAGCATAGCGGAGTGGAGGATTTTTGTATCTAAGATTTTGAAGGATACATGTATATCCTACCAACTACCAACAAGTGAGTGAGAGTCTTCCATTAGCCGCAAAGATCTCAATAGGCATGCCAATATCTTTACATGTGTCCAATGGGAGCTAAGGTTTTGTAGAGAGAGAGAGAGAGAGAGAGAGAGAGAGAGAGAGAGAGAAAATTGATAGCTGACTTACAAAGTGCCTAGGGGTGCATGCATGATATGAGCATATTAAGGAGCCACTCACAGACACACAGTTCTTCATCTTCCTATCATAGGCCAGAGAGAGCTGGGAGTCATCGACCATCAAAGAATAGAGATAGACAGAGCAATAAATAGGGCCATGGGCCACATATGTATCAGAAGTGAAAAACATTTTATGAATGAAAATCCTTCTCTACTAATTAGTTCTATGCTTGATTACTTTGTTTTCATCACTATAACACTTAATAGAAAGAAAGTAGGGGCATAAATATATTCAAATGTAATTTTGCTAAAACTACATAACCTATAAAACAAGCATAATTATTTTATAAGAAATACATAAATGCACAAGGAAAGAAAGAAATAAAATTAAGGATAATATCATTTAAGATGCATAATATTGGTAGGTTCCTTAAAAGAAACACCATCCATATCAGCAAGTTTATAAGCACCTGAACCAAAGTCTTCAATTACAACAAAAGGTCCAAGCCAATTAGGGCTAAACTTTCCTTTTTCACCAGGTAAAGGATTCACATTTTGTTGATTCTCATATAAGACTAAATCACCAATCGAAAATGTTCATTCAATTACCTTATGATTATATTTCTTCTGAAGAGATTTATGATAAGCTTTTATATGTTCTAATGCATGTATTCATTATTCATTCGACATTTCTAGCTCTTGTAAGCGTTGTTCTCAAAAAGTATCCTTATCGATTATCCCATTAAATGAAACATGTAAAGGCATTTCTAATTCCAAAGGAATAATAGCATCACTACCATAGACAAGATTGTAAGGAGAAGTACTCGTGCTAGTATGAACACTAGTCCTATAAGCCCATAAAGCATAGGTCGGCTGAGTATACCAATCTTTCGCATGCTTGTTAACTATTTTTCTTAAAATTTGTTCAATGATTTTATTCGATGCTTCAGCTTGACCATTAGATTGAGGATAATAAGGAGTCAAAAATCTATGTTGAATTTGATATTTCTCTAAGAATTTCATGACTTCTTTGTTCTTAAAAGAGGTACCATTATCCGAAACTATCATCAAAGGGATATCTGAAACTATCATCGAAGGGATACCAAATCATGTTATGATATTGTTAAGGATGAAATCACAAATAACATCCATAGTTTTTGAATGAAGAGGGACAACTTCTACACACTTTGTGAAGTAATTTGTAGCAATCAGGATGTATGTATGTCCTTGAGAAGAACTTGGTGAATTTTTTCCAATAAGGTCAGAACCCCAAATACTAAAAGGCCATGGAGAAACTTGATTATGAAGCTCATGGGCAGGAGCATGAATCAAATTACTATATTGTTGACATTGAGGACATTTCTTAACAAACATGAAAGAATCTTGTTCCATTGTTTGCCAATAATATCCCATTCTAAGCAATTTATTAACCAGAGATTTTCCACTGAAATTCCCCCGATAAGAACTAGAATGAGCTTTTGCCAAAGCTACCAGAATTGCAATTCTATTAAGACATCTTAATAATAAACCCTCATAAGAGCGTTTGTAAAGAGTGTCTCCTAAAATGATGTAACACAATGCAAGCTTCCTAATACAATTATGTGTGTTCCTTGTTGTTGATTCAGGAAAAGTACCATCTTTTAAAAAGTGAAAGATATGAGAATACTATTCATCTAAATGCAAATTGAAACAATTAGAGGTAACTTTATTAGAAATTGTAGGGTTTTTAAGAGTTTGTATAGTAAATTGAAAATTTTCAGCATTATTTTCAAGGCAAACTAAAGAATTTGCACTTGCCATGGCGTCCACATGTCGATTATATTTTCTAGATAACGTTTGAATTGTATAAGAAGAGAATTGTGAAAACACATCAAGAGCCAAATATCTATATTGTGTCATTTTATCATTCTTAGTTTGATAACCTCCTTTAATTTTTTCAACAATCAATTGTGAATCTCCATATATTTGCAAGTGTTTGATGTTAAGGGATGAAGCTACTCGTAGGCTAGCTATAAGAGCTTCATACTCCACAATGTTATTAGTTCAAGGGAAGGTTAATTTGTATGATAAAGGAATTGACTTTTTTGTAGGAGGAATCAAGATAATACCAACACCAGAACCTATCTTACATCTAGACCCATCAAAATATAATTCCCAAACATCATCCTGTTCAATAGCTAGAATATTTTCATCAAGGAATTCTATTGAAGTAGAGCATGTATCTGTAGAAATTACAGTTGTAGCTACACAAACCTTGTTAGAAAGGAAAAGAAAACAAAGTTTTACAAATAAAAAAGAGTAAGAAATTTTGATAACATAAAATCAGATTCATTATTGAATAATTACATTGCCTGCAGTTTTAAACAATACAAACCACTGCATAAACAAGAATAGCGGAGAGCTTGATTGAATGTAACTAACAAAGAAGAGAGAGTCATAACTATACTACTCCTAAGTTAACTTAATGCTAGCAGAGCATGTAAAACGCATGCACCATAACTCATAGAAAAGGCTTCCATTAGAAATCCAAGATTAATGGAGAAAATGGAATTTAGGATAGAAGAACTATATGTCATCACTGCTAGTATTATCTAGATGTATGCGCAAGTGGTGGAAAAATTCATGAACGTGAAGATGGAATTACCAAAACTAACACCCCACCCTTAATTCCAACTAAGGAGAATAAAAACTAAAGAAGAAAGGAGGAAAGAGGGAAAACCTAGTGGGAACAAAACCCCCCCTCAAAAACAACAAGAGAAGAACTGAAAATCCTTTGTGACAAGAAAAATTTGGACATCTGTCAAAAGATAACCATCATAGTCCTGAATGAAGAGATTTCTCATAAACTAAAAAGAAGATCAGGATCAATCTGCATGAGTGCCCCCAATGATACTACTCAAACAATGAGCAGATGGCAAACTAAGGCAAAAAATCTATCAATCGAAGATACAAAGGACAATAATCTGCATAGCTCCCTCAAGAAAATAATAGATGGAAAACAAGGGAAAAACATCTACTAGTCAAGGATGCAGATGACACATAAATCTACATGAGTGACCCTAACGACACTACTCAACCATGCAAGAACAAATTGCTAGTTGAAAATATAGGTGTCAAATGTCAAAAAAGAAAACTAATCAATTATGGAACCAAAGAAGCATTAGCACGAAGAGGCATGATAGGTCCACTAAAACCAATGTCACTAAAGAGTAAATGAAGGCAAGGCCCATGCAATAAGAGCATGACCTTGGCTAGTCTGTGATGAAGAAGACTCAGGGGCTGAAATTTGATGTTTTTGCACAACCTTCTCTAAAGCCTCTAGTCTCATCCAAAATCTATTGACTGCATGTCCCACCTTAACACAAAAACTATAAGGCTCACCCATCTTCTTATTTGTCTTGGACTGCGGATTGGATTCTAAATTCTTCTCACTCATATGCACAGCAAGAGCGTGAGCCTTAGAACTTTTTAAAGTACCCATCTTTATGAGCTTATCTTGCTAATGTATTAATGACTCAATGAAAGCATCAAGAGTGGGCATCTTCCAACTTATTCCCATCGTAAGTCTGATTGTGTGAAATGCAGAGACAAACACAACATATTGTGGGCCCAATTTTGACAAAATAGAAAGGATTAATCTACTCTCATGCATGGATTTATGAATTCCACATTCTTTCAATTGAAGTAATGAAGCCTTGAAATTTGTGAGGAAGTCTTGAATATTCTCAAAACTACTCAAATCTAATGAGTTGAGCTCATTTTCAAGGATGTGACCCCACTATTGGAAATATTCAAGACTAGCCAAGTTACTGAGAGGGGAGGGGTGAATCAGTAACTTCAAAACTTTTATATCAATTTCAGATCTTAACCATATTCCAAATAACATTTAGATCAATAAGCTAATTGCATGCATGAAAAACTGAAAGAATAAAACATTCATAACAATTTGAACACACAGATTTGGTGACCCAAAAACCTTCCAAATAGAAAGTAAAACTGGGGTGGGGATGATACCCACAAAACTTCAATACTGCAGTATAAAGTTTGTCGGTTAAGGCTTACAATGATCACTTCTAATGATCTGCCCTATTAGGAGCAATAAGGACTGCTAGGTCCACCTTATTAGAGGATTTACAAACATACAATGAAGTATGATCTCGGTTAAGAGATTTTACAAAAGACTATTAAGTCTACCCTGTTAAAGGATTTGGGGGCTAAATCACCTGTTAGGATGAAATAGTAGATCTCTTACTTGCAACTGTACTTGCTAATTGAGATTCCTTGATGTACTGATCACCTTCTGTGATAGATATATCTCTGCTGCTCCTTATACTATTGTAGCCCTTTGTAATTTTCTTATCTCTACCTTTCTTGCATCTTCGCATATGCACATATTCTTTCCATTACACACTTCTCACTTTTTCACTTTCACACCTTGGATATGATACAAAATATTGTTTATATATCAATCCAAAACAATTACAAAATAATTACAAAGTTGGCTCTTAAAAAAGCTAACACAAATATTACTGAGTCGGCCCAAATATAGTTACTCAGTTACTGCAAACTAACTCGGTGACTTTCTGATACTCGATGTCCACTGTGTTACTTGGCATCATCATGCTCTCAGTAGAAGTGGAGGCTTGGTCCATACTAACCACTCAGTTGTAGTTTCAAACTTGGTATATACTGGAGACTCGGTAGATATAGTGTCACTCGGTAGAAACTAAATTCCCTATTTACCATGCTGGCACTCGGTAAACACTGCTCATCTCATTACTCGATTAACACTACGAAGCTCGGTCTGCTCAATAAACACTGTTCTACTAGATGAGCTTGGTAAGCACACAGAGTCTGAATAAGTGTTGTCACTAATGACAAACATAACTTAATGCCAACAATCTCCCCCTTTGGCATTAGTGACAAAAACACTTATTGCCCAAAACTTATATGCACAATCATGCTGATACTGGTTTTTGATTTTTCAAAATTTATCTTTGACAATCTACTGTATAAACATTTCATGACTCCCTCATACGGTATACATATATACAAATATCTTATTTCACCTCATACTCATACTTCCTATTTCTCTCATACACTTTCTCCTCCTTTCATATCTTTCCATATATCTAACCCTATCTTATATACTTTCTCCCCCTTTTTGACAATAATGCCAAAGGTGTATATACAAATATTTTACATAGAGATACCAAAATGTGAGAGAAAATTAGAATGTACCTTACTTATTAATGCCAGAGTTCTATCCCAATTCTCTTGTAGAATCTTGCATGTATGGAGTGCAACTTGGACTTCTGCAGAGAGTTCAATCATATGATTTACAATTGAAAACTGATTGTCATGGATCAATGTTTTTGAGTGAGCAATGTGCTTCTGCATTGTATCCATGAAGGGAAGGATAATATTTTGAATATCTAACAATGTTGTCCTTACATCCTCTTTCAGTAACTCTAACTACTTATCAGATAGGAATCTGATTGTCATATGATGTGTAGAGCTTGAACTAGGTTCAAGTTGCAACTTTTGTGCACTGACCTTCAGATCCTCATCAATCTTATTTATTTTGTCCTTAATCTCCTTTGAGAACTCGGCAACATTACATACTTTGAAAAAAAATGATGTTACCTTGGAATAGGAGGACTCAATGTTAGTTAAAACTGAAGATAACTCTACCTGATTGATAGTTATTTGCTAAGCAATACACTCAAGCACTTTATTATCAAACTTCTTCTCAGCCTTCTCAAGAAACTTATCTAATCTAGAAGAATCCTCATTGAACTTGATTACTACCTCTGCCAATTGCAACAAAATGTGTTGAGAGGAATCAACCTCAACACTTATTGCTTCTGTCAAAATATTCTTGGCATCCTCAATGATCTTATATTCCTTATCTCTTTCCTCTTTTAGTTTCTTCTACTTTGCTTTCTTCTGGAGGAGTTCACCAACCATTTGCATTTGGTCTGTTGAAAGATTTGCAAAATCTAATTGTGGAATCTCTATCTGCTCATCCAAATCTATATCCTCTTCTACACTCTTACTCAAAAATCTTGTACTCAGTTGAGCCTTAGGTTCAACTGTCATTGTACTTAATGCCTTTGTAGTAGAAATTATTGTAGACACAATAGGACTTGCAGTGAAAAATGATAAACTTCCAACTAATGGAATGCTAACTGGAATACTTGATAAACCCAAAATTGAAGTATTTACAACTGTAGAATCTAAAGTACTTATTGAGGTGTCCAAAACTGAAGTACTTGCTGCTGAAAAACTCAAAACTGAAGAAGGTACTGAAGTTGATGTTGGAGACTGCAACCTAGTGGAAGGAGGCTGAAGCTCGGTGGATGAAGTGGTAGCCACTTCTGTCATTGATACATTGAGCTATGCTAGTGATGATTGGAAATTTGATGCATTTGTAGGAGTTGTCACAATCACACTTGAAGCTATCTCCGGGCTAGATGTAGCAACTTTTGCTGGAGAGTGAGGAAGTGAGGCAATTACCTCTGCAGCTATCCGAACTGGATCATCTTCCTCATCATTCTACTTGCCTTCCTCAGTAGCTTCTTCCTCTGCTTCTTCTACCTCAACATTATCTATCTGAACTGATTCTTCTTCTTCTTCATCACTATCATCTTCAATATCTTTTATTATCACAGTTTCAACACTCGGTTTGTGAAGATGATAGATGTTTTTCTAAGTAGAATTTGCACTCTTCACAACCGACTCTATATCCTTGATCAAAATCAAACAGATGGATTGTTCTCTGAGGATTGGATGCTCTCCATATTCTTGTTGAACTGCTTCAACAATAAATCTGCGAGGTCATATGACAAATTGTTCTTCACAATTTTATAAGCTAGGTCAACTGCTTCACACGAAACACTATTCTACCAACTTGAACTGTATATCTTGTGAACTATGACATATGTGCCAAATTTTAGTCCTACATCGGTAATACTACTTATTCTCATACCTCTACCATCCCAGTCAACTAGGGTTTTCTTTTCCATCTCTACCCAACCTAGGGTTTTAGTAGATTTTGCCTTGTCAAGCATGGGAAGACCAGTGATTTGGTGAATCATCTTCTCGGTTATCTCTACTAGTTGCTCTAGCTAAATTTTACCTTCATGCACTTGGCTTAGGATATATCTAATCCATTTTATCTGGAAACTCCGAGGCAAGTGGGTGATGTGAACTAAACCCTTATCTTCCAAATGTTTATGTTCTGGTTTGAGAACACCATCAACACACAATTCATCATGAACAACATCTATCTCTAGGGTTCCAAGCTCTTGAATTGTACACTTAAAATGACTGCAAATGTTGTTTACAAGAAGTACCTTTGGAGGAATCTATGATTGAGCTCCATTCAGATCTAGGGCTTCTGCAATCGTGGGCATGAGTTTGAAATTTGGCACTTTCCATTCTCCTTGAACTAACATTTCTGAACCTTTCTTTTCTTTAGTGCTAGATGATGCCATGGTAGCTCGGTAAACAAATAAATTCTCTGAAAAACTTTTTTTGCAAATTTTCTCTGAATCACTTGATCACTCTAAGAAATTTCTTTGCTCAATATGCTGATATTCATGGTGAAGAATGAACTTGATTTCATGCTTTTTGTTAAAATTTTGTCATTAATGCTCAGTAGGAATTAGGGCATTGAACTAGACAGACTGTCATCCACATGCATTGATTGCTCGATGAAGATTCTGCAACTTGGAAAATATACGAATTCATACTGCTCCGACCTTACTTGGTAACCACATGAAATTAGGTTGCTCCCGACCTTTCTCGGTGGTAACTGATACCGATCTTCCTGTGATCCTGTTGTATCTTGCATATTGATTTGGATCTTTCTTTCTTCTCAATTCAGGAACTGTTTGGAATTTGTCTATGAAGATACAGTTCCAATGCTTCCTTGGAGACTTAGTTGGAATTGATAGAGCCACCCTCTTCATGAGTGACTTCATTACTTGGATTGGTTTTCTTGGTAGATTTAGGAATCCATTGTTGTCTCATCTTCTTCCTGATGCTATCTACTTTTGCTTTCTTTTCATCTTCAACTTTGCCTATATTCATGCAATTTTTAGCTATATGACCAAGTTTAGTGCATGTATAACATCTTATGGTAGTATCCCTTTTTCTCAAGTGATGCCTTACACAATTTTTGCCAATGTGTCCATATTCACCACAGTAATGACATCTATACCAAGTGTTGTAATCCCAACCAAATATTTCTTTCACAATTTGTTCTGCTAGATTGGGTGTTTTAGATCTGCATTCTGATGCCTTGTGACCTTGTTTGTTACATTTGACATTTGCCTTTAAATCTTGGTTTCTCCTTGCATTCATTTGCTTTATGACCATGCTGATTGCAATTGTAGCATTTTCCATTGAATTTTGTTTTTCCATTGCTCCAACATTTGTTTGAAGTATGACCTATTTTTCCATAGTGATTACAAGTAGGTTTCTAATTCTTTTGAGTACCTTGTTTGGAGGATTCACCTTCCTCTTTGTATCCAAGTCCTACTTTTCCTTTTTGCTTATGTAGCTGATTCATATCTTCTTGAGATTTCAACATTCTCTCATTGATTTTCCTTTCAGTGTTTAGGTCATTCATCAATCTTAAATTGATTTGTTTTTTAGATCTCAGCTCCTCTCTTATCCTTTCATTTTCTGATCTCAGAGTCAAGATTTCTTCATTTGCATTGGAGACTTGATCAATAAGGTTTTCTAGCTGAAGAGTTTGATTCTAGATTTCATTGTTCTTTCCATCTATTTCATCTTTCATCTTGTTTCTTTGTTCCAAGATTTCACAGAATCTTGTTGACTAAATTTCTTGTTCTCTTTTCAATTTTCTTACTTCTTCTTGCAGAGATCCATTCTTTTCTAGAAGTTCTTTGATTACATTGTTTGCTTCATCTGAGCTGCTTGAAGGGAAAAAGTCTTCAATCTTTTCTTCAACATACTAATGGTCATTCATCTGATTTGCAAGTTCCTTCCTTCTTTTTAGGGATTGGGAAAGATGCTCTTTTTCTTCCTTGAGTTGAGCTATGGTCATTTCCAGATCTAGCTTTTCATTTTCAATTACTTTGTTAAGTCTGAATATCTCCATTGTCTTGGATCTTTACTCAAGCTATCAAAATTTATCCTGAGAACCACAAGAGCTCTGATACCAATTGTTGGAAATATTCAAGACTAGCCAAGTTACTGAGAGGGGAGGGGTGAATCAGTAACTTCAAAACTTTTATATCAATTTCAAATCTTAACCATATTCCAAATAACATTTAGATCAATAAGCTAACTGCATGCATGAAAAACTAAAAGAATAAAACATTCATAACACTTTGAACACACAGATTTGGTGACCTAGAAACCTTCCAAATAGAAAGTAAAACTGGGGTGGGGATGATACCTACAAAACTTCAATACTGTAGTATAAATTTTGTCGGTTAAGGCTTACAATGATCACTTCTCATGATCTTCCCTATTAGGAGCAATAAGGACTGCTAGGTCCACCTTGTTAGAGGATTTACAAACATACACTGAAGTATGCACTCAGTTAAGAGATTTTACAAAAGACTGTTAAGTCTACCCTGTTAAAGGATTTGGGGGCTGAATCACCTGTTAGGATGAAAAAGTAGATCTCTTACTTGCAACTGTACTTGCTAATTGAGATTCCTTGATGTACTGATCACCTTCTGTGATAGATATATCTCTGTTGCTCCTTATACTATTGTAGCCCTTTGTAATTCGCTTATCTCTACCTTTCTTGCATCTTTGCATATGCACATATTCTTTCCATTACACACTTCTCACTTTTTCACTTTCACACCTTGGATATGATACAAAACATTGTTTATATATCAATCCAAAACAATTAAAAATTAATTACAAAGTCGGCTCTTAAACAAGCTAACACAAATATTACTGATTCGGCCCAAATATAGTTACTCGGTTATTGCAAACTAACTCGGTGAATTTTTGATACTTGGCGTCCACTGCATTACTCGACATTGTCATGCTCTCGGTAGAAGTGGAGGCTCAGTCCATACTAACCACTCGGTTGTAGTTTTGAACTTGGTATATACTGGAGACTCGGTAGATATAGTGTCACTAGGTAGAAAATGAATTCCCTATTTACTGTGCTAGCACTTGGTAAACACTGCTAATCTCATTACTTGGTTAACACTACGAAGCTCGGTCTTCTCGGTAAACACTATTCTGCTAGATGAGCTCAGTAAGCACATAGAGTCTGAATAAGTGTTGTCACTAATGACAAACATAACTTAATGCCAACACCCACATCTCAACTTGCTTCCCAAAAAGACCCTCCAATGTAGTCCAAACCTGGTTTGGAGTTGTGCATGCTTCGACATGAAACAACAATTCTGGAGAGATGGATAAGTATAGTAGACCAAAGGATTCATCCATTCGGTTGAATTATTTAGACTTCTTAACTACTGAATTGGGTTCAACCTCCTGCACCATGACTATTTGATACAAGCCTTTACTTCTAAGCTGAAGCAAAATCTTTGGCTTCCATTCGAAATAGTTGTATGGTGTGAGAAGAGCAGAGGCTGAAAACTCCATTCTTTGCAATCGATCTAATCTTTAGAACCTACAAAATAAAACTTGCATTTCTCCTCCCTAGCACCTAAGCTCTGATACCATGTAGAGATTGCAGCTATAGCTGCACAGACCTTGCTAGAAAGGAAAAGAAAACAAAGTTTTGCAAATAAAACAAAGTCAGAACTTTTGATAACATAAACTTAGATTCATTATTGAATAATTACATTGCATGTAGTTTTAAACAATATAAACCACCGCATAAACAAGAATAGTGAAGAGATTGATTGAACATAACTAACAAAGAAGAGAGAGTCATAACTATAATTCTGCTAAGTTAACTTAATGCTCGAAGAGCATGTAAAACACATGCACCATAACTCATAGAAAAGGCTGCCATTAGAAATCCAAGATTAATGGAGAAAAATGGAATTTAGGATAGCAGAACTGTATGTCATCAGTGCTAGTATTATCTGGATGCATGCGCAAGTGGTGGCAAAATTTATGAAAATGAAGATGGAATTACCAACACTAACAATATTAGAGTAAGGACAAGGAGCTTCAGCTAAATAATATGTTAAAGCTTTTCCCTTAATTGACTTTTGAGAAATGAAATTAAGATCAAATTTTGTAAGTAACATCACCCACTTTGCCAGATGGCCAGAGAGATCAGTTTGTGAGAAAAGATGTTTCAAAGGATCAAATTTAACAATCACATCGACTTCAACATTTATAAGATAATACTTGAGTTTCTGGCATGCATAAACTATAGCTAAAAATTATCTTTCCAAATTTGTGTATCTTGTTTCATAATCAAGTAAAGTCTGACTAACATAATACACAAGTCTTTCTTTAGTACCATTGTTATAATTTTGAGCTAACAACACACTCATGACTTTTGGAGTTGCTGAAGTATACAAATGAAAGGGTTTATCAAATTTATCTAGTTGCAAGATATAAGGATTGGAAAGATACTCCTTAAATTTCTCAAAGGATTGTTTACATTCATTGTTCCAAGAGAAAGTGGTATCCTTTCTAAGAAAGGAAGTAAAAGGAATAGTTCTATCAGCTAATTTGGAAATAAAGCAATGAATAGCTTGTATTTTTCCTTGTAAACTTTGTAACTGAGAAATATTCTTAGGATGAGGCATATTAACAATAGCTTCAATATTTTCCATATCTACTTCTATGCCTCACTTAGAGATTATAAATCCTAATAATTTACCAGAATCAACTCCAAAGACACATTTCTTAGGATTCAATCTCATGTCGTAACTTCTAATCCTTTCAAATATTTGTCGTAAAATAGTAACATGATCTTCTCATTGTATAGACTTTGCCAAGATATCATCCACATAATCCTCAAGAATCTTATGAATGTAATCATAAAAAATCAAAGGCATAGCTTGTTGATAAGTTGCTCCCGGATTCTTTAATCCAAAAGGCATCATGACCCAAAAAAATATTCCCCAAGGTGTTATAAATCTGGTCTTAAATTAATCTTCACGAGGAATAAAGATTTGATTGTATCCAGAAAAACCATCCATAAAGGATAACAAAGCATGACCCGCTGTTGAATCCATAATCATATCAATATTAGGTAGCAGGAAGTCATCTTTTAAGGATGCCTTGTTTAAGTCTCTAAAGTTAGCTCACATCCTTATCTTATTTTCTCATTTTGAAACAGGCACAATGTTTGAAATCCAATCTAAGTAATCGATAGAACGGATAAATGTAGAATCCAATAATTTTTCAATTTCATCTTTAACTAATAAAGCAATTCGTGGATTCATCTTTCAAATTTTTTGCTTCACAGGTTTCATATTTGGTTTTAAAACAATATTATGAGTAACAATCTTAGAATCTATACCTAGCATATCTGAATATGTCCAAGAAAAAATGTCCTTAAATTCAAGTAAAAGGGAAACCAAGTGATCACGTTCTTCCTAATTCAAACATTTCCTAATTTTTATCATCTTGTTAGAGTCATTTTCATCCATTTGAATATCAACAGTTTCAGTTATTAACAAATCACTTCGTATCGGAGAATCTATCAGTAAAGGAGAAATATCTTGTTTATCATGTTCTCCAAAATAAACAATGATATTTAAACAATAAGGCTTCCGTCGTTTGTGATGAAACTTAGGTAAGTCCTCATAAACCCCTAAAAAATCCATTAAGGCTTCATCTTCGACAAAAATATCTAAAGTAGGTCTTTGATTAATGTCAATGAGGAGTGAGTTAACCAATTTCAACTATCCACTACATATGTGATTAACATTAGGAGGAAAAGTCAATGGTTGTTTGTAGGGATTAAATCCTAATCCGTATGTATGATCATAAATTTCATTATCCAAAGGTACTTGTATACCTTGCTCATATTTATCACATCATTTCCCATTAAATCCTAATTTCTTGAGAAAATGATAACCAAAGCCATATTGATCAGCCATATCAAATGGATTCCAAGGAGCAGCATAGGTCACAATATCATAACAATCAGGTTTTATTGTTTCAATTGTTTCTTCAATCGAAGAAACAACAAAATTACTTTTTAGTTCCTCAGAAAGTGAGGAAGGAGTAAAAACTTGTTTCTCAAATTCACTTTATGGATTCATAAACTCCAAATCAGAGACCTTATATTCTCCAATGAAAGTAGGATTAAATTCCAATGTCACCCAATCATCCTCAGTCAAAGAAGAAGATGGAGCTTCAGATTGTTTTATCTTAGGTTGTTATATCTCAGGTTGTTTTTTAGTCTCTTTGCTTGGTTGAAGAGGCTTAGAAATTTTGGCATATTATGCATTTAGGCAAGGATTTGGCGCATCATCCGCATGTAATGTATACATTAAGTTGTTATAAATGAACCTAACCTTGCAATGAAGAGTAGAAGGAACTCCATGCACAGTATGTAACCAAGGTCTTCCTAAAAGAAGGTTATAATTGAGAGGTCTAGGCATACCATGAATAGTTGTATTTAGAATAACTAGACCAACTTTAACAAGTAAGATAATAATGCCCAAAGTTCTCTTTACTATATTGTCAAATCCTCATATAGGGACATTATTAGGTTGAATAGTTGTGAGACCAGCCTTAATTGCCTTAAGCATATCCATGCTACAAACATTAAGCCCATATCAATTATCAATTAACATTCTTCGAATGATACTCTGATTAATAGAAACAACAACCATAAGAGCATCATATTGATTATGCACCTCAAGAGAAGGTAAATCATCATCGAAAAACACAATAGGAGGTACAAAAGGCATAGTCTGCATGCACTCTAAAATAGAATGAATGTTCTCTTGATTAGGAGGCGAAGCAGGAAGAGTGGATAAAGATTTTTGCAATGCCTCATTATATGTTGGGGAAGTTTGAAGTAATTCCCATAAGGATATCTTAGCAGGAGTAGCACGTAATTAGTCAACTAAGTTATACTCCTTAAAGGTAGAAGGAAACCTAGGAGCTTGAGGAACAATAGGTTGAGAAGGCGGTAAAGAAATTGGAATAGTAAGTTGAGGGTTATACCATGTGCAATAAGCATGTGAGACAGAATCAGTGTTATCAAAGAAATCCAAAGGATCTCTAGGTTTACTCTTAATTGTTATTCAAGGACATCCTTTTACCATCAACAAAGGTTTAGGATATATCATTTTAGGTTTATTAATGTTGCAAATAGTAGGACATGAAGGTAACCATGCACACACCCTATGGTAAAGGTCAATTGGAGAGGTTGTGGAGGAGAGTGAAATAGGAATAGGATCAATGGAGATCTCATTTGAGCAATTTTCATCCTCACTTCCATGTACCTCATTAGGGAATCTATCCTCTTGTACAATAAAAACTTCATCAAAGTATTCAAAACAAGAATCATACATGTTGAACACAAAGAAATACTAAAGCATGAAAATGTAAATGTTTTTGTATTTTTAAAGAGATTTTGCAATGTTCTTGGATTTTTGAAATAAAAATGCAAGAGCATAAAATAAATCTACTTTTATAAGCATGCAAGATCTAACACAAAAGGAAAATCTAACACCAAAAAGAAATATTTTTCGTAAATGGGTTCACCAAAATGTAATGTTTAAAATGGAGGTATAGGTAGGGATTTTAATAATGTGCCTAGTAGAGATCCTAAACCCACATTTGTTTACCACACATATATATGAATTGATAATGTAGATTTGGAAATGCTTGAATTTAGATAAGATAAAGTACATACCTTATAATGAAGCTAATCTGGAAATACCTATTTTGTGATGCCTGTGTTCAGTTTCAGGAAATTTTGCAACCAGATCTGGAACCAGGAAATTGAAATAGAGAAAACCTAGAAAACTTTTTCAATTCTAAGGAAATTCAACTTTGATCCAAGGACCGGGGTAAGATCTTACCCTGGGGTACAATCTTGACCCCCAGTGAAAGTCGACCTTGACCTGCAATAGCTCCGACGGAAATTTTGTTCGCGGATCCTAGAATTTTGATGAAAAGGGTACTCAAATCCGCTCTACAATTCTTGAAATAGTGATTGTAAATATCTTTAAAAATGGTGTTTTGGGGTGGCTATATAGGGTTTTGCCTTAGTCAAACCCCCATTTTGGTGATCTCCACCTCCACGAATAGCAAAATATAATATAATGTGTGTGTGTGTGTGTATTGGATGTGTAATGCCAAGATCTAATCCTCTAGATTGAAACCCTAGCATGAAAAGTTATGAGAAAGCAATACATAGATTTGAATAAGATAAGAAATCTTACCAAGCCCCCAAGGCTAAAGTACTCTTACCAAACTCACAATCCATATTTTCTACCCCATGATTGTATCTTTGAATGCTTGAATGCTGAAAATGGTGGATTAATGAAGAAGGGGTCTCTCTTTCTCCAAATAGATGTTCACAATGGTGTGTTCACAAAAATTCTTGATATCCACAATGGCTTGATCTTCTTTATCATCCTCTTGCAATCTTGCATCTTCACTTCACCATTACTTTCTTGCTTGAAATTGTATCTCCACTTGATGGATACTTGGTGTGTAGTTGTTGAAAATGAAGGCAAGAGAGAGTCTTTATATAGAGGTTTCAAGGAAAGACTCCTTGGGAAATGTAAGGGCCCATAATTCAAATTTCACCTCAAATTATGATCCAATCACCATAACCAGCTAAGGAGGGAAAATAATTAAATGAATTTTAAATTAAAACCCTTCCGCATTCGGATCTAGGGGCCTGACATTGATTTCGAGGCCTGTCGCGACCAAACTTTGAAAAGGGGGATCAAATCCTAACAAAGGTCAAGGTTGACCTCGACTTTGACCTAGGTCAAATTTTACCTCGACCTTGACCTAGGTCAAAGTCAACCTCGACCTTGACCTAGGCATCCAGATCGAATCTACTTTGAAAACAAGAGATCCCGGGGATGCCCAGAGACTTGGAAATGATAACAGAATAGGTCAGAGTGCCAGAAAATGACACAAAGGCCTATGATGAACATTATGAAGGCTAGGAGGACCTATGCCTAGATCCTACCTAGAAAATTAAGCCATAGAGAATGGAAATCAAGGAGGATCCTTAGGATCCTAACCCTAATTTCACCTAGAATGAAGGAATCAAGTGCAAAATGCATCCTAAATGCAAGTTTATCATGATAAATGCACTAAAAGAGGATGCTAAACCTATCAAGATAGAAGTGCTTCCATTTTAAGATGAGACATTAGGTAATTATTATTCACATGAAACTTTCTCTAATTTAATTTAACTTTTAGGATCTTTGTTATTTCAGCTCCCACTCTCTCTTGTTAATTTATTTTCCATGCTTCATGATGTTTCATACATGTAATAGTTAGTCATATTAAAGTGACCAATAAGCATAAATTATTATGTTAAAAAATTAAATTTACTCATGATGATTGTAGACATGATTTTTGTAAGAGTGTGGAACATTGAATAGCAATGAACTGTAATGAAGAGAGGGTATCACTGGCGTATTTTCTTGAACTATTTCGATGATACTTACATACTCATCCAAAACTAGAGTGGCTTCCATTATAGAGGCTTCATTGCCAAATAATTTTGGGCACAATTTAAAGAAGACTTTAAACTCACAAGCTCTAAGATTGGTCTTCCTAACTTCAAGCTAGATACTATTTAAAATAGAGATTAAACACAATCATTTTTACTTTCTTCTTACTATTTTTTTCCTTAATGCATGAGTTTCAAGTATCTAGTGCACCAAAATTGTTAAGTCTATCATATTTTTTGGTGTTTGTCCTTTCATATTCAGATCATTTTGACATTTTAGGTCAGTTATGCTTGATCTGAACTGATCAATTTGTGATATTTTGGTGTTTTCGTGTTCAAGAAATCTTCAATAAGTAAAAAAAGAAAATTTTACTTTGATTTCCTAAATTGTGTGATGCAATAGTCACTATTTTTTTGTAACAATCATCCTCACTAATGTTTAAATCCATTGGCATTGTTCTTATTGATGCTTCTCATGAGATTACATTTCATCCTCATTACCATCTTCATTGTTACATCATTTTTTTCTTGCAACTGCTGACTATCGATCACCATGATTGTATTGTTAATCATTGTAACTTGAAACAAGCCATTTTCCCTTGTAGTCATAATCATTATTTTGATTGCCGTTAGTGTGCTTCTTTGCATTTTCCAAAAATTAATACTATTTTTTCCCTTGAAACATGATATGAATTCCTTATTTAAATTCTTATTCAAGCATTAAAATTCTTTCTTGTTTCTCTTTAATCACTATTTTGTAGCAGCATTCTTCATTGTCATGCTTATAATCTTCATTGTTTCATACTCTATACATGCTACAGTAACATGTCTTGACCCTCTACTCTTTCATCGTAGTCAATCTCATTGAAATATCAGAGAGCCCTTTTCAGGATCAATGGTTTAGATATCCCATTCACCATTGTTGTTCTGACTAGGATCTAGTCCTATTTAATGCTTCTACTTTAAAGAAATTATGAATGCACTCTTGGATTCTCTTGTTATATCTTTGATCACTACCTTTGATGAGCGTCAACTTATCATGCTCTAGGAGAGTTGACATAATGCTAAAATTATATTTTTTCTATCTCACTCTTCATGACAACCACTGTGTTCTATGGGTTGTGACTCTCCATTTTTGTGACCTCCATGAACAATCCACATACCTTTGTTTTTCAACAATGACAATGTTTTTGACACATAAATGTTTTTATTTCTCTTCTTCATGGAAGTCACATCTTTCTTCTTTTTTTTATAAATAGTGCTTTCTATCACAATATGACCTTTGATTACTCTTTTATGCATTCTTTGTTATTTCTATTTACATTCTTCTTACTATTATCATTATTGGTATCAGATCTTGATCATTCTCATTGTGTTTCTCTAGTGCTATTGATAGTGCTTCTTTTATTGTACTCGTGACCTTTTCATGGTTCCTTGGTTGTGTTATGTGCCATTCAAGGGTATGTCATTGACTTTACATTGTAGTGCTAACTGCTCTTTTGTTGAACTATAAAATGTTATCATTACTTCTTATGTCATGGATTGCATGGTCCTTTATAAGAAGTCTAATTTTCTAGTTTTCTTGTCTGTTGTTTATGAATGGATTATTGCTCCTTTCAAATAGATTGTTATTCACTGGTATGTAAACTATTATATCTACACTCTTCTTGTCATTATCTTCACAAAATCCATTATTCTTCTAATAAAAAAATTAGTGTTTCATCTCTCTTTTAGGCTACTAGAGAAACATAAATAATATGAGATGCTTCTTGTTTAGTTGAATCTTTTCTCTCTTTCAGGCTACAAGAAAAACATGAAGAATATGAAATGCTTCTTGTTCTGTTCAAAAATATTGCTAGGCAATTGCATCTACAAGTGGTCATTCTAGATATGGCAAGCTGAAAACACTACAACTCCAACATGTTGAAAATGAAACATCTCCTTATTGTTGTCTTCATAAAAATATGTAGTTAAATCAAGAATCTTTTCTGCTACACCATAGAACTTGGTGGACATGTATAGTATGGAGGAGTCTTTATGTACTTAACTACGAGGTTGTAGTGTTTGGAAAATTAGTGTCAATTTTCAATAATGGTTATGTTGTATCTAGAGTATGTTTTTTTGCTTATGGAAGAACTCCCACATACTTTTGTAAGATGTAGATCATTGAAAATAACTACAATTAGTAAAATATTTTTGTTGAAGTTAGCTCGTTATGCTACTTTGTTGAGTATTTTTGTAAGAAACAAAATATTTTATATTGTAGATCATTTACAAACCTTGTTATCATTCGAGAAACAACATGAGACTAATGAGCTTCTTACGAGCAACCACACTAGAAACAACAATTGGAAGACCAAGGGTCACAACTTAGAATCCACCTTTTACAATGAGACACATACAACTAATGGAAGACCAATAGTCACAACTTGGAATTCCACAAATATATCCCTTGTGGGATTTGAACCATGGTCTCCACAATGAGAGCTCATTGCTTCAACCAACTAAGCTAAACCCTTGGGACTAAGAAACAAAAAATTGGAAAAAATTACAATAAATATTGTATTATCGCTATTTGGAAACATTGAATGTTGAAAACCACATTAAAAAAATATTTTTTAAAACACATTTGTTTATATTGTCTCTAGGGAGACAATAGTTTGGATTTAAAAGCATATTGTCTCTCTAGAGACAATAGTTGGAACTAAAGAAATATTATCTCTAGATACACATAAATGAAATTGTCTATAAAGAGATAAAAATGCTTTTGTTCCATATTGTCCTAATAAGATAATTTTTTAAGATATTTTTTTAAGACAATATATTAAGAAACTTGGTTAAAGACAGTATTTGAGACAATACAGAACTTTCTTTTTGTTTCAAATTAAGACAATTTATTAACAATTTGTCTCAAAAATCATCTTTAACCCCCCCTCTATGTAGTAGTGGCTTCATCCACTATGCTCTATCATGTCAAAATGATTTTTACTAATGGAAGCATCTAGACATTTAAATGGTAGTGTAAAAAGAGAGAATAATAAACAATTGATACAAATTTTAAAGGTCAAACACAGGTGTTAAAACACGACAAGAAAAAAAATTCATTTTTCCTCTCCAACACAATTTTTTTTTTTATTATTCCCATGTTCCAAAGGTTGTGATAGCAATTGTTAAATTAATACCCACACTTGTTGATTTAATATCCAATAATTTTGACAACATTGTACCAATAGTTGTGACTTTAAAGTTGTTTTTGCTAATGATAACTACCCATAATTGATGAAATGCACCCTTTATTCTAAAAAGCAACCAATCGTGTGATGCCACATCAGTTGCACAAGTATTGGGGTCCCTAATGCACTATGATTGGTCTCACTTTTTGGGGGGGCTTTTTTGGACACCTTGGCAAAAAGCATACTGATGTGGCTCTGAAACCTTAGTTATAAGGAGGATACTCATCAAGTGAGCTATTGTAAAAAAATAGGAGTTATTTGAAATTTCCACGTGGAATTTTGAGAAGTGCGAAGTTAGGGTGCTTTCAACTTTTGCGCCTAGGAAAAGTAGTATTACCCTCAATCCGTAGATGCAATTTAGAACCCATACACATTTGTAAAGACTAATTCTATCTCACAAGAGACACATAAAGTCAACAATAGAAAACTTAGAAATTTGAACACTTAATCAAAGTCTACTAAAACAAAAAGATGTTTTCCACATAATATATTCATTTCTCAAAATAAGAAATTACAATTATCTGAAAGTAATGTCAAATATCCTCAAAGTACAATAATAAGAAATTGACCATACTATCGAGAGTACATGAATCATCCAAATAAACTATGAGGTAATAAATACATAAAAGATATTGACCATACTGTCGCACATCATACGTAAAAAATATACAATTACAATTACAATAAAGTACAAGACCAAAAAGGTCAAAATGATACAAGATATCCATATAAATGTCCGAACTATCAATCATCCATTTGTATGCTTTGGTCTCCTATGCCATCAAACATATGTCCATCTGCAAATCTCGAGACAAAAATGTGATCCAGATGCTTGTTTCGCTAACCCATAAAGTGGTTAGCTCTCCCAGGGCTCATATTAAAATGAAGAGCACATTGACCCTACTCAAGTAACCTATCAACTCAACATTGATGGATCAGAAAGGAATCTAATGCAAGATGTGAACTAACTACTTTACTCATACATAAAAGTAGAACTAACACATATATGACAGAGAGAATGAAAATAACCAACACAAAATCTATTATGTATTTATGTAGCTTAGACTTAAGCATTTAATAACTAGATTTCTACTGGCAGGTAAAAGAAAAATAAATTTACCCTTCTCTGTTTATCCATATTCAACACCCTTTCCCAAGATATCTCTTTCAAAATAAAATAAGTAGAACCAAAATAACATAAATTCATGTTTCCAAAACAAAATCCAATCTCTAATTTACCCTTTCTTTAACGATAATCTTGCATAGTCAATCTTCTATGATAAGAATATGTGGTTTTTAATGACAAACTAGCATTTACGTCTTTCTAAAATAATTATTTTTGAATCAGAAACATGGTCATTAAAATACTTTCTATGTGATCATGGTTTGTTTTGGTGTTGTTTGTTGGGTTAGGATCCTTCTTTTTTCGTTTAGCAAGCGTTCTATATTTGTAAGGACTTTATTGAATATCTTTTATAATCCTATGTAAATGTTTTTTGGGTCCATTCAAAACATGTATTTACCTTAATCAAATAATTAAAAGAATCTATATTCCATTTCTATGTGATCATGCTAATGCTACAAGAAAAACACATGCATTCTATTGCAGTTATGAAAATTAGTTTTCCTAAAAATTCAACTTTAATTCCTTAGCATTTCACAGTCAACGGTTTAAGGAAAAAGGAAAAATTCTCAAGCATATCATAGTTAATGGTTTAAGGAAAAATTTCTCAGGCATATCACGGTCAACAGTTTAAGGATAATTTTTTTTCCAAGGTGATGTTAACAAATCCCAAAATCTAAATCTAATTGTTTACGTATAACACAAAACCAACATGGATTTAAACGCTCAAAGTTCAATTCTGAATATATTTTTACACAGATCATAAATAAGCATGTATACAAAAGGTGTAGTTTATTTAATTAAAACATGAGAGTATATATATTCATTTCAGGTAGTATTGCAAAGGTGTGAACGAAGAAAATGAAAATAGAATTTAAAGTTTTATCACCTACATAAGTTGTTGAAAGGAGATATTTAATCCTAAATAATGAAGAATCTAGCTCAATGAACAACATAAATATAAATCTAATAAAAAATGGCGGCTGGAGCATTGGTAGAGGTTGGAGGTTTGGCAAGGGCTTTTCCTTCTGTTGGAGCTTTGCAGTCTGCTGGGAAGAACCGGTCCTCATTGGAGGTTGGTGCGACTGGAACCTCATTGGGAAATATATTAGATGTTGTTGCATCTGGAACTTCACTGATTGGAGTGTCGCTGGATGCTTCAGCTAGGTCCTCGCTAGATACTGGGGCTTCTAGGGTTATGCTGGTTACTGGTGATTCAGCTAGGGTTTTTGCCTCCACTAAAGAATCGCACTCAGTAGGGAAGTTGTGGTCTTCCTCACCTATTGGTGTGTTGCTGGGTGCTAGTGCTTCTAGGGTTTTATCAGTAGCTGGTGGATCTCCTGGTGTGTCACCTGTAGTTGGAGCTCCTTTGCCTACCTACATTTTGCCAAATGGTGAAACTTTGGCTGGAGTTTTTTCTTCAACAAATCTCCTGCAACCTAGTGGTGTTGTGTCAATGGCTGGTGATTCTAAGATTTTTGGGGGTTCGGGTTCTGTTCATGTACCTCTTATTGGTGCTTCTTTACCTAAGGGAAATCATATGCTGGTATGGTTTATTCTTGGGCTGCTACCAATAGCTCTGGTGGGGTGGGGATTGGTGGTGGTTCTGGTTCCCATTCTAAGGGTCCTCTCCCTATTTCAAACCCTATCCAGATTCCCTTGGATGAGGAAGTGGTGGAAGATATTGAATCTGCTTCTTCTAAGTTTTCTTCTCATGGTGCTATTTGTCAATTTTTGGGTTTGTGGTTGAGCCTTGCTAATTTGCACTGGTGGATCTCTAATCATTGGGAACCTAAAATTTTTGGTACTGTTCAAATTTTCCCTATGGAAAAAGGCTTTTTTGTTGCTAAGTTTGATAATGCTGAAGATAGAAAGTTGATTATGTGCGATTACTTTTTCTCTTGGGAAAATCATTATATGTTGGTTATGAAACCTTGGCATCCTGATTTTTCCCCCTCTTCTAAAACCTTTAACAAGGTTCTGATTTGGGTGAGGCTCCCTTACCTTCCCCTTAATTTTTGGGTTGACTCCCTATTTGAAATGGTGGGAAATGTTCTTGGTGACTTTCTGATGGTGGATGATGAGTATTCTGATATTATGCACTCGACTTACACGCGATTACTGGTAGAGATGGATATCTCTAAGGGGTTACCAGAAAAGATTAAGTTAGAGTACTCAAAGACTTCCTGGATCCAAACTTTAGATTATGAAGGGCTTCCCTTGAAATGTAGGAAGTGTTTTAAAATGGGTCACTTGGCTGCCCAGTGTGGATTGCAAAGGGCTAAGACCAAAAGGTCTGCTTCTTGGTGGAAGGGTGCTTCTCCTAAGCATTATACTATAGCTAAGAAAAATATTGATGTTGCTGAGACTGATTCTCCTGAGGATGTTCTTCCTGAAGGAACTATTCCTTTGGAGCCTTCTTTTACTACTGCTGGTAGTTCTGAGGTTTCTATTGGTGTTTCTTCTACTGAAACTATTGGTATGTTTGTTAGCAATTCTACTGATGTTGGGGTTACAACAATTGGTTCTGTTCTTGTTGGGGTCTCTGAGTCTACTGGTATCTTTGTTGGTACTATTCTTGCTAGAAGTAATACTTCTTTTGTTGGTGTTCCTCTTATTGCTTCTGGTTTTGCTGGGTTTACTGTTACATCTACTAGTAGTACCGGTGCTAGAAAGTCTGCAGAGGCTGTTGGGTCTGCTAGCTTCTTTCCAGTTAGTTCTATTTCAGAAGGTCTTATTAGTGCTGAGAAGTTTGGCACTGGCTGTAAAGAGGTCGTAGTTGGTTCTATCTAGACTTCTCATGTTGGTTCTATTATGGTTGGCTCATCTCTTGCTTCTATCTGGCAGGAGAAATCTTCTTTGGTAAAGGAGGGGTGGACTCCAATTATAGGTAAACATAATAAAAAGTCTTCTCTACATTTTGATATGACTCTCCGCTCCCAGAAGAAGGGAGGCAAAGGAAAATCCTAGTTTTTTATTTGACTGCCTAGTGTGGTCTAATCCTTGATTTGGATTTTTAGTTTGTTTGGGTTTGTATGAAGGTGGTTTCATACATTGTCTCATCCAGGTTGTGGGTGCCTGCTATAAAACCCACACTTTGGTCTTGATTTGTTCTGTTTAGTGGGCTTATTTGAATATCTGTTGTGACCATTCTGTGTATAGGGTTTTGGGGCCCCTTCAAAACCTACTTTTACCTTAATAAAAAATGAAGAATCTAGCTCCTTCTATGTCGTAGCATTTCAAAGCAATTTAAAAACTTTCTATCAAACTTTTTTTAAATTAAATTTTTGGCTAATGAGAAAAATACCTCATATAAATGTCTTTGTAATCTTAGAAATTCCTCATGTCGCGCATATCCAAATCAATCTCCTATGTTTCACTCCCTCTCCCTTTGTATTCTCCTATTCCCTTTATTTATTTTGTTTCATCCTCTCTTTCTCTGTACCATTTCTGACCTTATAAAATATATCAATCCTTGAATTTTGTTCATCCACCCCTAAATATGGGTCAGACTCTCAACCCCCTCTCGTTTTCCTTAGTTTTCACCAATTCCCTCCTTGTTTTCCTCTTCTCTGTGCATAACTTGCGAAAAATAACCTTTGTTCACCTTTGTATCTCCTTTGTTTTATGCGAGTATCCACCCATTCTCCAAGAAGCTTCTTCTTTATGTTATTTTTCTCCAATCACGCACGCAACAGAGAGTTTTTTTTTGTTATCCACGTGCCTCTCCATATCTTATTAGTACTTGTTGTAGGCAATACTATTGTTTTCACTTGTGTTCAATTAATCTACCTTTTCCTACCAATCATCACAAATTATTAATACTTCTTTCTAAATAATCTAATGTTTTATATAGTTAAAATATATATTCTTAAATTTAACAAATTAAATAAATTATTCCTGAAACTTGATTGGTTTAAAAATTTGTGCCTTATAGGCACGCTTTTGTCGGATTTACTATTTTTGCATGTTTGATCTGTAAGGAAACTTCCTAAAACTCTTACTTTACTTATCAAAATTGCCATTCTAAGTTGTGATAGTCTTTACAATGAAATTCTACCAATTACAACTACTGGTTAGTTGTGCAAGCTGGAAATAGAAACTTTGGAAAAACTGACGTCCATGTCAGAAAATTATATCAATATCTTAATTGCACGTGTGAATAGGAATTTGTTACAAAACTTTCATCGCTGCCAAAGGAAGAAGTGTAGGGCGCTTCAAGTTTACATCAAAATAATCAACCTGAGGAGTGATGCGTGGGATAAGAAGGAGATTCAAATATAGATGAAAATCATTTTAATGCATATATGATAGATCTGTGAAACATCGTGCAAGGCAACAGATCAATGATGGTAAAAATGAAAACCCCCGAAATATTTATTATTAAGATTAGTATGTATTATGATTTTTGTTACAATTTTTTTCAACCCAGTAGCTCGGGAATAAGTGAATGCGTTCATTTGAGTCAGACTCTGTCCCTCATTGATTTATTTTGGCATGTTTGAGAGATTATTATATAGGGGACATTGATGGTGCGCATATATAAGTATGTACAGATATTTTTTCTTTTGCAGAAATATAAAGTGGGAAAGTAGGAGGGTTATGGATTTGGTGTATTCTGAAGATAATCACTCACACCACAGACTTCCATATTTCAGAGATTAAGATTGAACTGACATATTCCTGTCAAAATGATTCTCATACATCTCAAACTGCGGAGAACTTCCCATCAACAAACAGTTATTTTCAAACTCATCTAGCCTAAACACGGCTGGCTCTTTATGCCATTTAACAATCATTTCCTTGATAACCCCGTCCATATGACCTCCAATGGGACTGTTCAACAAACCCGCCAGGAAGGAAAGAGGCAAACTGTTAAGCTCCCCACAGGTGTACGCGTTCGCACGTATGCTCTGAATAGCATTGCCAAAGTAAGATCTCGACACTGGAGGAAGAAGCCGAGGACGACAATTGACGAAAACATGTGTGCGCACAAGGCCTAGAAGGAAGAGATCGTAAAGGATGGATTATGGGTAGCCCGCTCCTTCGAGCGGCTGATCGTATGGGCACTGAAATGGAAGATTTGCCAAAAACTTATATAATTTAATTTTAATTTTCTTTCTAATAATGTAACTTATTTTATTAGTCAACTAATTTTTTCATTAATGATAACACTTTTTTCTTTTTTTCCTTTTTTCAAAATAACAATAGTTTTTATAAAGTTTAAAATTTATATTTTTAACGTTTCAAATTAAAATAATTATTTATTTGTAATATCATTTATTGAAAAATGCAATGGTCTTTTGATAGACTCCTTAAAATTTGTTTTTTTCCATGTAGTATTGGATTAAAGTAAAGGAGTGAATTGGTTGTGATGCACCTATGATGACAATGAAATATAATTAAATAATTAAAATATGAAAAAAATCATCATTTTCCTTAATACATTTAAGATTATTTTCAATAATAGTTGAACAAGTTAATAAAATTCACATTGATTAACTATAAGAAATTGAACAAAATTGTCTTCCTTCAATATAATTCAATATTAGAATAGATTTATATAGTTTGTGTTAACTAAACTGAATCTTAATCATTCTATACTTTAAAAAGTGAGAGGGATAGAAACTTTCATCAACTATCCAAATAATTAGTCTACAATACAACAATTACATCTATTGAAATCAAAATAATATCTAAATAAAATCAATAAGGAGAATAACATTATCCAATACTCAAAAAACTAGAATATTGCACATACTCTACCATAAGTAATTTTTAAAATTTGAGTAACACATTTGTATTTTATTAAAAAAAAAAGGACTTTTATTACATAACCAATTACAAATTTATCATAAGATAAACCAAGTCTAAGTAAATTTCATAGTAGAAATATTTTTTATCATTCACATATTACTTACTTCTTACAACTATACATATACAATATATAATTATTGTTAAAGCATACTAATTTACAATATAATAACAGTTATTATTAAGATTTCAATTAACATTGTAATTATAGTTAAAATTATAATTACAATTTTCATTAAAAAATTAAATATAGTGTTTGTTACAATATCATTCTTTCGTACTTATAACAACTACAATACCATTAGTTTCAAACTCAAGTTACCTTTGAACAATCTCTATATTCTACAACAGTATGTACTCACCACTAAGTAGCACTTGTTTATTCCTCTCCTTGTATCAATCACCCCTCTTGCATATCTCCTAACTTCTATTGGGAATCTCTCTCCCTAAACTTGTGCGCGCCAGGAGTTAACAATCCGTTTACAAAGACGAGATTCCTTTCTAATTTAGGATATGGAAGCCGCCAACATAGATCAGAATCCTCTTGATTGTCGATTCTTAGGAAAAAGACTCCTCCAAGTCGTGCCAATCAAGCTGATCAAGCCACCGAATGTAGTTAAAATTCTCTGTGGACTCGTTGTCAGTGTTAATAGAGGAATGACGTAGCATTCCTTTCGCTGCCTTTTAATGCAAGACTAAGTTACATTTAGTCAACCGTTTAAATTATCTTGTGTTCAATGATTAGTAACTTCCTTATAATGGTTACGTTATTTCATCAATTAATAAAAAAATTAAAATGTAATAAATATAATGATTTATATATTAATTTTCACTTGACTAATTTCAAATTATCAATTCTAACATAAAATGAAATTAACGAATTTTTTTACTCTCGAGATAAATCACAATTTGATCTAATACTCATACAATTTTATTCAAGAATTCATTTTTACGATATAAAAATATAGAAAAAAACTCATGAAATAAGAAAATAAATAGCTAAGTGGTGTGTGCTTGCAACCAATTATTCTAATCACATCCTTATCGATGAGATATATTCCTCTACCCCGATCACATTTTTGTCTTCCCAATCATGCTCAAACTCAAAAGATCATCAGTAGGTTAGTCCCATTAAACCATAATCGAATAGAAAAGCATAAATAACTTGCAATATACTTATATAACATTTCAATTTCATTGATAATCATCATTAAACAACATTTCATAATACATTTTGATTCGCATACATAACATCAGTTTTCATTTCATCAAATTTATTTCACAAAATCATTAAAAGAACATAAAAAATATCTAGGTCTAAAACATTTATTCCAAACAATTTCGATCAACAAACATTCGACCAAATCAACATAAGTCTAAAATAGTCGATAAAGAGTCCAAAAACATCAAGAGAACGGGTTATGATATCCATCGTTAGGCATTTCAAATAGCAGACTTTTCAATTCTGGCAACTCTTCCGCTGAACCTCGTACGCAGATCACAACATCCATAAACGATGATTTGCTCCAGATGATGTAGATGCGCAAACGACAACGATTTCAACTTTGCACACTTCTGTACTACGAGTACTCGAAGCTCTGATAGAGTAGATAACCCTGATATTGTTTCCAATTTGGGACACTCACTCACTTTAAGAGTTTTCAATTTGTCTAACTGCTTTAAGTCCATTTCTTCTAAATTTTCCATTCTATGAACTTTGAGTGATTGAAGTTTGGGACAAATGTCTCTACTAATTAGCAACTTGGAAATATTGTGGAGACACAAAACTATGTTTTCAAGGTTATTCATGCGGCTGCTTGTAGAGGAATCTAAATTACCTGAATCTATACCTTCGCTCAGATCCAAATTCCCACTGAAGCTATTGCCCTCCCTAGACCACAACTTCAATGATCTAAGATTACTAAGTTGTTTAACTGATTGCACCAAGGATGTCACATCTGTCATATGTAGTGAATAATATATGTCTAATACTTTTAAATGACTGAACATTTTTATCAAATCTGGAAGCTTTCGCAAAGATGGAGAGTTCCAAATGTATAACTCTCTCAACTGGAAACTGGCCTGGCATTGACAGTTACAGTAAAAAATGAATTGCTTGTCAGTAGTTAACAATCTTTGCCAAACAAGTATTCTGAAAGGAGACTGAATTTCTAGCAAAGAATAGCAAAATACCTGGGCATTGGTCAACAACTGTTGCTGAAAACTGCACCACAATTCTTCCACTCTAGAGATGTATAAATAATACAAGTTCCGTAGAGGAATCCATGAAGGAATGCATTTTAATGGGTTATACAAATCATGGATAATTTCAAGATACAGGAGGTCAGTGTCAGCTATAAAATAAGTAATTGGTCTTTGGAGGGACGAATCCCGGAACCTGTGGAAACACCTGCCCTTTGTTTCTGCCAGGATTTGCTTAAACCCTTTTGCTTCCTACATTTGTGGATCACGTTTAAGTGTGATTAGTTAGAATCTTTTTATAAAAACACAAAAAATTAAAACGTTTTTCAAAAGCTTTCTATAGTTTGAATTTCAAAAAAGTAAAGAAGAAACACACCATAGATCTGAGAAGTTTTGGGTGCCACAGGCGAGGAGGTTCCAGCTCATCTGCCATTTGTCTTCCCAGATCCCGGAGGTGATCGTGCATTTCAAAGAATTGGCGTCCGTCGTCAATAACTTGTGGGTAGTATTCCTTTTCAACCAGTTCAAGTAGGCACTTGTTTAGCAGGGTTTGAACTGCATGCTCAGCGCTCCAACCAGACGCCTTCCAGATTGTTATTGCTTTACTTTTCAAATCGGGTATTTGTTTCTTATTGAAGAAACATGCAATATCTATAAATATCTGTTTCTCCTCTCTGTCCAGACCATCAAAGCTAATTCTAAGTCTTTGCATTATATCCTTAGGCTGGATTTTTTGGATTTTTTCCAATTCTAGCTCCCAGTAATACTCATCCCTACCATAAACATGCGCGCCCAAAACCATGAGAGAGAGAGGTAGACCTCCACAGAATTTTACAAAGCTTTTGACCAATTTCTCATATGCAGCAGGTGGATTGCGTCCGCGGAAAGCATGGCTACAGAATAGATCCTTAGCACGATCCTTTTCCATCCCCTTCATCTTATAACAGAAATCTGTACCCCTTAATACACTTTGGTCACGGGTTGTAATAATAAGCAGACTACCAGAGCCCAGCATGTCTTCAGGTAGCAGGGCGTCTAACTGGACCTGATGATCGATATCATCTAGGACTATAAGGAAATGCAAATGCTTTACCCTTCCCAGCCGATTCTTCAGCTCTCCGATTCCATGATCCACGCTCCTAATATCCAGATTTGCAATGTCCACATCTCGAGGGAAAAGATCTTTTAAGAGCTGCTTTTGCAAGGATTGTAAATCACTATTGGCATGTGATTCTCTCACATCGAAGAGGAAACAGGATGCACTCTAGCCTAAACGCTTCTTGTTAAACAATTTTTTTGCCAGGGTAGTCTTGCCGGATCCCCCAAGTCCGAAGATCCCCACCTTCCCCGCTGTCTTTACACAACAGCTTTCAAAATCTTGGACGAGCTCATCAAGTCCAACCGGATATTTGGCAACATGCAAGGCTATACTCTTTTCCTTTTCTTGCACTACTTGTACCACACGAGACACAATCTTTTCACACAAATTGCTGAAATCCAAAACCAAAAATCTATTTAGAAAAGCAATCTACTGAGACAAAAAAGAATTCCATGTACTGGAGAAAAACATGGGTTAAAACATTATGAATCTCAATCAATACAAAGCACATAGCAGTAATCTTACTCTTTATGTATGCTATGTTCATAACCAGATATGTCAGCAGCAGATGCGAGGGCCTTTTTCCATTCATCCAACTTATCAAGATTCCTGCATTTCCTTTGATAATCACAAAACGCTGCAGCATACTGTGACCTTTTTTCCTTTTGGTTTTTCTTTCTCTTGTTGTCGATGTGGCGTAGCTCCCAGGGCTCGACATCGTAGAAGACAGGAACAAAGATGGCATCAGTTTGTTTTAACATAAGAACAAGCTCGTCTAAACACCATGAAGACTCTGCGTATCCTTCGGAAAAAATGGCTATTTGAACACGCGATGAGCATATGGCGTTGTGAATGGCAGACGTAATGGAATCTCCACCTTCAATCTCTTTACGGTCTAGAAATACCTTGCATTTTCTAGCCTTAAGAAGGTGATATAGTTGTTTAGCAAGGGTTTCTTTGACGTCAGGGCCTCGATGACTGATGAATACATCATACAGCTTAGCAGATACAATCGATCTTGCCTGAGGAGACGAGGAGGAGGAAGCCATGAATGCAGGACTAGAACTGCAAAACTTATAAAACTCTCTGAAGCAGACTGTGGATACAGATTGCAAAACGTATGAAACCCTCTAAGACAAAGTCGGAGTAGGCGTGAATGAAAAAGAAGAAAAAGGGAAGCAGAATAGACTAGGGTCCGCCACTAGGCCAAACACAATGTCGGTGTTTCGGCTGTATAGCCGTTTCTGTAAGAAGAGTAGACCAGCAACGAGGACAAGGCAAAGGAGATTAAAGTGGGGTTAAAAGTCTATAAAGTCGGACACTTCAATTAGACCAGTCTGTGAAATGAGGAAAAAACAAAGAATAAATCAGAAAGAGAAAAGAATAAAGGGTCCGTTTGGACCACGGCATATGAGCTCATATTTCCGAATTTCATCTTCAGAATTTCATATTCCATGTTTGTGTACATCCCAGCAATTACGAATTGGAATTTCGGCATTTCAATTTTGCTCAAAAAATGAGCATTCGATCTTCCATTGAAAAAGGTGGAATTAGAATTTGAGGTTCTAATTCCACCTTTCGAATTCCAATTTTGGAATCTCATCGGGTCCGCGTGCGGGCATAAAGTTTTAATTTCGGGTCCGCGAGTGTTTTACATTCAACTCGCATTTCATTTTACATTCGGGTCCGCGCATGGTGAACGTCTTTGCAATGCCTTCGTGTCTTCAACGCCTTCCTTGGTCTCTGCAACGCCTTCCTTGGTCTCTGCGACACCTTCCTTGGTCTCTGCAAGCAATACGGTAAAAACCCTTTTGCATTTTTTGTCGAACTCTGCAATGGGTTTTTCCTTAAACACACTTTTACAAAAAAATTTATTTTGAAGACCATGCCTGTAGAAGCCACCAATAGTATTCTGGTTTAGTTTTTTTTTTGCCTTAAATATCTCTATTTATTTATAAAATGCCTTTAAAAATGGCAGAAGGTTTGATGTTGAATGATGATTCCTTGCTACAAAAACCCAATAGTATTCTGGTTAGTTTTTTCCTCATTTTGCAAACAAATATGATTCCTTGCTACAAAAACCCTAAATCCTTGTTCAAAATTCTTTCTGCCGCCAACAACACTAGTTCTAGGTGTAGGCCATTGCGTTTCTATAGGCATGGTCTTCAAATTAAAATGCTACTGGTATGGTCTTCAAATTAAAATTTGAAGACCATGCCTGTAGAAATCTATAGGTGCTTTTCATCAAGGCAGATGGTAAAGAGTGGAGTTTTTCTTATGAAAATTTGTGCAAATGGGTAAGATATGCTGCCTGCTGTAATGTCCAACACTTCACTCTCCATTGCACTCTTTATCACAATAGTTTAAAGGAACTCCCACCCCCTGCCTTGTTTTCATGTTCATGCCTACTAACGCTTTGTCTGACTGGGTTTTTAAAGAAATCTATAGGTTTGCCTGTTGTAGAAATCTAGAACAAAAATGGTAGTAAAGATGCCTTTGAAAAGCTAATTACAGAAAAAAGCAGTAAAGTCTTGCTAGGAATGCATTTTGCAGTTGATTTGTGATGCTTACACATAATGCAACAGTTGCTGGCAGTTGCGCATATATATGGTCCACATATTTTTTCACAATAATTTTTCATGTTTATGGCTTAGGTGAGCCCCAATCTGCTATCAGTCACATGATTTAACATTGTTTTCGTGGTTATTGCTTTGTAGAATTCTAACCTAGGTTTGTAGAGGAATTTTGAGGTTAACAGAGATATATCATGTATAAACTCATTTAATTGGTCGTGTTTTGATCTTGACAAGCATGGATCATTTAGGTAAGAATCAAAGGAGATCATAGAAGGTAATAATAATTAATAAGATTTTTTAAAAAAACTCATACAAAAGTTAGCAACTGAATGTACTTCATTGGTGTATTAACAAAAGCACAAAGTAGTTGTATGTTCTATGTATGCAGTGTCTAGAGACAAAAATAAGAGTTCGGGCATGACAGAGCGTCAAAGACTCATCAGACTAAATTATAACATTGTATCTGCATTATGTAAAATGAGGAATGCCTCATTCAAGTTGTAACACTGTATCTGCATTATGTAAAATGAGGAATGTCTCATTCAAGTTGTAACACTGTATCTGCATTATGTAAAATGAGGAATGCCTCATTCAAGTTGTAATTTTATATCAGCTCATGACTTTGTGGGGCTAGACCGGAGGTTTTCTCCACCCGACTCTTTCCTACCAGTGCTCCTATTGAGCTGGGTTGGCAACATTTTGTAAAAAATAAATAATAAAATAAATGACTTGTTTATAAATTTGTGTATTTTGGGTCTACAAATTTTATAAATTTGTATAGGAATTTTTTTTTTATAAAAAAGTTATACAAAATGTTAAAATTTTTATAAACTTATAAACATAATTTTATTTCAAAATATTATAAATATTCAAAATCGCATACAAATGAAATAAAATAAGTATTCAAAAACAAAATAAAATATTATAATAATATTTTATTGCAAAAATAAAATAAATATTCAAAAACACAAACAAAATGTGAAAAATATCATAACATTTGAAAAAATCACAAATTGTTATAAATAAATTAATAAAACAAATTCTCATTTAGTGCATATTCCAATTCCAAAATGTGGCACCCAAATGCGGAAAATACATCTTCTCGGTCATCTTCCAGGTGAACCAAACGGGTCGAACACATATTCCAGATATCATTTTGAGGATATGTATATTCCAGAATTGCAGCATATTCTAGAATTGACTATATCCGACATTTTGTATGTCTGTGAAATGAGGAAAAAACAAAGAATAAATCAGAAAGAGAAAAGAATAAAGAGTCACGCTCTAGAAAATAAATTTGGAATTGAATTAAAGCATAGATGAATAGTAAAGTCTGGTTAGTTGAATTTTTGTATGTAGATGTGGAATTTCACGACTTTAAGTAGTCCGTTTGGTTGCTGGAACTGACTTTGAATTGGAAAATGGGAATTGGTGAATTGGTATAGGCCAATTCTAATTTTGGTCCAAAATGAGCATTTTGCCAATCCACCTCAGAACTTGGAATTAAAATTGAGGCATGGAATTGGAATTTTGAGAATTCAATTTTGAGAAGGGAAACCAATTCCTGTTTTTCAATTCTAGGTCAATTCCAACAACCAATTCCACTAGCAGGCGAGTTGGAAAATTCAATGCATGTGATAACATGGGAAGAAGATTAAATGTAGGAGCTGGCTAGACTCCACTCTTTATTGTTTGAAAATGTGAATCCCACAACCCTTTATTCATTGATGTTTATTTTTTTATAATGGGTAGATGTATGTTCAAACATAATAAAGAAATTCAAATAAGCGTAATTAACAATTTCATTTTGGTGTGCAATGGGTAGTCTGAATTGGTGGGGAGGTCAATTAGGGAAATTTTGGTTTTATTTTTGCATATATTTGTGTTGTAAATGAGGTCAAATAGTAACACATTTAAGAAATGATTTTGTTCATACAAAAAAATTATAAATGGAGAAGAGATGGCTTCAAATTAACTAAGCATCTACTTACAAGAATCCAAACATGATTGAAAGAAAAAACCCTCCAAATTAACAAGATAATTAGACTCCATTACCAACAAGGGACACTATGTTTGCAATATGGAAAAACGGATAGAAGGAGGCCGAGATCAAGGGTCAAATAGCAAAAGACAAGGAAAAAATTTCTAATAGCCAAAATTTTCGAAACCCAGAAGCAGTATGAATCTCATAGAGATATGTAAATTTCAAATTTATTTAAATGGTTCTTGAGTCTTATTTTGTCATTGAAATTAAATGGATCAAAATAGTTCAATAAATTTTAATACTAATTAAATTAGTAAAGATTTGATATTATAAAGGAATAAATATTGAGATGAAATGATATCATATGAATAAGGTAAACATAAACAAGTTGATTATTTGTGCACCCAGAGCACTAGCTTTCCAAAGAGAAATTCAGCTCCCAAAAAAGTTAAGAAGTTGAATTAATTCTTAAACTCATTCGTATGACATCTTTATTCTATTAATACATGTGAATGGTTTATAAATAAATCATGAAATCAAATCTTATTAAATACAAATATCTGATAATTTAAGAAATAAAAAATGTTAATCATATGCAAAATCAATTTAATAAAATGTATACCCATCAACATGTACACCAATAAATGTTGATATTATAGAAATAGGACAGAAAATAATCAAACAATCCAAAAATTAGAGCATGGAATGCTTATAATACAGTATGTAAAAGCATCCATATGTTAAATTTTTATTTGTAAATGGCAATCAAAACATCAAGCCCGAAGAACCTTACCAAATTCGATGAATATATAAAAACAACCTTGTAATACATTAAAAAAATCCTTAATATTCTAAGGATTTGCAAAATGTACACAACGCCTCTAAAAACCATCAAACGTACAATAAGGAGTCAAATGGCTATTGATGTAGATTTTTATACTAGTATGTGATTGTTGTTTAAAACATGCATATGATTATTGTTTTATAGGGCCTATTTGCATTATGGAGACCTCTTGCATGTATACTAATATCAGGAAATAGAGCACTTAGCTGCTCTACATCATCAACATCACATCCGGAACAAGAAGCAAATGGGAAATATTTAAATGATCTATGTGAATTGTCTTGCCTTTGCTTACATTCTTGAATCTAGAATTCCCATAATTACATAAATGATCCAATAGAAAATAACTCAAGAAAGATCTCTAAATAAATAACTTTTGCAGAGGAGAAAGTAGAGACCACTAATATGAAAATAGATTGAGGAACATCCTATGAAATTTGAAGCTTGATGACAAGAACAATAACACTACAACTAAACATATAGACTATCAATTTTATTATTTTAAAATAATTATATTTATTAAAAAATTATTGTTATTTAACTATAAAATTTTTGTAAGTTAAAATAATAATAAATATTAAAATAAACATAATATTTAAAAATTAAAATTTAAAATATTACATAATAATATAAAATTATATTATATAATTTAAAATCTATTTTTTAAATAAAAAAATCATACATTAATAATATATTTTTATATTATATGTAGTAATTTTTATTTCTATTATAAAATATAATATAATTGTAATTTCAATCAAATATAATTATTTTTTAAAATATATATTTTTTCATTTAATCTAATTTAAATACTTGTGAAAATGAATTAAGAAAAAGTAATGAATGGACTATTTGGATAACTTCCAAAATAAAATGAGAGATTTTTAGCCTTAAAAAAGTGGCTATTGTGAATGTTCGCCATTTGAGTAAATAATAATTCATTGCATGACACTAGGAGCAATTTCGAATATTATGAGCTCAGAAGTTTTGTTGCCATCCTGCTTGCATGTGAAGATTTCTCAAAAGTATTTGTTGACTAGTAGTTTTCTATTTGGTTTTAATGCTGCTGTCATTTTCTTGCGCCATCAGCTACGTTAGTACATTTGAATTCTTCAACACAGTGATCGGGACTCTGGCTTATATTGGGCCTGCATTTCAACCTTGTGTTGTTTTTACTCAACTGGTTGTATTCAGGATGTCAAATCCTTCCTCTCTCAATGATCCTATGTGGATAGATAAGGATCCATACCTAAACGTTTGATACCTTATACACATCACAAAATATTAAATATCATGAAATATTGTGCTGTAGTGAATGGGATATCCTTGAGTTTATGATTATTTTTCTTTGTGCGGTTCGATAACCTATTAGAATATATAACTAATTGGGTAACTCTAATAGATCGGAAGGTTAGGTTAATAGATTGAAATGTTATTTTAGTATTTTTTTATATATAATAGATAATGATATTTTGGGTAACTCTAATAGATCGGAAGGTTAGGTTAATAGATTGAAATGTTATTTTAGTATTTTTTTATATATAATAGATAATGATATTTTGTTTTAGAAATAATGATGAAATGTCAATGTTTTGTCTACATATAAGGAGAGAGAGAGAAGGGGAGAGACAAAGAAGAGTCATGCATGTATACAGATATGTATATATAACTATAGATATGCATATCAAAGCCAAATGTCAACTGAAAATAATATATCTAAAATGGGAATGTCATTGAATTGTGCACATGAATTTCTTTGTCATAAGTCATAGAAGCTGTCGGATAAAATTATGGATCTCAAAGTTCAAGAAAGCATAAAAAAGAACCAAATGTATCATTATCAAATATTTAGTTCCACTAAAATGAATCACATACAATGACCACTGATAATACAATTCATGAAATTATAATATTCAGAATGCATCAAAATGTCACTGTATGAATCAAAATGCCACTATAATACCAAAAAATGCAACAACATCAAAATGTCACTGTCAACACATAATCAAATCACTACAAAGTATCACTTTTCTTCCCCTTTAGACAATAATGCCAAAGGAGAAACTACTGAAATATTGCAAGGAAATCAAAATGAAAGTGAATGTATGATACATAAAGGTATAGTGAACTATACAATCATGGATCATACGGTCATTGAATAAGCATGAACAACTCCTCCTAAAGATGAGCTCTGTACTACTACCCTATTCACATTAGAGGAGTATCATGAATTTTGTAAGCCATACATCAAACAAGTTACCTTGTGAATACTAGTCTAAAACTAGATTTGAATATACTTGTCCATATTCTATTGCTAGTCACATCACTGTGCATCAAATATGTAAATATATAACACAATCAAGAATGATATGCCACAAGTATCAATCATTCCAAAAAAATGCTAAACTTATTAACTGTCAATGTTGAGACCAATAGCTCTAAAAGGTAGTTATTTCAAACTGCCAAACTGATTGTAATGGAAAATATTATTCTTGTAATGTTCCTTATTCCCAACTTAGTACTTGAAATGAACAAACCTTATATGGAATAGGTCATTAATAACTTATATACTATGAATGTAACACATTGTTAATGACTTACTGGTGCAGGGCACCCTGGAAAAGGCATGAAAAGAGAGTCATTTAGACTAATGAAGGTTGAATGATCAAAATATGAATGTAGTTGGACCTATGGTCCATTTTGTATTTGACGCTTTTAAATGTAATAAGCCTAAAGGCATGTAATAGGAGGTCAGTGGTATTATAAGGTCAAAATGCACCTAAGGGGGTCATTAAGGGTCATCTTGTTGATCCTAGCCTAGTAGAGGGATCTACAGACCTATAAGGTTTATAATAAATGTAATGTGGCCACTAAAGCCAATAAAATGTTGTAAAAGCACTAAAAGTGCCAAATAGTGTAGTTTTCCCATGTTGGTGTTATTTCTGATCAAATCAGGATTTGTCAACTGCATAGCTATTTCCGTGAAATTAAAGTGGGGTTAAAAGTCTATAATGTCGGACACTTCGATTAGACCAGTCTGTGAAATGAGGAAAAAACAAAGAATAAATTAGAAAGAGAAAAGAATAAAGAGTCACATGCTAGAAAATAAACTTGGAATTGAATTAAAGCATAGATGAATAGTAAACTCCGGTTTGTTAATTTTTTGTAGGAAAGCGCATCGGAAACCTCGATGCATGTGATAAGACAGGAAGAAGATGAAATGTAGGAGTTGGCTAGACTCCACTCTCTATTGTTTGAAAATGCGAATCCCACAACCCTTCATTCATCGATGTTTATTTTTTTATAATGGGTAGATGCATGTTCAAACATAATAAAGAAATTCAAATAAGCGTAATTAGCAATCTCATTTTGGTGTGCAATGGGTAGTCTGAATTGGTGGGGAGGTCAATTAGAGAAATTTTGGTTTTATTTTTGCATATATTTGTGTCGTAAATGAGATCAAATGGTAAGACATTTAACAAATGATTTTGTTCCTACAAAACATTTATGAATGGAGAAGTGATAGCTTCAAATTAACTATGCATCTACTTACAAGAATCCACACATGATTGAAAGAAAAAACCCTCCCAATTAACAAGATAATTAGACTCCATTACCAACAAGGGACAATATGTTTGCAATATGGAAAAAGGGAAAGAAGGAGGCAAAGATCAAGGGTCAAATAGGAAAAGAGAGGGAAAACATTTCTGATAGCCTAAATTTTCAAAACGTAGAAATAGTATGAATCTCATAGACATAATTTTGAATTTAGTTAAATGGTTCTTGAGTCTTATTTTATCATTGAAATTAAATGGATCAAAATAGTTCAATACATTAATACTGATTAAATTAGTAAAGATTTGATACTATAAAGGAATAAATATTGAGATCAAATGATATCATATGAATAAGGTAAACATAAACAAGTTGATTATTGTGCAGCAAGAGCATTAGCTCTCCAAAGAGAAATTCAGCTCCCAAAAAAGTTAAGAAATTGAATTAATTCTTAAACTCATTCATGCGACATATTTATTCTATTAATAAATGTAAATGGTTTATAAATAAATCATGACAACAAATCTTATTAAATACAAATATCTGATAATTTAAGAAATCAGAAACGTCAATCATATGCAAAATCAATTTAATAAAATGTATACCCATCAACATGTACACCAATAAACGTTGATATTATAGAAATAGGGCAGAAAATAATCAAACAATCCAGAAATTAGAGCACAAATTGCTTATAATACAGAATGTAAAAGTATCCATATGTTAAAGTTTGATTTGTAAATGGCAATCACAACATCAAGCCTGAAGAACCTTACACCAAATTTGATGAATATATAAAAACAACCTTGTAAGACATAAAAAATCCTTAATATTCTAAGGATTTGCAAAATGTACACAACACCTCTAAAAACCATCAAATGTACAACAAGGAGTCAAATGGCCATTGATGCAGATTTTTACAGTAGTATGTGATCATTTTTTAAAACATGAATATGATTATTGTTTTATAGGGCCTATTTGTGTTATGGAGACCTCTTGCTTGTATACTAATATTAGGAAATAGAGCACCTAGTTGCTCTATATCATCAACATCACATCCAGAACAAGAATCCCATAAGAAAAATTTAAATGATCTCTGTGAATTATCTTGCCTTCGCTTACATTCTTCAATCTAGAATTCCCATAATTACATAAATGATCCAATAGAAAATAATCCTGGAAAGAACTCTAAATAAATAACTTTTGTAGAGGAGAAAGTAGAGACCGCTAATACAAAAATAAATTGAGGAACTTCAACAATAACACCCTATGAAATTTGACACTTGATGACAAGAACAATTACACCACAACTAAACATGTAGACTATCGATTTTATTATTTTAAAATAATTATATATATTAAAAACTTATTGTTATTTAACTATAAAGATTTTTAAAACTCAAATAATAATAAGTATTAAAATAAACATAATATTTAAAAATTAAATTTAAAATATTACATAATAATATAAAATTATATTATATAATTTAAAATCTACTTTTTGAAATAGAAAATATTATACATTAATAATATATTATTATATTATATGTAATAATTTTTATTTATATTATAAAATATAATATAATTTTAATTTTAATAAAATATAATTATTTTTCTAAATATATAATTTTATCATTTTATCTAATTTAAATACTTGTGAAAATGAATTAAGAAAAACTAATTTGGATAACTTTCAAAATAAAATTAGAGATTTTTAGCCTTTAAAAGCTGGTTATTCTGAATGTTGGCTATTTGAGTAATAATAATTCTTTATTTTGAGCGTAAGTATTAATTAATTACTTGTCATATTGTGTCATGTCGTCAAGGAAAATATGAAAAGCCTTTTACATTTTTTTAGATCTCTAAAATGTTTTGTCATGATCCCTAGAGACAAGCTTTGACACACTATGGAGGAACTTGGGGTTCCTATACATCTTAGATCAGTTCTCCATAGGATGTATGAGGAGGTAAAAATCAAAACCAAAACTTCAGTTGGTATCTTCAAAAGTTTTTGAGTGATATAGGGGTCAAGTAAGGGTGCCCTTTGTCCCCTACCCTTTTTGGTTTATATATTCACAAACTTGAAGATGATTAAACTGGCCATGGTGTCCCTTTGGGCGAGTGTGATAAGACTTCTTTTCTATGCGAATGACCTTATTTTGATTTCTAAATCCACTCATGACTGGCAAGAGAAATTGCTTTCCCTCAATCTTTTTTATAGAATGACACAAGGATGCAAGATGATATTAGCAAGACGAAAGTGATAGTTTTCTCTAACAAAAGTAAACCTAACCAGCATAAGTCTTACTTTGAAAGTAGTACTCTTGAAGAAGAGGTAGATTATAAATACCTTAGAATTTACTTCAACAAAAAATTTAGTTGGGAAGGTTACAAAAAGAAATAAAATTTAGAAGGTTAGAAAGCATTTTATACTTTTTTAAAATAGATATAAAGAAGCAAAACTATGGAATTAGAAAACTACCCAAACTCTTTACCTCATATTACAATTTCCTTATAGTTTACGAATGAATTATTCTCATGTCTCTACTAACTACTAACTACTAACTAATTATTTGAGTGATTGAAGTTTGTAGAGGAATTGAAATTACCTAAATCTCTACCTTCGCTTATATCCAAATTCCCACCGAAAGACCCACACTCCCTAAACCCAGACTACAATTCCAACCATCTAAGATTACTAAGTTGTTTAAATGATTACACCAAGGATGTCACATTTATCTTATGTAGTGAATAATTTATGTCTAATTCTTCCAAATGACTAAACATTTTTATCAAATTTGGAAGCTTTTGCAAAGATGGAGAGTTCAGAATGTATAACTCTCTCAACTCAAAATTGGCCTGGCATTGACAGTTGCAGTAAAAAATGAATTTCTTGTCAGTAGTTAACAATCTTTGCCAAATAAGTATTCTAAAGGGAGACTAAATTTCTTACAAAAAATAGAAAAATACATGGGCATTAGTCAACAATTGTTGCTGAAAACTACTCCAAGATTCTTCCACTCTAGAGATGTGAAAATAATGCAACTTCCATAGAGGAATCCATGAAGGAATGTTTTTTAATAAGTTCCTATCCTCGTTATAAATTTTAAGACACGGGAGGTCAGTGTCAGCTACAAAATTAGTAATGCTAGTTCAGAGGGATGAATCCTAGAGCGAATGAAATATATAGTATTATTTTAGGAAGGTATCAAAGAAGTTACAATTATTGGTGCAATGTTGTCAAAACAAATTGGACATTTGACTAACCAGTGTAGGTATTAAATCAGAAAATGTAGGTATTCAATCAAAAACTACTATCATAGCCATTAGAATGTGTCTAGGTATTGGATATTTTCTAATAGTGTGGTCTACACGGTGATATTTTGCACACAAGGCTCAACACAGAAGAGAGAGATGGCCCCAATGTGTGGGTTCGTATGGGTGGTTATCAATAGAAAATGAATGGAAAATATAATTCAATTATAGGTAATTGTCAAAGAAGTCACAACTATTGGTACAATGTTGTCAAAAAAAAATTTACATTAAACCAACAAGTGTGGGTATTAAATCAGTAAATGTAGGCAATAAATCAACAACTACTTTCACAACCATTGGAACATGTTCAAGTATTGGGTCCTTTCCCCTAGTATGATCTACACAGTGACATTTTTGCACAACACGGAATAGGAAGGGATGACCCCAATGTGTGGGTCTATAGGCACTTAACTATAGAATATTAAAATTGCATGGTGACTTTTGATTTTGATTTTTGGAGATTTCAATGCATTAGAGTAAATTTTTCAAATTTGTTCAAGATTCATGATCACTATTGAATTCACCTGCATAGTTTAACAGTTTGGGAACAACTACTTGCAAACTCTTTGTTCATAGTTATGATTGTTGGAAATTAATTTGTATAAATTGGACTTTTCTAAGTAGTTTCTAAGTTAACAAGACTATTTTCTACAGTTTCTAAGTTAACTAGATAACTCTCTATAGTTTCTAAGTTAGATCATAGTTTACTGATTTGTATTTAGCAATGTGTTTTAGTAAGTTAGTTTGGATGGAAATAGTGTAGTCTTAATTTTGTTTATTTCTATTTAAAGCTTGTAGTGTTGCTTTACTTGTGGAGGCAAAAAACTCTCTATATATTTCTATGTAATGTTGTGTTATAAGTTAGCATGATGAGAGCTATTTTGGAGTTGCTCTATTTTATGTAATATTTAGAGATTAATAGAAAATAGTTGAACATTAAATCAAGTTTTCACATTTGTGTAAATTTGTCTTTCATTAAAGTGTGTTATTTTTCCATTTTACTATTTAGTATTTGTAATCATTTGGGAGCATATGTGCAGGATCATGGTATACCAAACTATGGCCTTAAGTGGCAATGAAAAATAAAAAAATTAGGGTTAGTCAACTTGACTTTAAAGGTTGAACATCTTATGAACCTTAAGTGAAAAAATTGTAAGAATAGAATGTGTAGGAAATTGAATGTAGTTTCTAAACTACTAAACCTTGTTTGAAATTTTTTTTATCTAATTGTTCAAAATTTTAGATTTCAATGCAGTATTACAAAAATTATAGGGAAAAGATAAAGAGTACGTGTATGTCTGACCACCTTAATCACAATCAAATGATGATATATTTTCCCAAGATTCTAGATCTAAGTAGTAGACTCATGCTCGGATGTGATGCGTATTTTTTTGTAATTTTTGGTCAAATAAATAATTAATTATAAATTTTCTGCTACAACTTTTTTAAAATAAAAAAACTCTCGTGTCTAACCACCTTAACTAATTTAAAATTTTACAAAATTCAAAAAAAAAAATTCTTATAGTAGTTGAAGCATAGAATGTGATGCATGTTTCGGATTTCAAAAAGGTTAAATGGTTTGAAAGTTATAGATGTTTTTCAATCAGTATGTCAATTACGACTTTAAAGATAACTCAATTAAAAAATAAGTAATAATTATTTACTAAACTCAAAATTTGACAGTAATTATATTGATGGAAAGCTGATAATGTCTTTAAGAAACCCTTTTTGTTTCATCAATTTCAGGTGAAAAAATAGTCGTCAGCTACATGGTCGAAGTCTCGATATCAAAAACTATCTCCTGAAACACGCCTAAAGGGTTGACCACCCACGTTTGTTAATGCCAAAGAAAATACCAAGCCCAATCGGATATCTGATAAAATTGAATATCTAAAATTTTTGGATATCCAATAATATTGGATATCCAAAATTTCCCACCTATTTTGAAATTCTAATTGCACCTCTTTTTCCAAATTCAAGTTTCATATTAAATTGTACTTTTGTTATGTTAATATTAATTATGCTGTGTATTTTTTCAATTTTAAAATATATATTACAAATCATTTTTAAAAATATTAATATTAAATAATAATAGCATAGCATTAATATTATAATATAAATTTTTATATTAGTATGTATTATATTATTTGATATACAAAATGATTTCAAAAAAATAACTACACAATTGATTTGATGACAGGCAGTTTCAGCCCAAGTCCTCTTGAAATATCCAGCACGGGATTTTTCTACAGGCTCCTTGTAATTTCGGCAGTCTGACTATACTAAATAAGTAGATGTCAATGGACTTCCCCTTAATTGAATACAATCAATTGATTTTTTAACTCTCGAAAAGAAATTTCACACAAATGTAGAACCACCATAAGCTCATCATTTGTTCTAGAAACTAACCGTGGCATAAAAATTGATGTAAGAACATTTAAGGTACATTGTCCACCAAAAGGTATATGAAACCTTTAAATATACATTAAAAAGTGGAGGTGAAGGCTCTAGAGAGAGAGAGGAGGGGGGACGGAAGAGAGAGAGTAGGAGAGAGAAGGGGAAATGGAGAGAGTAGGAGAGAGAGAAAGAAACAAGAGAGAGAGAGAGAGAAGGGGAGAGTAGTAGAGAGAGACATCAGTGTAAGGGGAGAGAGTAGGAGAGAGAGGGAAGGGAAAGGGGAGAGCGTAGGGAGGAGGGAGGGAGAGAGAGAGAGAGAGAGAGAGAGAGAGTAATGCCCCGCCAAGGAACCCTTGTCTCAAGGACATTATACTCATTAAGTCATACATAATATATATATATATATATATATATATATATATTTAATAAAGTAGCAGAACATAATCTAATTTGATTTATTTAATGTTACTAGAAGTCAAGAGAAGAAAGACATCAAGTACTGCTTGTCATGCTCAATTAACAAATTATTATTCTTGCATACCTGAATATCGCTAACATTCTTTTACATGATGACCACCATGTCCAACACCTATAACTACACACATGTCTAAACAACTAGATGCAAACATTAGATAAATTCCATCAGAAATAAATTCTTTATTGATAGTTTAGCTATGAGAATCATTATTAAGAAGAAGTGAAATCATTGCATTAGAAACTTAAAGACAAACCCTAAGGGACTGGACCTCCGCCTCAAGGGCTCATCATCGATGGCCTTGCCTACGTTCACACTCAGAGACTTTGTAGTTCGACTCTCTCCTTTCTAGACTATCTATTTATAAAATCAAGAAAGCGGGTACGCAACCTTTTCTAGGGCCCTATTCCCTAGACAATTTTCCCATCGGCTGCCTACCACTTAGGTGGAACCTAAATAAAGTCTTATACTTAATCCATAACCTCATACTAATTCCACAACTCAAGGTAGAGTTAAAATCATATTATTATAAAATAATATATATCATTTTCTTTTATTAGGTATCTAGTTTATAAAGTACTAATCCTAAATCATATCTTATAGGATAAACAAGAAAGATACAAGGGAGGTTTGTCCAACCCTTTTATTGTAATTCTAATAGTCATTTCTTATATAATTAAAAATAAAATCAATATCTTTACAAGATTCACCACTGGTAATAATTATTATTTTTTTCATAATAGTGTGAACTTAGCAACCTATCAAAATAATAATTCAATAAATATGACTATTCTATAAGGCCTTGAGAAATGAATGACAAATAAATTTTCATTATAATATAATAGGTAAGTGTATTAAATAGATTATTTACCATATTCATGCAATGAATATTCTTTAAACTATATAGTAACCAATATGTGGACATTATTTACAAAATTAAAATAATTAAAAATAAATAGTTTTAATGTGGAATTAATTTATTAGCACAAGTCATTACCTAAGATATTATCTTTCAATAACTAATGAGATAAGCAAAGCCTCAAGACATAGGATTTCCTCATTGTTTTGATTTCAAAATTATTGACCATATATATTCAAAATAGTAATTTTATATCTATAGTTCTTATTAATAGAAAATGATTTATTTCCCTTAAAGAAATAAAACTCAAAATCAACCAATACCGCTATTGCATATATATTCTAGTACCTTCTTATTATACCCAGTCATTTTTACTATCCAAAAGATAATATTTCTTTTTATCTAATGTTAATTTATTTTAGAGGGGAAGAAAGTGTATAAGATGCCCTAGTTATGAGATTCCAGAAATATAAAGAAATTTATCGATAGCCACATTTGCAACTCTACTAGATAAATATAAATATCTAACTGCTTATACATGTCAGTAAAATAATACTGACTTAAAATAGCTATAACTTTCACATACGCTAATCAAATTAAAAACTTAAATATGTTTCAGAAAGGGGAAAATGTGAAGAAGAGAAATATGAAATTAATTTTTAAAATATCATAACCAAGTGTGAGCAGATTTTTCTGCAACAAAACTCACTTATTTAATCCGCAAAGCAATTCATTACAATATCTAAAACGTAAAGAAATAGTGCTCCATAAAATTAAATTTAAATTGCACAAATTAACAATGAGACACCATGAAGGAATATTAATATCAATTTAATATAATCTAAAAATTTACAAAACTAGATTAAAAGATAAATCAATATTTTTAAAATATTCAGATTCTAAATCCATAATACATATTTTATTCAATACCTTAACTTGTCTCCTACAAAGCATAAACAAATATAAACAGCGGCATAAGATATTCAAAAATTTAAAGCAATGGAGTGGTAAAAACATTAATGGATGAGAAAAAAATAAGTGAAAATATTTATCCAGAATGGAATAAAATTTAAAGCGGATTCACATAGCATAACAATAAATTAATATCACAGAACTGGTTAAGGGTACTCACCTCTTTTCTCTGTTAGCGATGTTCAGAGGGTTCATTATTGAATGTATGTTGAACTCTATTATGTATGTGCTGGTACATCCCTTTTCTTGATCCTCAATATGCCCTTTCGTGAAATCTTCTTTTCTTCATCTTTTCACACAAACGTAAATCTCCCTCTTGTGCATTTATTTCTCTCTCCTCACAAATATAATTCTACTATAAACATAATTTTATTAATTTCTCTCCCACCCCCTTCACACAGGAGATCCTTCCTATATATAGATTGGGGAAGGTGGTTGCACGGGTAATCCAACTAATGCAACCATCCCAACTATATTAGTTATTTGCTAATATTATGGTTTTCAAAACCATTCCCATGAAGAAATAAATAAATATTATTTAATAAAAATTTAATCTTTGTCTCCTAAATTTAAGGGTGGCAAAAATAAATAATATAACTTTTAGGAATACTTTACTAAATTACTCATTATGGTAATTTACCAAAGACATTTACCAAATATAAAAATAACATAGATTTACTATAGTTTTATAATAACTTAACCAATAGTTAGTTTTACCCCTTAGGTAACTAACTTTTACCTACCCTTCACGTACTCTCTAACCAAACTTATTAAATAATTTAACTCCACCTATATAGTTTTATTATTATTATTATTATTATTTTATAATTAATAGCAAGTAACTCTTATATAAATAAAATATATATGGGTATGCTTCTCAAGGAAGTCACTAACCCAATGGCAACTTGGGACCCCTTACAAACTAGAGATCTCGAGTTCCACTCCCACCCTCTATACTAACAAGACATACAAGAGAGAGAGAGAGAGAGAGTCTATAAAGTAGGAGTAAATATAGGAGTAGGTAATTAGTTTTATTTATTTTTATATTATATTTATTATTTTTGTTTATTCACTTTGCATTTATTATATTTATCTAAAGCCACATTATACATCAAAATAAATAGAATTGTGATTATAACTAATACACTCATAAGAACATAATTACTAACACATCAATAAATGAATATATACAGGTATGCGTATACGCGTGCACCCATATATGCATACTTTGTATATATGATTAACACATAGAGAGAGAAAATAACATCATTATCCTACACATCTCATGACCAAATAAATGAGATCGACATCAAAATTTATATAAAATAAGGAACTCAAATCAACCCTAAACCAAACCAAGAGATTGGGCAAAATAATCAAAACTATAGGGTTTTCCTATGTGTGAACTATGGACCATCTTTGAACAACAATAACAATCAAGGATTTTGAGGGATCGCTCAGACCTATGAAGCCAGGTGGAGATGATGTCCGGTATTTGCAAGCCTGCATCACTGAGAAGAGATACATATGCATAGATACATAATAAGACATATGCAAAGAGATGACCAAGATCAATACATCGTGTGGACCTCAACTAAGTGAGTTACTACGACTTCATCCTGAGTCATGAAAACACATCAATCACATACGAAACATGAGACATCATAGGTAGTAATGGATAGATTCAAATCCTCATAAACATATAAAGATATATGATTAATAAACATTAAACATTAGTCATAAATGAGTGTATCTAACCATCCGATAAGCATATCATTATCCATAAACATAAATGTGAACATATAGTTCTAATCTTCATAATGCAAAATGTCCAAATCAAATAGTCAAAGTATAATCATCGGAGAGGGTATTACATCCTCCCCCCCTAAGATGGGACTTACTCCTGGAAGTCAGCAAGCTAAAAATTGAAATACATCAGACATTATCTCTTAAACACATTTTAAATTGTATCACATGCATAACTAATCCTTGAATCCATGCACTATATAGAGAATAATCCTGATAATATGATTAAGCATGAATTTTATATCCTAATGAATTATATATCAAAATGTTACAAATTCTTTCTCTTTTAACACATATAAATCAAATTTTTACTTGCATCTAACATAATGATACATTTTAATCTAATATAAAACATTGAACATATCCAAATGTGCCTCATAAACAATCATATCAGTCCACATCACTGGGATTACACATCACAAGGATCAGGAGTGGATATGCCTCTATGGACAAACTCTCACTCCGGGATACAATACCAATCTCATCTATATCAAAAATATAGAATCTAGAATCCATAGTCAATACCTCACATAGTGGATTGATGGTGTCTTGGGCCTTTGTCATAAAGACCCTCCATACAAGTCCATGTGTCATATCCCTTGTTTGTGTAAGGTGGTTAGCCTCCAAGGAACATACACCACACATAGGAAGATAGTGGATACTAGCTGCATAATAGCCTCACATACCCCCATCCTCAAAGGTTCCCAGCATCTACTTCCTCGTATACACTCACCAAGTTCGCCTCATGCGTCTTTAGTGAGGAATCACAACACAACACAAGACCAACATTACGAAAGGAGATAGTTTAGCCATCAAAGCTCAACAATAATATTAAATAAATAAATCAAATAGAATTATCAATCTCAACAATAAGATAAGAAGGATCCAAGATAAATTTCATAAGTCTTGGCTAAACTATTATAGAAAAAGATAAGAAAACTATTGGTCTACACAACTAAAGATAAAATAAATTCATCATAAATTGCACATCACATCATTGTGTGACTATATCTAGTCACCTCACGAGGAAGGAGGGAACAACGTCTAGCTATCGCAATAGCCCTTCATGTGGTTGGGCCCAGGCAACACTACCCACATGGCATAGGGGGCTCACCTCGGCAACACCCCTGCATCGGATGGTGCAGAATAAGCATGCCAACCCACTTGGCATGACCATACACCAAGTGGAGTAAGCACACTCTAGTCATATGTCACATGGCAGTGTTCCTTGTGGAGTAGGCACACACAGAACACACCCCACATAACGATGTCTCTCATAGATCATCGTCGTAGCTAGAGGTATACATGGCTTGGGCCCACCCATATACCTTCCGCGTCTACAAACTGAGCATCCATGGGTGCCCCTCTACAAACATGCAAGCATCACCAATATACTTTGCATCAAGTAGGGCACAAAATACATACATATACTATGCCTTCATGTAATCATGTACATGACATCATGTTCTCGAGCTCGGCTCGCTACCATCAGCAACATGGCATCATCACCTCAGACTATGTCAGAACAATAGTGGGGCGTGGCATCATATTCATTGCATCATGTCGGAACATGTGCAAATATGGTATCCATCACAACATGGGCTAACAGAATCTCCCTCCACATGCTGGACCACATAGAAATGTACATATCCATAAATCATAAATCTCCTCCTAGAGGCTCATATCAAGTACTGGTATTGTGCTCAAGAACTGTGGGAATTAGGATAAACACTAATGAACCAAATGTATAGGTTCATCATAAGGGGAAGTATTGTTTACTCTTTTCCCTTGAGTAGTGGAAGCTAAGGTCACTTTGTGGTGCCATTATACGTATGCCACATACTACCCGAGGAAATGGTGACACTATACCCCTCCACGTATTGATCTTACCAACACTCATGGGTTGGCACTTAGTAGGGTGACAAAAAAGAAAGCAACACATGAGTGGTATGGTTCTCCCATACCCTTATTTGAACATAACTTCCATGGATGGTACTTGTATTGCACCACTCCATGGAACTCACATAATTACTGGTTATACACAACACCCAACATAAGCACTGGCACTGGTTTTATGACATTTACAAGGGAGTACATAATAACATAAAATATTATCCATTTATTCCAATTTTTCCTTTTTCACAATACATATCATTTTCTACATGGTACAAAAAGCCAATGACATACTTAATTACATTCTACCTCCTCACTAGCATAGACCGATATCTAATTTACACATATCAATATCCATCTTTCACATAATATAACATATATCTGTAAGAGGACTTAAACTTATATAAAGTAGGGCACAAAGAGAAATGATACATTATATCACCCTTTTCTTCAATAATCATTGAATCAACACCCATATGTCTTAATTACGGAAAGAAAACAATAAACCTTCGTTACACACATTTATTAGTCAGATATAAGACATTCACAACTAATCATTATAAACCATTATGGACATGCACTTTTCACCCAATCAAGGATGCCAAGAGTAGACCATGTGTCATCTTTTAAAATAAATGAATTATCTAGGTACTTTCATTACACATGATAAATCCCTCCAATAAAGACACAACACACCATATAGACATTTCAAGACACTAGTTTTCACTAGCATAATGACTTCAATACTAATAAGGAAATACATTGAAGTCTTAATTGCCTAATATTACAATTTGGGGAGGATAATCACATCATTACTGGACTTACCATAGCATTCATATTTCATCTAAATACTACCTATTCACCAAGTCAAGAACAAACAATTTTAGAAAGATAGTCAAGAAAATATTACATCAACCCCACCTACTCTTCAATAATTGTACCAAAAGAACACATATTCCTTTCATTATGGAAAACTCCTAATTTTACCTCTATGGTTAACCCCTACATAGGCTTCCAATCACAAATGGACCTTGGGAGCTTAGGTCCTTTACCCAAGAATCTCAAAATCAACAATTTAAATCATATATTTACATTACATATTGATAACATCATTTTATGGTCATTCATCAAGAAGAGAGAAGATATATTTATTTTAATTTGTGGTGATTATTATCAAATATCACTAATGAAATTTATTTAAACATTCATAGGTTAGAAAAACCATAATCAATCACACATCATGTCACATTATCAATTACATATAAAGCTCAAGAGAAATAAACACAATCTTAATTTAGAAAATGTTACCAAACTATTCATAATTCTTCAACAACATGGCCAAAAGGATTCCCCAATAATTCTAGTGTTGCAACCTAGTTAATAAGGTTCTAAATTCCCCTTCCGTAAAAAAAATTTGGTTGTCAATTCTCTTTTAAAATAGGAAAAAGGAAAACGAGATGCAATACTTCAACCTTTTCAATAACCTACAATACATATGCAACTTAACTTCATCATTTGGACTCTATAAGAATAACTACTACCATGGTAATATCTTACTCCTTGCTATAAATGCAAGCAATTCAATTCCAACTTATAAAAGCTCATTAACTAGAATAATTGATCAGACATAGAAATTATGATGTAAATTTAGCATTTATAGGAAAATAGAGTGTTAAGCCTTTTCAAACCAAACAAGTAATCCTAAAATAACTATAACAAGCACTCATGATGAAAATCGTGAGAGGTGGGATTAGGAGGTAATGTTAGTTACTACCAAAAATTAAGGCACATAGAAACTTACCATAATACCTCGAGTCTTTCTAGGAGCACAACAAGAAGGTGACACCAAAGTATGAGGGATTCATTAATATTCCCTTATTAAGAAAGACATCTACTATTTAAGAAAGTACTTAGGAGACTCATTAACTAATTCTAGAATGAAAACATAAGTAATTGATTTGAGACAACTTAATCAAAGAAGAACATGCATACTTTTGTAAAATAATGTAGCGTGAATACCAATAACGTGGTTCTTATATTTAGGATCCTCTCTTACTAATACAATAATAAAATCAAAAGGAAGCTATGTAAAATACTAAATGATAAGTGAGCTATGAGTCCCAGAGTTCCTAGTGTGGCAACCTAGGGCTCTGATACCAGAAGTAATGCCCTGCCAAGGAACCCTTGCCTCAAGGACATTATACTCATTAAGTCATACACAATATATATATATATATATATATATATATATATATATATATATATATATATATTTAATAAAGTAGTAGAACATAATCTAATTTGATTTATTTAATGTTACTAGAAGTCAAGAGAAGAAAGACATCAAGTACTACTTGTCATGCTCAATTAACAAATTATTATTCTTGCATACCTGAATATCGCTAACATTCTTTTACATGATGACCACCATGTCCAACACCTGTAACTACACACATGTCTAAACAACTAGATGCAAACATTAGATAAATTCCATCAGAAATAAATTCTTTATTGATAGTTTAGCTATGAGAATCATTATTAAGAAGAAGTGAAATCATTGCATTAGAAACTTAAAGACAAACCCTAAGGGACTGGACCTCAGCCTCGGGGGCTCATCATCAATGGTCTTACCTACGTTCACACTTAGAGACTTCATAGTTCGACTCTCCCCTTTCTAGACTATCTATTTATAAAATCAAGAAAGCGGGTACGCAACCCTTTCTAGGGTCCTATTCCCAAGACAGTTTTCCCATCGGCTGACACCCACTTAGGTGGAACCTAAATAAAGTCTTATACTTAATCCATAACCTCATACTAATTCCACAACTCAAGGTAGAGTTAAAATCATATTATTATAAAATAATATATATCATTTTCTTTTATTAAGTATCTAGTTTATAAAGTACTAATCCTAAATCATATCTTATAGGATAAACAAGAAAGATACAAGGGAGGTTTGTCCAACCTTTTAATTGTAATTCTAATAGTCATTTCTTATATAATTAAAAATAAAATCAATATCTTTACAAGATTCACCACTGGTAATAAATTTATTTTTTTTCATAATAGTGTGAACTTAGCAACCTATCAAAATAATAATTCAATAAATATGACTATTCTATAAGGCCTTGAGAAATGAATGACAAATAAATTTTCATTATAATATAATAGGTAAGTGTATTAAATAGATTATTTACCATATTCATGCAATGAATATTCTTTAAACTATATAGTAACCAATATGTGGACATTATTTACAAAATTAAAATAATTAAAAATAAATAGTTTTAACGTGGAATTAATTTATTAGCACAAGTCATTACCTAAGATATTATCTTTCAATAACTAATGAGATAAGCAAAGCCTCAAGACATAGGATTTCCTCATTGTTTTGATTTAAAAATTATTGACCATATATTCAAAATAATAATTTTATATCTATAGTTCTTATTAATAGAAAATGATTTATTTCCCTTCAAGAAATAAAACTCAAAATCAACCAATACCACTATTGCATATATATTCTAGTACCTTCTTATTATACCCAGTCATTTTTACTATCCAAAAGATAATATTTCTTTTTATCTAATGTTAATTTATTTTAGAGGGGAAGAAAGTGTATAAGATGCCCTAGCTATGAGATTCCAAAAATATAAAGAAATTTATGGATAGCCACATTTGCAACTCTACTAGATAAATATAAATATCTAACTGCTTATACATGTCAGTAAAATAATACTGACTTAAAATAGCTATAACTTTCACATACGCTAACCAAATTAAAAACTTAAATATGTTTCAGAAAGGGGAAAATGTGAAGAAGAGAAATATGAAATTAATTTTTAGAATATCATAACCAAGTGTGAGCATATTTTTCTGCAACAAAACTCACTTATTTAATCCGCAAAGCAATTCATTACAATATCTAAAACATAAAGAAATAGTGCTCCATAAAATTAAATTTAAATTGCACAAATTAACAATGAGACACCATGAAGGAATATTAATATCAATTTAATATAATCTAAAAATTTACAAAACTAGATTAACAAATAAATCAATACTGTTAAAATATTCAAATTCTAAATCCATCATACATATTTTATTCGATACCTTAAGTTGTCTCCTACAAAGCATAAACAAATATAAACAGTGGCATAAGATATTCAAAAAATTAAAGCAATGGAGTGGTAAAAAGATTAATGGATGAGAAAAAAATGAGTGAAAATATTTATCCAGAATGAAATAAAATTTAAAGCAGATTCACATAGCATAACAATAAATTAATATCACAGAACTGGTTAAGGGTACTCACCTCTTTTCTCTGTTAGTGATGTTCAGAGGGTTCATTATTGAATGTATGTTGAACTCTATTATGTATGTGCTGGTACATCCCTTTTCTTGATCCTCAATATGCCCTTCCGTGAAATCTTCTTTTCTTCATCTTTTCACACAAACGTAAATCTCTCTCTTGTGCATTTATTTCTCTCTCCTCACAAATATAATTCTACTATAAACATAATTTTATTAATTTCTCTCCCACCCCCTTCACATAGGAGATCCTTCCTATATATAGATTGCGGAAGGTGGTTGCACAAGTAATCCAACTGATGCAACCATCCCAACTATATTAGTTATTTGCTAATATTATGATTTTCAAAATCATTCCCGTGAAGGGATAAATAAATATTATTTAATAAAAAATTAATCTTTGTCTCCTAAATTTAAGGGTGGCAAAAATAAATAATATAACTTTTAGGAATACTTTACTAAATTACTCACTATGGTAATTTACCAAAGACATTTACCAAATATAAAAATAACATAGATTTACTATAGTCTTATAATAACTTAACCAATAGTTAGTTTTACCCCTTAGGTAACTAACTTTTACCTACCCTTCACATACTCTCTAACAAAACTTATTAAATAATTTAACTCCACCTATATAGTTTTATTATTATTATTATTATTATTTTATAATTAATAGCAAGTAACTCTTATATAAATAAAATATATATGGGTATGCTTTTCAAGGAAGTCACTAACCCAATGGCAACTTGGGACCCCTTACAAACTAGAGATCTTGAGTTCCACTCCCACCCTCTATACTAACAAGACATACGAAAGAGAGAGAGAGAGAGAGAGAGAGAGAGAGAGAGAGAGAGAGTCTGTAAAGTAGGAGTAGATAATTAGTTTTTTTTACTTTTATATTATATTTATTATTTTTGTTTATTCATTTTGCATTTATTATATTTATCTAAAGCCACATTATACATCAAAATAAATAGAATCATGATAATAACTAATACACTTATAAGAACATAATTACTAACACATCAATAAATGAATATATACAGGTATGTGTATACGCGTGCACCCATATATGCATACTTTGTATATATGATTAACACATAGAGAGAGAAAATAACATCATTATCCTACACATCTCATGACCAAATAAATGAGACCGACATCAAAAGTTATATAAAATAAGGAACTCAAATCAACCCTAAACCAAACCAAGAGATTGGGCAAAATAATCAAAACTATAGGGTTTTCCTGTGTGTGAACTATGGACCATCTTCGAACAACAACAACGATCAAGGATTTTGAGGGATCGCTCAGACCTGTGAAGCTAGGTGGAGACAATGCCTAGTACCTGCAAGCCTGCATCACTAAGAAGAGATACATAATATGACATATGCAAACAGATGACCAAGATCGATACATCATGTGGACCTCAACTAAGTGAGTTACTACAACTTCATCCTGAGTCATGAAAACACATCAATCACATATGAAACATGAGACATCATAGATAGTAATGGATAGATTCAAATCCTCATAAACATATAAAGATAGATGATTAATAAACATTAAACATTAGTCATAAATGAGTGTATCTAACCATCTGATAAGCATATGATTATGCATAAACATAAATGTGAACATATAGTTCTAATCTTCATAATGCAAAATGTCCAAATCAAAGAGTCAAAGTATAATTTCATCCGAGAGGGTATTACAGAGAGAGGGAGAGAAGGGGAAGGGGAGAGAGAGAGACAGAGACAGACAGAGAGAGACAGACAGAGAGAGAGAGAGAGACAAAGACAGAGAGATAGAAACAGAGACAGAGACAGAGACAGAGAGAGATAGAGAGACAGAGACAGAGAGACAGAGACAGAAAGATAGAGACAGAGACAGAGATAGAGACAGAGATAGAGACAAAGAGAGAGAGAGAGAGAGAGAGAGAGAGAGAGAGAGAGAGAGAGAGAGAGAGAGAGAGAGAGAGAGAGAGAGAGAGAGAGAGAGAGAGAGAGAGAGAGAGAGAGAGAGAGAGAGAGAGAGAGAGAGAGAGATAGAGAGAGAGAGGGGGGGAAGGGGAGAGTGTAGGAGAGAGAGAGAGAGAGAGACAGAGAGAGACAGAGATAGAGAAGGGGAAGGGGATAGAGACAAACAGATAGATAGATAGATAGAGACAAAGATGGAGAGAAGGGGAAGGGGAAGGGGAGAGCATAGGAGATAGCGAGAAGGGAGAGAGAGAGAGAGAGAGAGAGAGAGAGAGAGAGAGAGAGAGAGAGAGAGAGAGAGAGATTTTGGGAAAATTTTGGCTGGAGATATTGGATATCGTATAATATCGGATATCAGATATTTTTGGATATCCAAAATTATCGGATATCCAATTCGTTTTACTGGTAAAAAGTAAAACAATATTCTCTGGGTCTCTCCAGAGAGGCACATTTTTTTGTAGAATTATGGGAGTTGAGTTGTAGCAAATCACGTTTTGTCTCTAGGGAAGACAAAAATTCACTTTTTGGTTGGATATTCTCTATTACCAAAGGTATTTGCATCACCTTTTTGGGCTAACTATGAGGAGTAGTAGTCATCAAAAGCATAAACAAAAGAGGAGACTCACAAAGGAAGATGTTGAAGTGTATAGAGAAATGGATAGGGTTGCCCATCTGAACAAGAGACAAGGTATGTTAATTATTAATGACGATGTCAGCATAGACCCACCTTTGAATGTGGTTTCAAGTGAAGAACGTGAATTTGAAATGATTTATGACAATAATATTGAAAATGAACATATAGATGTGGACAATGGAAGTGTGGACATTGTCAATGACAATCCACCGATTGAATATGAAGGAATTGACAATGATAATGGTGCAGAAGAACCAAATCAATGTTACACATCTCCAAATTATATGAGAAATGAAGTCCCTTCGAAGGAAGAAAGACAAACTTTAAAATTGAGACCTTCAAGAACAACTAAATGGTTACTTGAAATTGATGAGAACATAATAAGCAATTTCAATGGCAAGAGATCAAAAAGAACCGTTCGGTTGTGGGTTTCAAAACTTTTTGATCAATTTTTTAGCCACAAGACGTTAGTTGAGCAATGTTAAATATTTGTGCAATTGTTAAAGATGCAGAAGATGAGATGTATACTAGTCAAATTGAAGATTAGTGTGAATAAGAAAAAGGAGTGGAATGCTATTATTGTGAGAAATCTTTTTAGTGCTCTCAATTCCATTGGGAAGAGTACCAAGGAAAAAGATAAGAGAGCTGCTAGGAGGGTTATTACAACCTCCTTAGTAAGTCATCATTTGAGAAAGACTCGTTTGATGAGACAAACTTGTGTTGACTTGAATCTAAATCGTAAAACTTTGGATAGAGCACCTGCAAGAAGAGAAAGACTTGATGATCATCTTCAAAATGATACATGGGCTTATGGTGGGAGACTTTCACGTTGTGGTAAGAAGCTTATTGATGTTGTGAATAATCAAATTCAACTATTTTGGCAATCTAACTCAAGAGTGTCATGTGAAGGATGTCTTGAAGTTGAAAATTGGCATTCGAGACCACGCCCTGCATCCCAAACATTATTTGGAGGTGATTCAAACAATGTTGTTCAAAAAAAAATTTGAGACACATCCAACATTGCAAATATCACAAAGAGATTTTGAAGCCTTGAAGCCTCTTTTTTGTGTGCCTCTTAAGATTCAAAATACTTGTTGTTGCAAATATCATGTGGAGTTTTCAATGCACCATGAATTGTTACGATCCATTCATTCTACTTTGCATACTAGTGAAATGTTGGAGGAGTGTGGTGCAAGTGCTCTTCCAAAATCATCAAGAGACTTGCTAGATCATTTTTTATGTCCTAGAGATGATGGATGTTTCTTTTATAGAAAAGATTTCTTAAAGGACAAGTGCTCAGAGTGTGGTGGGCTATTGAAGTTTGTTGAATGTTTTCATGAGGGTTGTGAGTATGATGTTGGAAATATAATTGTCCACAAAAAGGTACATGAAACCGTTAAATATACATTAAAAAGTGGAGGTGAAGGCTCTATATGTGAGTTAGTTACAAAAGAATGAAATGTAGCTGATTTTATTTTAGATTTCAGGAAGAATATTATTTACAAGTATGCAAGGAATAGTCACAAGTCTCAATGGTTGGATCAACAATTCAGGATGTGTAAGGACACTTTCCCAATTGGCACTATTATATCGGTTGTTGAATTTACAGAGAACTATACATTGCAGCCCCAAAACGAGTTGCAAGCTCAATATTACAATTCTATTTAGATTTCTATTTTTGTGCACATAACATATAGACATTCCCCTAATAGTATAGAAGATGACCGGAAGGTAATCAAAGAGTACTATTTTTATATGAGCGATGATAGATTGCACTCATCTGAGTTTGTCCAACATTGCTTTGAGAATTATTTTGAGTGGGTGCGGGAAAATAATATTGCTATGGATAGACATCTCATTTGGTCAAATAATTGCACAGGTCAATTAAAAAATGCTCGTATGTTTTATTGGTTATGTAGAATGCATGTAGAGAGAGGTGTACCTCATATTTGGAGTTTTTTTTTAGGCTGGTCATGGAAAATGGGAGCATGATGGAGAAGGTGCATGTGTAAAGAGAGCTCTAGTTAAGGAGCAACTGAGGATTTTAGGTGCAAAAATCATTGATGCTTGTTCTATTATTGATTGGTGTACTTCAACATTGTCATAGGGGGGGACTCTTGATTCAGTAGTGCATAGATTCTTTTGGTTGCTTGAGATGGGCACAATAGGAGATTGTCAAACTATGAAAGTTTCTTCAAAAATGCATTCATTTCAAAGCTCAGATGCTAGTACATGGACCATTTGGACATGAGAGTTAGCTTGTTATTGTCCGAGTTGTCTTCAGTGTGATTGGGATCAATGTGAGTCAAGTGAGTGGGTTGATACATGGGTTCCACATTATCTTACTCCTTTATCTCTCACAGTCTTTGTAATAAATGATGACATGGATTTTTCACTTGACTACAACCATCTTTCAAATCTTCTACAGCCAAGACATGTTTTTACATTGGTTGCACCACAAGGGAATGATGAGAGATCAGATTACTGGTTAGCATGTTGTATATGAGGAAAGTAGATACTTGCACAACCGACAATAGCTGATGATATGTTCACATATCCAATAGGATCACATGTTGTTGCAGGAACATGGATGCACACATATATGATTAGAAATAATGGCATCCATGTGTTTGAAGACTATGAGAAGCACAAAACCATTCTCATGTATTCACACCTTATTATAGCAGCCAATGTTAAGTTGTTGAAACATCAAGGAAAACCAAAGACAAAGGAACTTTGGACTATTAGTACTGTTGATCATGAAGCAATATTGAATACCCTCAAGAAGAGAGATGACCCTTTAGGCACACTTCAGTAGGTAAGTTCAACTCAAGTTGCAAGGTTTTCCATGTTTATTATGATTACATTCAATAAATTAATTGTAGTTTTTTTCTTTATTTGTTTAATCCAATAAACTTGGTTTTGTATGTGGATTGTAAATGCAATTGGATGCATATATGATAGATATAGAAGATCGAGGTGTGCATTTGATTAGACCATATTTTATGACGGTAAACTTCACTATGCAATGTTCATACTTCGTTTAGTTACTTATACATGTTCATAATCTTTTTCTCAACCTATATAAACTTCTTATATTCTCTATTAACTTTTCTTCTGCATTCTGAATGCAGGGATTGGAGCAAAAAGGACACTTATTTTTTATATATAGTTGTGTAATCTGCATATTTAGATGCCAATTTTTGTATATAAAAACAACAATCGAATGTAATGTGCATAGTTAGATGCCAAATTTTGTATATAAAAACAACAATCGAATGTAATGTGCATATTTGCCAAATTTTGTATATAAAAAATTTGATGCAAAATTAGATGCAAAATTTGAAATATAAAAGAGCGGGTTGATTTGCAAATGTTAAGAGCCCACATTTATATCATCTTAATGCCATGTAAAGTGCAAAAAATGTGTTTCCTTACTATTAATTTTGTATCCTTATATAATTTGTATCACCTTAATTTTGTATCCTTACATTTGTATTATTTTAATTCCATGTACATTTGTATAGTCAAATGATGTAATAGTTGGAGTCATTGAGTCAAAATTGGTCAAATGTGTCCAAAGTAAAATGATGATTCCCTGGGATGAAGGGATAGTATTAAAATATTGCATCCTAGAATCAAATGGACTGTGCCATTAGCTCCTGTTGGGTGGGTGAATGCTAGGGACAACCCTGTTTCGACCACTGAGTCACTAGAACATTCCAGACCACGGCAGACCAAAGTGTCCCCAAGGTGCACTAAGTATGATTCGGTAGTGAATGGACTATGTCATTAGCTCCGGTTGGGCAGGTAAATGCTAGGAACAACCCCATTTTGACCATTGAGTCACTAGAACATTCTGGACCACACTAGACCAAAGTGTCCCCAAGGTGCACTAAGTACGATTGGGCAGTGAACTTTCAAGGCTCGTATCTCAGACCCTATCAGAGGTATTGAAAATTCGTGAGATGCTACAAGACCACATTTCTAAGGCCTACAATAACCTCTCTCCATTTTGGAAAATTCAAATTTTTTTTAATTTGGCATGCTAGTCTCGCTTGATGCCAAAACTTGTAGTGAGGGTTAGTTGAAAGTTGCACCAATGGGTTTCTTCCAAATCATTTGTTCTGGCACCGAATGGACTGTTCCATTATCTTTGGTTGGGTAGGTAAATGCTAGGGACAACCCCATTTTGACCACTGAGTCACTAGAACATTACGGACCACATCGGACTAAAGTGTCCCCAAGGTGCACTAAGCACAATTGGGCAGTAAACTTTCAAGGCTTGTATCTCGAACCCTGTGAGAGGTATTAGTGATCCATGAGATGCTATAGGACCGTGTTTCTAAGGCCTACAATAACCTCTCTCCATTCTGGTAGATTCAAATTTATTTGAATTTGACACGCCAGTCTTGCTTGATGCCAAAACTTGCAGTGAGGGTCAGTTGAAAGTTGCACCACTAGATTTCTTCCAAACCGTTCATCCTGGCACCAAATGGACTGCACCGTTAGCTCTGATTGGGTAGGTAAACACTAGGGACAACCCCATTTTGACCATTGAGTCACTAGAACATTTTGGACCACGTCGAATGAAAGTGTCCCCAAGGTGCACTAAGCACGATTGGGCAGCAAACTTTCAAGGCTCGTATCTTGGACCCCATGAGAGGCATCAACAATCTATGAGATGCTATAGGACCATATTTTTGAGGCCTACAATAACCTCTCTCCATTTTGGGAGATTCAATTTTTTTTGAATTTGGCACTCCGGTCTTAATTGATGCCAAAAGTTGCAATGAGGGTCAGTTGAAAGTTGCACCAATGGGTTTCTTCCAATCCGTTCATCCTGGCACTAAATGGACTACATCATTATCTTTGGTTGGGTGGGTAAATGTTAGGGACAACCCTTTTTCGACCACTGAGTCACTAAAATATTCCGGACCATGCCGGACCAAAGTGTCCCCAAGGTGCACTAAGCATAATTGGGCAGCGAACTTTTGAGGCTCGTATCTGAGACCCTATGAGAAGTATCAATGATTCATGAGATGCTACAAGACTACATTTCTAAGGCTTACAATAACCTCTCTCTATTCTGAGAGATTCAAATTTGTTTGAATTTGGCATGCTAGCCTCGCTTGATGCCAAAACTTGTAGTGAGGGTCAATTGAAAGTTGCACCAATGGGTTTCTTCCAAACCGTTCATCCTAGCACCGAATGGACTATGCTATTAGCTCTATTTGGGTAGGTTAATGCTAGGAACAACCCTATTTTGACCATTGAGTCACTAGAATGTTTCAGACCACGCTAGACCAAAGTGTCCCCAAGGTGCACTAAGCACGATTGGGCAACAAACTTTTGAGGCTCATATCTCAGACCCCGTGAGAGGTATCTATGATCCGTGAATACTACAGGACCAAGTTCCTAAGGCCTACAATAACCTCTCTCCATTCTGGGATATTCAATTTTTTTTGAATTTGGCACTCTAGTCTCGCTTAATGCTAAAACTTGTAGTGAGGGTCAGTTGAAAGTTGCACCAATGAGTTTCTTCCAAACCATTCATCTCAGCACCAAATGGACTACGTCATTAGCTCCAGTTGGGTAGGTAAATGCTAGGGACAATGCCATTTTGACCACTGAGTCACTAGAACGTTACAGACCACGGTGGACCAAAGTGTCCCCAAGGTGCACTAAGCACGATTGGGCAACAAAATTTTGAGGCTCGTATCTCAGACCTTGTGAGAGGTATTGACGATCTGTGAGATGCTATAGGACCACATTTTTGAGGCCTACAATAAACTCTCTTTATTCTGTGAGATTCAAATTTGTTTGAATTTGGCACGCCAATCTCGCTTGATGCCAAAACTTGCAGTGAGGGTCATTTGAAAGTTGGACCAATGGGTTTCTTCACCAGTCAAATGAAAAAGGACTAAGATTGAGATGAATTTAGTAACTTTGAAAAGGGTATTAGAAAATGTAAATACCTTGTCAGGTTGTTTGGAGAGTTCAAGAGTAATTTGTTGATTTCATTGTTTGTAGGGCTACTAGACAGGCCTATAAAGGCTATATAAGAGAAATGTTTGAATTTGAGGTGATTAGAGTGAATGGGAAGTTGGAACATGGTAAATAGACCATGATAAGATGATCTATGGTGTTGGGATCAAGGTGAGAGGTCTCGTTGGAGTTTTTGTGAGGTGGAGGCACTAGGTGCACTAGGTAGCCTAGGATGGTGTTGGTACTTGGAGAGATTGGTGCAAAGAAATGAGATAGTGAACTCATGAGCATGGTTGTGGGATTGATCAATAAGTTAGAGAACTCTACTAGATCCTTGAGTGAGGTTAGCTCCTTGAGTGGATTCCAAGTTGTTTGTAGAATCCTCAAGTTGAGTTAGACATTGAAGTTACTTAATGCAAATCAAAGGTTCAAGAAGGTCAAAGGCATCATCAATGGTAGAAATCAAATAAATTATGATTTTTATTAGTTTTATTTTGTTTTGGAAGTGTAACTTGTAACCTTGATCCTTTCCATGGAATCAAAGGCCTAGATTCCATGGAAGGATGATACTAACCGTATACACCCTAAAATGGCCGCCTAGACTTTGGGCCCCATTTATTAAATTATCAAATTCCTGAATCAATACTTTGCAAAATTCAAATCAATTCCTTTGATCAATCCTAATTAGTTCAATCATTTCAATATTTCCTAAGGTTTGATCAATTTATTTAATTAAAAGAAATATTCTCTCTTAAATAAATAAAATAGCCTTATTTAATTGAAAGAAATATCTTTTAAATAAAATAATTTTATTTAATTAAAATCCCTTTTAATTAAATGATTTAATCTTGTTTAAATAATATCTCCCTTTTAAATATATAATGTTATCTTATTTAATTAAAAGAGAATCATTATTTTAAATAAATAAATAAATAATCCTCTTAAAGCTCTTTTGTGATGAAAAAGGGAAACAAAATAAAGAAAATTCATTTTCTCTCCACACTTTCTAAAAAACTGAGCTTTGTTTCCTCTTTTTCGATTTATCCCACATTTCTCTTAGAGATACATTCTCTTCCACATTTTCTTATATAAGGAGCCCTCTACTCATTTCGAATCCTGAATTTTCATACTGTTGTTATGTTGCAAGTTTTCTTGGCGATATTTGGAGTTTTGAAGATTATTGCATTCTAGATTTCATATTTACATTAGCTTAATCTTCATAGCATCTTAGCTTAGTTTCCTTCATTTTTTTAGCTTAATCTTCACATAGTTAATTAGTAAAAGGAGAGTAAAACTTGCATTTCAATAGCATAGTTTATTTCTTTACATTGTTATCATCTAGATTAGTTTCATTTAACATACAATAACTTGATGATCAATGGAGATTAGCACTCTTGCTTCTCATCCTTGAATCTCTCATTTCTTGGTGTACTTGCATGGGTTTAACTAGGTCGATCTGAGGGCCTCATAATACAACCTCTGCACTCCACGAATAGAGAGTTGTAAATCGCTATTCGAAACCTCACTGTTGAGTGTTCTTGGATGTAATGATTCATAGAAGTGTGACTACTTTCTAGCACACATTTTTGGCACCCACCATGGGGCCCTGAAATGGGTTTCCCTTCTATTCTATCAACTTTCTATCATTTCTCTATCAAAACTCTCCTGCTGCTTCCTGTTCTAGTGTTTTTGAAGTAGTTTTTGAGGTTAAGGGTTTCAAGTTTTTTTTTCAGATATGGTATTCTCTGTGGGACGTTATTTTTTGTTAAAAAAAAATTTAGCACTTTTTCTATCAAAACTATGATGTTTTAATTTTTAGTCTTTACTTTCGTGCATCACTATTATGAAATCTCATGTGAAGTTTCTAACTGTATCACGTGAATTTTTGCTAGTACTAGCATTTATGCGGGCGACAAATGGATTTTCTCGTGCGGGCCTGTGTTCTTTCTCGCACGAGCTCTTATACTTTCTCGCACAAGCCTTCATATGTTCTCACGCGGGCTTGTGTTTTCTTGCATGTGGTTTGGTACTTTCTCACATGACCCTGGGTACTATCCTGCATGAAATTCCATGATAGCAGAGACCTAGAATTCCAGAGTTGCTAGTTTTACTCGTTGTTTCCTATTTTCTGACCTTTCCAGATTGTTGAGATTGTTTCAGATTCTGATTCTCTGAGATGACACGTCAGTGACCTCGCATTGCTTGGAACCCAAGGTAATTTCTTGATCTCTATAACACTTGGTTTTGGGCATTAAATTAATCTCTTGTGTGTTTGGCTTGAGTGATTTATTTCTTTCATAAACCACATTTTGATTTTGGACTTTAAAAAGAATATAGATTCATTTCTTACATAAGTGTTCCACATAGATAAGTAGGCCCTATTAATTGATGAAGGGTGCTCTCCTTAATACCACAAACACATAACAGAAATAGAGAAACAACAACAATATACAAGAATAGAAAATTGGCTTCTTATTATCTCCACAAATGTGGAATTACAAACTTTCAGAATTACAATATGCAAAGCCACATGGGCATTCCCTTACAATATTCTATAGGACAAAGTCTCGAATCAATACCCAGATCTACTACCTAGAACTGTCCTAGACAACACTACGGGCCTTCTTTAATATGCAAAGCCACATGGGCATTCCCTTACAATATTCTATAGGACAAAGCTTTGAATCAATACCCAGATCTACTACCCAGAACTGTCCTAGACAACACTATGGGCCTTCCTTATATAGGCATTTTCCACCACCCAAGAAGGTTCCAAAAATTTATCCCTTAGGGCCGACCAAACTTAGAATTATTTTATTTTTCAATTTATTACATCAGAGTCAGCTCAAAATAACTTTTGAAACCCGAACAAAAATTTTGAAAGAAAATTATTTTCTGCCATTTCAGGTGACCCAACTTTCAGAGACCATAAGTCATCACCAATTGACCTGATTAACTATTATAAGCCCATTTTGGAAAGGCCACAAAGAACTCTACAGGCTTGACTCATGCAAGCGCCTATCACCCAAATTTTCAACCTCATCCGAAGCCTCTAAAGCCTTCAAAACTGAGTTTAAAGTTTCTATACCCTACTGCCAATACTGAAAATCTTCAATATCTTCAAAACTAGACCTGATCTAGCCATGAAACTTTACTGGCAGGCTGATATGACTAGGATGAACCTCCACATGTAAAATCAAAACATTCCAAGATTTATGACCAACTTACTAAAACCAGCAAGTTTCCATAAATAGAAGTTCTGCACAAGATAGCCCTTATTGAATACAAAAACATAAATATTTTTGGGTGATGCAAGATTGCTCTTACACCCAGGATGCTCCTGCATCAAACACCTAGGGTAATTTGAGAAGTGACCCCATCATGTCTCAGGTGTGTAGAGGGAAACCAAGGTGGTGAACCTCCTCCTTTATCAGCCATGATGAATCTTCAACAAGTCATCCTTTTCACTTGACCAGATATTCTTCATATGTCCTGTTCCTTGTGCTTCTACCAACACAACTATCCAATATATCCTCAATCTCTTTGGTATCTGAACTAGTTGCTAGAATACTCCACTGTACTATTGTGATCTCATCTTCAACACCTCCCTCATGATACTCTATCAGATCTAAAATGTTAAACACTGGTGAAATATTCAGCTCAGTAGGCAACTCGACCTCATATGCATTTCTTGAATCATGTTTCTTCAGTATCTTACATGGCCCAAACTTCTTCATTTTCAGCTTGTTATATGTACCAACTAGAAATCTTTCCTTCCACAAATGAACCATGACTTCATCTCCAACCTAAAATTCCTTATGCCTCCTTTTCTCATCTGTCTTAACCTTATACTACGCATTCATCTTGGTAATATGCTTCCTCACCTCCTCATGGATGTTCTTCAAATGTTCTGCAAAATCCTCAGCTTCAGCACTACTTATTTCTCCCTGATCTATCCTTCTCAACTCAGATACATTTCTAGGACTACTCCCATATACAATCTGGAATGGTGATTTACCAGTGCTCCTGTTGACAGAATTATTATATGCAAATTCTACCTGTGGTAAAATCAAATCCCATCCTATTGGCTTATCTCCAACCAAACATCTCAGCAAATTTTCCAAACTCCTATTCACCACCTCTTTCTGCCCATCAGTCTGTGGATGATGTGATGAACTGAACTTCAAATTTATCTTCAACTTGTTCCACAATGTACGCCAGAAATATCCAACGAACTTAGTGTCCCTATCTGAAACTATACTCTTTGGCAAACCATGCAGTCTCACCACTTCTCTGAAAAATAATTCTGCTACATGAACAACACCATTAGTCTTCTTGCAGGGAACAAAATATGCCATCTTTGAAAATCTATAAAAAACTACAAAAATTGAATCATGTCCCCACTGTGTCCTTGGTAAACCAAGAATAAAGTCCATACTAATATCCTCCCAAGACTTCTCTGGTACAGGTAATGGCTGATACAACCCTGTATTCTACTTCACTCCTTTCACCATCTAACATACTCTGCAACTCTGTACAAACTTCTTGACATCTTGCTACAACCGTGGCCAATAATAATTCTCACTAACCAAAGCAAGGGTTTTATCATGACCAAAATGTCCAGCCAATCCTCTGCTATGCTTCTCTTTGATGATATTCTCCCTCATAGAACTTTGTGGAATGCACAACTGACTCCCTCTGAATAGCATATCATCCTGGATGATAAAATCTAGCCACTTCATTCTGTCTAGAGTAACAGGTTCTTTACAAGCTTTCCAAGCTTCACCAAAATCAGGATCCTTTGGATACAAATTCTTGAGTTCCTTGAACCCAACCACCTCAATTTGCATCTTTGTCAGCAATAGTTGCATTCTGCTAAGCACGTCTGCAACCCTGTTAGACTTTCCACTTCTGTGTTTCAAAACAAATGTATAACTCTGCAAAAATTTGACCCATTTCAAATGCCTTTGATTCAACTTTCCTTGACTATTCAAATATTGCAAAGCTTGATGATCAGTATACAAAACAAACTCCTTAGAAAGCAGATAGTGTCTCCACTTCTTCAATGCCTGAACTATAGCATAAAATTTTTGATTATAAATAGAATACTTTCTCTTGGCATCATTTAACTTCTCACTGAAATAAGCAATAGGTTTACCTTCTTGGCTCATAATAGCTCCTATTGCAGTACCACTAGCATCACAGTCTACTTGAAACACCTTATTAAAATCTGGAAGTGCTAAAACAAGTTGTTTTGTAACTTTCTGTTTCAACAGTTTAAAGTTCTTATCCACCCCATTAGTCCACTTGAACTCTTTTCTATCCCCTCTCATTGTTTCAGTAAAGGGTCCACAAATACTGCTAAAATTTTTGATAAACTTTCTGTAAAAATTAGCCAAACCATGAAAAGATCTTACCTCAGTAGCACTCCTTGGAGTAGGCCATTCAAGGATAGCCTATTTGGGTCCATTTTTAGACCTTCTATTAAAACAACAAATACCAAATACACTAACTCTTTCTTCACAAAACTGCACTTCTTCAAATTAATCAACAATTTCTCATCTCTCAGCTTCTTAAACACCATATGAATATGCATCATATGCTCTTCCAATGTCTTACTAAAGATCAAAATATCATCTAGATACACAATGACAAACTTACCTAGAAATTCTTTCAGAACCTTGTTCATGAGCCGCATGAAAGTGCTCAGTGCATTGGTTAGCCCAAAAGCCATGACTAACCACTCATATAGTCCTTCCTTTGTCTTGAAGACAGTCTTCCATTCATCTCCTTCTCTGATCTGAATCTGGTGATATCCACTCTTCAAATCTATCTTTGAGAAATACACAACTCCACTCAAACAATCCATAATATCATCCATTCGTGGCAATGGAAACCTATACTTGATTGTGATCTTATTTATTGCTCTAGAATCTATACACATCCTCCATTCTCCATTCTTCTTTGGTTCTAATACTGCTAGTACAACATATGGACTCACACTCTCTGGAATCAACCCCTTCTATAATAACTCATGTACTTGTCTGTTCAACTCTTCACTTTCTGCTAGTGTCATTCTGTGTGCTGCCTTGTTTGGAAAACTAGCTCTTGGAATCAAATCCATTTGATGAATGATCTTCCTTACCGGTGGTAATCCATCAAATACATTATCAGATATAATATCATGAAATTCATTCAAAAAATTTGTAACCTTTATAGGTACATCCTCTACTTCTTCTTTACCAGCTTTTGGAATTAAAGCAAAAAACATGCTCATGCCTCATACCATCTAGGAATTTTCTTCCATCAACAAATGTTATTCTTGCATTACCACATACCTTTTCTTCAGTCTCCTTCAATGGCTTTAGCTTATGTTGCACTCCATCCTTTGTCAGGGAATAGGTATTTGTTAGGAATGAATGCAAAGTATTTTGGCAGTCATTTTGTAGTAGTTGTTGTTGCATTCATGACTTGGATTGTCATTGATGTCAACACAGTGATATTCTAGATATCAGCAGGAAAGCAGGTATAATTTTGTTTTGCACACATGTTGTATTGTAGATTGGCTTTTGCACAATTGATGGTATGTTCTTTGGTGTGTTATTAACCTATGGTTAACATCACAAAAATAAATTCATTCATTCATGAGAGTTATGAGCATTTTGGTGAAAGCAGTGTTTTGACAGTGTTTCTGTGAAGCGATTTTCAGAAATTTGAGGATATCTCTTAGCTGGGATGGAATCTAATTTTGTGCAGTTAAAAGAATGTTGGAGACTCATTAATGATGACATGGTTCATAGTGCAAACTTTGAAGATATGTTTGGAGAAAGTTACAGTATCTGGAAGCCGACAATTTTTTGTGAAATTTTGTGTGTAGCATGTAGAATTTATTATTTTGTAATTGAGGACCGAATCATTTGTAATTATTTGAGTTTGGTATATAAGAAAGAATTTTTTTCTTGTTGCAATATGTACTATGAAAGTTGAGATGCGAATATATGCATGAAGTGAAGAAAAGAGCTAATTTAGTGATGAAGGAAGACTTGTGAGTATAGAGATATGGAATTGTGATCTTGTGTAGCAAAGAGTGTGGTTTTGGCATAGTGTGAAGGAGGTAATATATTTCATATTATTCTGTTGAATAATTCTAAGATCTTTTGGACAGTGGGTTCAGAGATCTTGCCTTGAAGCTATTTGGGTAGTGGGTCCTTCTGTCTTCCATATACTCTTAACCGGGTTAGAATCTTTTTAACAGGGATTCAAAATCTCCTAATAGGAATTTATATGTACTGAATGTATTTCATAAGACTCCTAACAGGGTCCATCCTCTAACAAGGAACTTTCATATTAGTGCATCATTTTGTGGGCATCATTCCCACCGGGGTTTACTCTTTTCAAGAGGTTCCCTAGTCAACATATCTTGTGTTATTGTGCAATTGTGTATGGTTATCTTTCTATGGTTGATTAGTACATTAATTATATTGTTTAAATCAGTTGAATGGTTAAATTTTCAGATAAATGATTCACCCCCCCCCCCCCTCTCAGTTATCTTGGGGATCTTTACTTTCTAACAATTGGTATCAGAGCAGCAAATCCTTGAAAGAAAAGTTTAACAACTTAAGGAGATCCATGGAAAATTTCAAAAAAGAAAGCCCTAAGTTTGATGGAGTAAATTTTGACAGTGGGAAAGAAAATATGAAGACTCATCTATTGTGTTTAGGACCAAGTTATTGGTTGATTACAAAGAATGAGAAGACTATCATTGAGGAAGACAATCTGGAGGCAGGAACTAAAGATGAACTAGATCTATTCATGTGCAACATACTTGCAAGAGAAGCACTTTTGTCAGCACTACCAGAGAATGAATATAGTCAGGTAAGATGTTTGAAAACATCTCATGTAATTTGGAAAGCTTTACATTCTACTTTTGAAGGTGATGAACATGCAAAGAAGGCTAGATTACATAATTGGATTTGTGCATTTGAAGATATCAGAATGATGGAAGATGAATCTATTAGAAGCTATATTGGTAGGATGTCTGAGATTGTAACAGGAATAAAGTCTTGTGGAGGTGATAAGACAGAGAATGAAGTGATATGGAAAATTCTAAGAACTTTGACACCAGTATTCAAGAAGACAACACAGATGATTGAACAAGTGATACCTTGTACATCAAACTTTTCAAGAGAGACTCTTTTTGGAAGATTAGAAACAGCAGAGATGAACTTGAGATTATCAAGAGAGCTACCTAGAATGGAAACAACATTCAGTGCTCTTAACATTAGACCTACAAGAAGTACTAGTGTGAATGGAGATTATGCCAGCAGTAGCAGATCTAAATCTGAGGAAGATAAGAAGAGTGAAGAAGGTATTGCATTACTTATAAAAAGAGAACCAAATGGTAAGAAAATCTTTAAATGTTGGACTTGTCAAGAATATGGTCATTTTGCATCTAAATGTCTTAAAAGAGTTAAGAAGTATAGAAGCAACTTCAAACCTAGGAGATCTAAAGAATGTTATTATGCAAATGATGAAGATCTTGAAGCAGGAATTGAAAGACATTTAAGTGATAGTGATAATGATAACTTTGAGGAAATAGGATTTGTAGCAATTAAAGAAGAAAGTTCTGAATCTGATAAAAGGGAAGAAAAAGCATTAGTTTCTCAAGTTGAAAAGAAATCTAATTGGATTATAGACAGTGGTTGTTCACATCATATGACTGGAGATAAAAGAAAGTTTGTTAAGTTAGATAATTATGATGGAGGAATTGTTAGGGTTGGTAATAATGCACCTTGTTTGATTAAGGGTATAGGATCTATTACTCTTGATGGAAAGACTAACACTGATGATGTTTACTTTGTTGATGGATTGAGACATAATCTACTAAGTGTTGGATAATTGGCTAATAAGGGTTATCAAGTTTGGTTTGCTGAGAAAACTTATGTGATAAAAGATAAAGATAGAAATCTGATTGGAAAAGGATCCAGAACCAGAGGTAATGTATTTCAGTTGAATCCTACTGAGATGACATGTTTGATAACTAAGATTGATGATAGTGGGTTATGGCATAAAAGGTTTTGTCATATAAACTTTGATAATATTGTCAAGGTGAGCACTACACTTGTGGTAAGAGATTTACCTAGAATTATGAAACCTACTAACATGATTTTCAAAAAATGTATGATGGCAAAGCAGAAAAGGAGTTCATTTCCCAACAAGAAGCTCACATCGACAGAGAAGCTGGAGATTGTTCATATAGACTTGAGTGGTCCTACTAGGACTAGAGGATTCTATGGAGAAAGGTATCTTATGATTCTTGTTGATGATTTTACAAGGATGATGTGGATTGCATTTTTGAAAGAAAAATCTGAAGCATTTGATAAATTTAAGATCATGAAAAGAAAAATTGAGAAAGAATCTGGAATGAAGATTAAGTGTCTAAGATCTGATAGAGGTGGTGAATTTACATCTAGAGAGTTTAACACCTTTTGTGAAATGAATGGTATTAAGAGACAACTTTCAGCTCCTAGAACACCAGAACAAAATGGTATTGCAAAAAGAAGGAACAGGTCAATAACTGAAGTAGTAAGAGCTATGTTGTTTGAAAATGATTTGGCTAAGACTTTTTGGAGAGAAGCAGTGAACACAGCAATATACACTATGAACAAAGTACAAATTAGAGCAGATACAAACAAGACACCTTATGAATTATGGTTTGGACATGCACCCTCAGTTAAGTATTTTAGAATTTTTGGAAGTAAATATTATATAAAGAGAGATGATGATATACGAAAATTTGATCCTAGAAGTGATGAAGGAATATTTATTGGATATTCTTTAAAAAGAAAAGCATATAGATGTTATAACAAAAGAACTAAGACTATTGTTGAAAGTGCAAATGTAAAAGTTGATGAGAAGTTTAAAATTCAGGAAAGAATGCTTGATTATGAATCTGATGGAGAAGCACAACCTTAGCATAACATTGAAAATGCAAAATTATTTTTTGAAACTAACAGTGATTTGCTGAATGAAAGTCATACTGAAGAAAATAGAGAAGAAAACAGAGAAGAAAGCAGAGAAGAATCTACAATTGGAACAAGATCAGTAACTATGACACCTAACAGGTATATTTCGAGACATCACCCTGTTGAGCAAGTTATTGGAAGTTTAGACAGAGGAGTTTTGACTCAAAATAAGGTACATTTATGTTTGATTTCTCAAATTGAACCTAAGACTACTAATGAAGCTTGTGAAGATGAACATTGGATTAATGCTATGAAAGAAGAACTGGAGTAGATTGAAAAAAATAAGACATGGGAATTGGTCCCTAGACCTGAAGACAAGAATGTGATTGGAACAAAGTGGGTATTCAGAAACAAGATGAATGAACAAGGAGAAGTGATAAGAAACAAAGTAAGATTGGTATGTAAAGGATATTCACAACAAGGAATTGACTATGAGGAAACTTTTGCACCTGTGGCCAAACTTGAAGCAGTGAGAATGTTTCTAGCATATGCAGCTTACCAGAAATTCAAAGTGTATCAGATGGATGTGAAATCAGCATTTTTGAATGGTGAATTGGAAGAAGAAGTCTACATTAAGCAGCCTAAAGGTTTTCCTTAGACACAAGAAGGAGATATGGTATGTAAGTTAAAGAAAGCTTTATATGGATTAAAACAAGCACCTAGAACCTGGTATGCAAGATTGGATAAGTATTTATTGAAATTGGGATTTATAAAAGGAACAGCAGATAGTAACTTATACACAAAAGAAATTGAGAATGGTTTGTTGGTTATAGTTATATTTGTTGTTAATATTATCTTTGGAGGAGAAGATGAAGCTAGTGACAATTTTGCAGATGAAATGAAGACTGAATTTGAGATGAGCATGATTAGAGAAATGAAATATTTTTTGGGATTACAGATAACACAAAGCAAGGAAGGTATATTTTTAAGTCAGACTAAGTATTTGAATGACTTATTGAAAATATTTGGAATGAAAGATTCTAAACCTGTTGGAACACCTATGGTAACTAGACATAAGTTATCTAGCAAAGATGAGACACCAGCAGTTGAGAAGAAAAAATACAAATCTATGATTGGAGGATTGCAGTACTTGACACATACAAGACCTGATATAGCACATTCAGTTGGGATTGTAGCAAGATTTCAAGCAGAACCTAGAGAATCACATTATGCAGCAGTAAAGAGGATACTGAGATATCTGAAAGGAACAATGGATTATGGATTATGGTATGAGAATTCTAATGATTCTACTTTATGTGCCTATACTGATGCAGATTGGGGAGGCAGCGTTGATGAAAAGAAAAGCACCAGTGGTGGAGCCTTTTTTCTTGGAAGAAAATTGGTCTCTTGGTTAAGTAAGAAGCAGAATTGTACTTCACAAAGTACAGCAGAAGCAGAATATGTTGCAGCAGCAAATAATTGTAATCAGATTATTTGGATGAAGCAGATGTTGAAGGATATTGGAATAAAGTTTGATGAGCCTGTTGTTATACATTGTGATAACACCAGTACAGTGAGTATGTCAAAAAATCTTGTTTTACATTCTAAGACTAAACATATTGAGATCAAGTATCATGTTGTAAGAGAGAAAGTTGCAGAAAAAGAAGTAAGATTGGAGTACATAAGCACAAAGGAACAGACAGCAGATATATTTACAAAACCTTTACCTAAGGATACATTTGTGTGTCTGAGAGGTATGCTTGGGGTTATGCCCCAACCTATTTTTGATAATTGATGCAGATGATTGCATCCATCCAGTGGTATATGAGCCCTATCTTTCTTCTGGATTGGATGTTGGAACTTCCTCTATGGGGGAGTTTATGAGCTGAGTCATGAGGACTCTTGTTATTGTATTTTTCTGAAAAGTTTCTTTTGAAATTAAGTTTTTGTTGACTTAGTGATGAAATTTATATCATTGATGTCAATGGGGGAGAGATATACATGAAAAACATTGTGGATTGTATGAGAGAGCTGAATAGGAAAACGAAGCAAGATTTAATTTGATATTTTGTAGTGATGTTGCAGTATTGGATTTTTGGAACATTGGATGTTTTTCATCTATGTTGCCATCAATGTCAATGGGGGAGATTGTTAGGAATGAATGCAAAGTATTTTGGTAGTCATTCTGTAGCAGTTGTTGCATTCATGACTTGGATTGTCATTGATGTCAACACAGTGATATTCTGGATATCAGCAAGAAAGTAGGTACAGTTTTGTTTTGTGCACATGTTGTATTGCAGATTGGCTTTTGTGAAATTGATGGATTGTTCTTTTGTGTGTTATTAACCTATGGTTAATAGCACAAAAAGAAATTCCTTCATTCATGAGAGTTATGAGCATTTTGGTGAAAGTAGTGTTTTGACAGTGTTTCTGTGAAGCGATTTTCAAAAATCGGAAGATATCTCTTAGCTGGGATGGAATCTAATTTTGCACAGTTAAAGGGATGTTGGAGACTCATTAATGATGATGTGGTTCATAGTGCAAACTTTGAAGATATGTTTGGAGAAAGTTACAGTATCTGGAAGCCGACAATTTTATGTGAAATTTTGTGTGTAGCATGTAGAATTTATTATTTTGTAATTGAGGACCGACTCATTTGTAATTATTTGAGTTTGGTATATAAAAAGAAATTTTTTTCTTGTTGCAATATGTACTATGAAGGTTGAGATGCAAATATATGCATGAAGTGAAGAAAAGAGCTAATTCAGTGATGAAGGAAGACTTGTGAGTACAAAGATCTGGAATTGTGATCTTGTGTAGCAGAGAGTGCAGTTTTGGCACAGTGTGAAGGAGGTAATATATTTCATATTATTCTGTTGAATAATTCTAAGATCTTTTGGATAGTGGGTTCAGAGATCTTGCCTTGAAGCTGTTTGGGCAGTGGGTCCTTCTGTCTTCCATAAACTCTTAACCGAGTTAGAATCTTTTAATAGGGATTCAAAATCTCCTAACAGGGATTTATATGTACTGAATGTATTTCATAAGACTCCTAATAGGGTCCATCCTCTAACAAGGAACTTTCATATTAGTGCATCATTTTGTGGGCATCATTCCCACCGGGGTTTACTCTTTTCAAGAGGTTCCCTAGTCAACATATCTTGTGTTATTGTGCAATTGTGTATGGTTATCTTTCTATGGTTGACTAGTACATTAATTATATTGTTTAAAGTAGTTGAATGGTTAAATTATCAGATAACTAATTCACCACCCCCCCTCTTAGTTATCTTGAGGATCTTTACTTTCTAACAGTATTCGCACGACCATCGTGTACAACACATATGAAACTGCCATGGTCTACCCAACAACATATGACATGCATCCATAGATATGATATCACATAGTACCTCATCTCGGTACCCTCCAATCTTGAACTTTACTAGGCACTGTTCACTGACCATGACCTTGTGGTCATCCTGCACCCAGGCAATCCGATATGGATGTGGGTGTTTCTATCTCTTGAGCTTCAACTTTGTCACCATCTCTTCTGTCACCAAATTTTCAGTGCTTCCACTATCAATAATGACATCACAGTATTTGCCCTCACACTTGCATCTAGTGCAAAACAGGCTCCTCCTTTGTTCAGGTTCATTCTCACCACTCAGCAAGACTCTTCTGTTAATCAGTGTTTCTCCTCTTTTAGCATCTTCTAAATTTGATGATCTAGCATCTTCATCTACATGTGCAACTCTGGCCTAGCCTTCATTCCTCCTATCTATCCTTCCTTGGCATTGAGGACATTCAAATGCCCTATGACCTTCTTCTCCACAGTGAAAACATGTTCCACCAAAGCCTCCTCTTCCTGAACCTTGTCCTCTTCCTCTTCCTCTCTGATCTCTATTATTCTGATCTTGGAAACAATTGAAATTATTCCCTCTTTTATTTTGACTACTACTGGCCTCATCCTTCTTTTTCAGATCTTCATTTCAGCCTCCATATGACCATGCACCAGATCATCCACCACGACCTCTTCCATTTTGTCTGCTCTTGAACTTCTTGTTTAGCTTTTCTTCCACTTTTAGGGAAAACTAGTACACCTCTTCAATACTATTCATTCGAACCAGATTCAGCTCCTCCTGAATGCTTGGCCTCAACGCATTAAGGTAATGAGAAACTTTCTCCTTATCAGCTTCCGCATGGCCTGTTCTGATGAGGATTCGATAGAACTCCTCTGTATACTCCTGAATAGATCTTCCTGCTTGCTTCAAACTTTGCATCTTCTTCAGTAGGTCAAGCTCATAATCAACAGGAATGAACTGTCACTCCAATTTATCCACCATCTGATCCCATCTTGTGATTTTATCTTTCCCTCTTCTATTTTGCTCTAATTGAATCTCTTGCCACCAAATCTTCGCATGACCTTTCAGTTTGGCCTTTGCAAATTTGACCCTATCAAGATCCTCAATATCTTCATACTCAAAATATTCTTCACATTCATTGATCTAGTCGATCAATTCTTCTGGGTTAAGATTTCCTAAAAATGCAGGAACCTCGATCTTAGGTCTTTTTCCAATCTTGGAAATGGCCCAGAAAAGCCTTTCTTCTTCTCGATTCAAAATTTTGCCTTCTTCTTCTTGATCATCATTTCCTCCTTTGGCTTCATCCTCACTTTCATCTTTGACATTAAGATTCATTCCTCTACAAATCTCTTCTTGCAATGCTCACACTTGTCTCTGGAGCACTCTAACCTCGGGTGTTACAACACCAGCTCTTCCACCACGTTCCCTTCGTAGAGGCATTTTCACGATGCGCGTTGAAACCCTAACCATGGTCCTGGAGAAAACTGCCTCACAGTTGGTGATCTATTTACACACTTAGGAACTCCTGCTCTGATACCACTTGATGAAGGGTGCTCCCCTTAATACCACAAACACATAATAGAAATAGAGAAACAACAACAATATGCAAGAATAGAAAATTGGCTTCTTATTATCTCCACAAATGTGGAATTACAAACTTTCAGAATTACAATATGCAAAGCCACATGGGCATTCCCTTACAATATTCTGTAGGACAAAGTCTCGAATCAATACCCAAATCTACTACCTAGAACTGTCCTAGACAACACTACGAGCCTTCTTTATATAGGAATTTTCCACTGCCCGAGAAGGTTCCAGAAATTTAGCCCTTAGGGTCGACCAAACTTAGAATTATTTTATTTTTCAATTTATTACATCAGAGTCAGCTCAAAATAACTTTTGAAACCCGAACAAAAATTTTGAAGGAAAATTATTTTCTACCATTTCAGGTGACCTGACTTCCAGAGACCATAAGTCATCACCAGTTGGCCCAATTGACTATTATAACCCCATTTCAGAAAGGCCACGAAGCACTCTACAGGCTTGACTCACGCAAGCACCTGTCACTCAAATTTTTGACGTCATCTGAAGCCTCTAAAGCCTTCAAAATTGAGTTCAAAGTTTTTGTACCCTACTGCCAATACCGAAAATCTTCAATATCTTCAAAACTAGACTTGATCTAGCCATGAAACTTTACTGGCAGGCTGATATGACTAGATGAACCTCCACATGTAAAATCAGAACATTCTGAGATTTATGACCAACTTACTAAAACCAGCAAGTTTCCATAAATAGTAGCTCTGCACAAGATAGCCCTTATTGAATACAAAAACATAAATATTTTTGGGTGATGCAAGATTGCTCTTACACCCAGGATGCTCCTGCATCATTAACACTATTCGTGGTTCTTGAGAGAGTGGGTTTCCAACAAAACTCTTCTCAATGAGAGAACCCTTGTAGGTAGGGAGGTTACTAGAACTATCTTTGTGTTCTACTAGATTAATAGTCTTTGACTTTTTGATTGATGCATTCTCTCTCTAGAGAGGTTGATAGATCATGAGTTATTGACATTATGAATCTTTGTGAGATAGTTTTAGTCTTAGCATGTTGGAATGAATTTTTCTTCGATGTTTGGGTGAAGAGAAAAGGATAGAGGATTATGCTCTACTCCCTTTTTGGGTAGTAACAGAAACTCGGACCCTTGGATCTAAGCCAAGTCCCCATGTGGTCCTTGTTGTGAGTCACCTTTTAGAGAGGGTTAACCATAGTGGACATTCCCTTCATTAGGTAAACCACATTGACAGAACCTCAAGCAATAGTAGCCACTTTTGTCATGGTAGTGACAACCACTATACAAATGTCCTTGTGGAAGAAATCTCCACGGGTGCAGTTTCTTGATGGGCTATTAGATCTCCTTAGCATCTCTGATTGATTAAGTTCTCAAAATGTGTCAAAACCCCAGTGCGCCTGGATTGGAGTTCACCTTCTTGAAATTGTAAAAGTTGCAGAGTCAAGCCATTATTAAAAACCATAGTGCAGCCAAATTTTTCTTTTTAGGACTATGTGTGTGATTGGAAAAAAAATTTGGAGAACATACACAAGTAGTATCTTTAAGGAATAGTATACTAAGTCAATATTCATGTTCATGAGCAAGGTTTCTTTGTCTCTTTCTCATTGTTTGAAGATGTTTTCTTTCTGAAAATCCATGGTTGTTGTTCTATGTGCTTGATAAATACTAAAAATTTGTTAATATGCCTGGCTAATCTTTTAAAACGAACAAAAAAAAAACTGAGTTCCTAAGTTTACAAACTTGCTGATTAAGTGGCCTGATCCTATTTTGTCACCTAGCTATGCACATTCTCACACAAGCCTAGTATTTTCTCACATGAGATTTCATTTCCTCGGACAATGCCTGGTGTTTCCTCATGCGGGATTGCATTCCCTCACATGAACCTATACCATGGTCTGTCAAAATAGTGAGCTATTTTCGGTCATTTTCAGTCCTCCTTAGTTGATCTAGATCAAATGAGGCTACCCACCCTACTGTTGGAAACCTTTTTTCACTTGGGATTCTTGTATTTTTGACCTCTTGAATTAGTGACCTTTGATTTTACAAGTAACCTTGCTTAGAATCAGTAAGTCAAAAATCATCTTTGTTGAGTAGATACACCCTTGGATTCTTTGATAACATACTTGGAGAGTCTTAGTAGTCTCTTGTCCAATTCACTTCCACCCAAAATCAATTTCAATCAAATATAACTCAGTTAAAATCATCCTCCTGATCCATATGTGCTAGGATACTTATCCGTTGATTGGGCACCTCTATGGAAATGTTGATTGACACTTTTTGCAATTTTCTATCTCACCATCTCTCTTTTGGACAATTGAACACTTTTACTATCCTAGTTTGATACCAACATATCTTAGGATCATCTTATCATCGAGTACTTTTCCTTTCATGTCAGTTACAGCAAGGTATCAAGTGAGTCAAGGGAAATGACCTCAGGTTATCTTTAATCAATTACCCCCAGTCCAAACTCATCAAAAGCATAAGGGAAAGGAACCCATATTTGACCAATCACCTAGGAGCAAGTCTACTAAGTTGAGGACCCCCTTAGCATCTTCCCATTCAAGTATCGATATGAGTTATACCATGACTCAGTGGGAGAGGGAAGCTATGGATCAAAACCTTGATGACCTCTACGAAAGACATAGAGACAACATTCTGTTTGGTAATTCCTCTCATGATGCTCAACCTAGTTCACCCCCCATCAATACCAGGTATCTAGATGTGCATCAAAGAGCTGAAAGGCATGAGAGATGAGCTCACCTAGAACAATGGTCACAACATGAAGACCAAGGCAATGAACCTGGTGATGCTCATGTTAATGCAACGTATACCAATGACTTGTTCAAATAGTCAAGACCAAACTCATCACTTCAAACAACCTCAAGATATACAAGTGAAAGGCTCAAAAGGATTGAGCATAAGAAGAAAGCCTTTCTAGATGAGCAGGCTGCGAAGCAAGAAAAGTTTAGACAAATTGAGGTGGAGAGACAAGCTTTGTTAGAATTGGAAAGGAAAGCCTCTCAAGAAGAGCAAGATAGGCTTTTAGCCCAACAACTTAATACCCAATTTAACAATAGGGGTGCCAATAGTGGCAACAACTCTCCTTCCTCAACTCCTTCTAGAACACCACGCAGTAGAAGGCATTCAAGAACCCCTTCAAGATCTCCTAGTCCTAGAGGAAGAAGGACTTCACAACATTCTCACTATAGGAGACAAACACCTCCTAGGCACTTGAGGCAGCCTTCGCAGCATGCTCATCATAGTTCTAAACATGGAGGCAGTAGCTCAGACTTTGATCTTAATTCTCAAGACTTCATGAGAATGCAACAAGAGCCTCTCTTCCAATAGTATGTGGAAAAGTACTTGGAATAAAACAAAGATAAGTTCCTCAAAATTCTAATCAACAAGGGTGCAAGATTCCCTTATAATTTTGACGTGGATAACAAAATTAGGAAGCAAAATCCATCACAAGAGGAAGAAATTCGACAAATGAAGAAAATGATGGAAAAACTTTTGGCACCTAAGAGTTCATTCTCACTAGACTCGATTTGTCCTAATCCTTTTGACAAGAGTGTGAGCATGAAGGATTTTCCCAGAAGGGTTGAACTCCCTCAATATGACAAATATGATGGTAGTGGCGATCCAGGTGATCATGTGCACCAATTTTACACTATAAGCTTTGAGTTTCACCAAGATGATTCCTACCTGATGAGTTTATTCCCAAGGAGTCTTAAGGGGCAAGCAATGGAATGGTTTACCAACATAACTCCCCCTGTCAAGACTTTCAAAGAGCTTGTTCATAGATTTGTTCAACACTTTGTGTACAATCTTTCAAGATCTGTCACTATGTTGGACCTATGTAACCTAAAGCAAAACCAAGGGGAATCCTTCATCTCATTCTTGCAAAGGTGGAGGAAATAGTGCTCTTGTTATCCTAGGACCATTCATGAAGATGATAAAATTGACATCCTTGTCAATAACTTGGTGCCTAAAATCTGGTATGAGGTTCGCAAGATGATCTTTAATTCCTTCGATAACATGATCGACATCACATACAGAATTGAGGATGTTTTAAAAGAGCAAGGAATTTTGACTAGACATGGCAATAATAACAACAATGGTCAAAATAATAATAATGCTAATAGGGATAAGGGGAAGAACTCGCACTGCAACAAGAACAAGCAAGTGGTTAATGATGGAGTTGTGGATTCTTCTCAACCTAAGGATCAAGGTGTCCTTCACTTATCTAGTGTTGTGCAAGCTATGAAGCTCAACACATCCAACCAACAAGAGTATAAACCAAGGTATCAAGAAAAGCCCAAGAAAGAGAGGTGACAATTTTCAAAGCTTGGTGATTCTTATGAGGATGTTTTCAAAATTCTTATTACCAACAATCTTGCACATCCTCAAGATCCTACAAAGCACCATATTCCTGATGTTAAGCCACATTGGTGGGATGAGAAAGCTTTCTGCAAATTCCACAATGGAATTGGACATGACATCAAACATTGTTGGAAACTCAAGCACATTATCCAAGATCTCATTGAGAATGGAAAGCTTAAGGTGGATGGTCTGAACACCAATGTTGATCACAAAGCATTTAAAGAGCTATTGCCTAATTATGAGAAGGGGGAAACCTCTAAAACCAAGGATGGAAAGGCTGTAATCAAATACACCTACACAGCTGCAGAAAATGTGGTCAACATGCTCGAAGTTGTGGAGGAAAGTGTCAACATGACAAGGAACAAGGATCCCTATGGTTACGACTCCTATGTGAACTCTCCCCCTATCTTTGATGAAGAACCTATTGTAGTGCTGAGGGGTACTCACTCTAGGATGTCATCCCAAGCTCTTAATGCTATCATAAGAAGTCAAGGCCCAGTCGTCATTAGGGGGCCTAGTTCAGGTCAACCCAATAAACCAAAGCTAGTGGTATCCAAGAATGCCACCACAAAACCTGTTGTCAACCCCAAGCCGAATTATAACCTTTTTTATCAATTACAAAGAACACCAGCTCAAATTTCAATCTTGGAGCTTTTAGAGTTGTCCCCAAGACACAAACAGGTCCTTGAGGATGCTTTGCGCATAGCTAATGTTCCCAACAATTTAGATGTTGACCAATTCCAAGGCATGGTTAACCATATTACTAGTCCTCGCTACCTTACATTCTTAGAAGATGATGACAAAGCCTTGAACCACCCACATAATCTTTCCCTTCACATCGAAGTCATGATCCATAAAACCCATGTCAAATGTGTGTTGATAGATGGGGGTACTGGGCTCAATATCTGTTCTTTGAGTCTATTAAAAACTTTGGGTTATTCTGAGGAAGTGATCGATACCAGAAAGAAGATCACTATAAAAGCCTATGATGAGGTAGAATGGAGTTCCAAGGGGTTGGCTATTCTTCTTGTCAAGATTGGCCCCGTTGAGAAAGACATTTTGTTCTGAATTGTTAATGATGGTCCTCTGGCATACAATATCTTTCTTGGTAGGCCATGGATCCATGAGATGCAACTAGTGCCATCCACCTACCACCAGTGTGTTGAGTTCCCCTACAATGGAGTAGAATTTTGTATACCTAGGGATAAAACGTTATCTGTCAACTCCATTTCGACAGGGACCCATGCTCCCCTCAATAGAGAAGCAGAGGATTTCAATGCAACTCTAGCACAGTGCAAAGATAAGTTCAAATCAATAGACCTTGGTATGGGGGGATACCAACTCAACTCCTTTACAAAGATGTCTATTTCCCCTAGGTCTTATGGTAATCCTTCTCAAGAGATGAGACCTTCTTCTTCGGCCATGACTTTGTTTGACACATTTATCGAGTCTTCAGTGCCTATCTAGGATGAGAAAGAAGAAGTAGCTGTTAAAGATTGGATCTACAAAGAGGAGAAGTATATGCACAATGAGAACTTCTCTCCTTCTCCCAAGGCTTATGGGAGAGGATATACGTTGGTCACATGAATGAGCTATCCTGGACATGGCCCCAGAGAAAGTTCAAGCAATATTGGATATGCCACCTCCCAAAAACATTAGCCAAATGAGGAGTCTGCAAGGATGTCTTCAATATATCAGGAGGTTCATTTCACAACTGGTAGATAGAGCTCAACCCTTCAATAAGAACTTGCATAAGGGGGTCAAATGTGTCTGGCATGAGGATTGTCAAAGGAGTATAGATCAAATTAAGGAATACTTGGCAAATCTGCTAATTTTGATGCCTCCTATCCCACAAAAACCTCTCATACTATATGTTTTAGCAACAAAATCTTCCTTCGAGGCATTATTAGCTCAACTTGATGACACTGGGAAAGAATGAGCCATATATTACATTAGTTGTACCCTTGTTGCATATGAGGTCAATTACACTAGTATTGAGAAAGCTTGCCTTGCTGTGGTGTTTGCTTCCCAAAAGTTGCGACATTACATGTTTGCGCATACAATACACCTCATAGAAAAAATTGATCCTCTCAAGTATTTGCTCAGCAAGGCTGCCCTCACAAGTAGACTTGCTAAATGGATGATGGTTCTTTCAAAATTTGACATAGAGTATGTTGAGCACAAAGCTATAAAAGGCCAAGCCATTTCAAATCAATTGGCTGATTTCCCAATTCAGGATAGCATGCCTATTCAAGTTGAATTTCCAGATGAGCACCTAATGTACATGACTGAGAGAACATGGAAGATGTTCTTTGATGGCTCTTTTATGTAGAATGGTTCAGGAGCTGGAGTGTTGTTTGTTTCTCCTCATGGGTACACAATTCCTAAGTCCTACAAACTATTGTTCCCATGCACAAACAACATTGTTGAATATGAAGCCTTGACAAATGGACTCAAGATGGCTATTGAATGGAATATCATAGAACTACACATCTATGGGGATTGACAATTGATAGTCAACCAAGTTAATGAAAAATATCAAACCAAAGATGAGAAACTGGTACCTTATAAGAAAATGGTTGATTCATTGAGACGATATTTCACATTCATCACATTTCAGCAAGTCCCCAGAGCAGAAAATAAAGTAGTTGATGCTATGGCCACACTTGCTTCGCTTCTTCAATTAGAGCAGCATGAGTCTAGATTTGAATTTTTGGTGGAAGAGTTACACTATCCCATCTATGACTCCCAAGAAAGCCATGTCATTTGTACCCTTGTTGGTCATGAGTCATCCTGATATGGTGCCATTTACTCATACCTGTGTGATGGAATCATCCGTAATACATTTAACCAATCTAAAAGAAGAAACCTTACTCGAAACTCCTCTCACCATTCCCTCATCTCTGGTGATTTGTATAGGAGGGGTTTAGATGGGACACTTCTTAGGTTCTTAGAAAAGGAGGAATCTGATCAAGTGCTAGTTGATATTCATGAGGGCATCTGTGGGGGACATTCTAATGGTCTTTCCATGGCTTGAAGGTTGCTTAGGGCATGGTACTATTGGCCTACCATGCAGATGGATGCAGTAGATTTTGCGAAATCATGCGAAAAATGTCAAAAACATGGTCACCTGATACATGCTTCAGGCAGGGAGCTAATTCCTTCCATATCTCATTGGTCATTTCAGCATTGGACCTTTGATCTTGTTGGGCAGATTCATCCCAACTCATTAGGTGGACATAAATTTATCATCACGGCTATTGACTACTTTACCAAATGGGTAGAAGCTGTTCCACTTTATGTTGCCTTGGGTAAGACAGTTTCTCTGTTTATCTTGAACCATATCATCTATCGATATGGAGTGCCTTCTGAAATTATCACTGACAATGGAGGTCAGTTTAAAAATAAGAACCTTACAGAAATCTGCAAGAAATTCAAGATAAAACAACATTAGTCCTCCATTTACTTCCCGCAAGGAAATGAATAAGCAGAGGCTTCAAATAAAACCATTCTCAAAATTCTCCATCGAACAGTTCATAAGAATGGTAGAGATTGGCATTTATAGATAATCCAGCCTTATGGGCTTATAGAATGAGTATTCATCCTCCAACAGGGGCTACTCCTTTTGCCCTTACTTATGGCACTGAATTAGTGTTACGTTTAGAGGTTGAGATTCCTTCACTTAGAGTCTCTCTCAAAGGTCTAGTTACAGATGAAGATTACCGCGCCATGAGACTGCAAGAATTAGAACTTCTAGATGAGAAACGTAAAGCATCATTTGACCATATGAGGGTCTATCAAAAATGGATGTCCAAAGCCTTCAACAAAAAGGTTCTCCCTAGAGCATTCCAAGTGCAAGATCTTGTCTTACGAGAAAATCCTAAGAACCAATAACATAGAGAACAAAAGGGAAAATTTGAGCCTAATTGGCTTGGACCCTACATCATCACAGCAGCTTTTGGGACAAGTGCTTATTTACTATTGACTAAAGAGGGGGAGCAGCTCCCTGAGCCTATCAATAGCTTGCACTTGAAGAAGTTCTATCCATGATACATGTTCTGTCTGGAGGCATCCTTTGTACATATTTATTGATCCTGAAAAAATACCAAAAAAATTCATATATGATGCTGAAAAAATTCTAAAAATCAAAAAATGTCCTAAAAAAGAGCGTCCTAGTGAAAACCTAGCAATAGGCGCTTTGATGTCTCACCAAAAAAATTAAAAAATTAAAAAAAAAAAGAAAAAATGACTTGGTGAAAACTTGGAAATAGGTGCCTTGGTAACAAAAATACAAAAAATATATATATATAAAGTCCTGAAAAAAAAAATTGCAATAAAATCCAAGTGGTGAAAACTTGGAAATGGGTGCTACTTGAGGCCTTTGCACCCCTTTTTCTTAGCATGCATACTCGACACTTAGCCTTTCTCCATCATGCCTTGTCCTTGTTGCCTTGGTTTGGAATTGGTCTTTGTCTTTGTTTAGGGGTCATAACTGTGTTAGCTTTGGTCCCTTGGACGCATCAGTCTTTAGGACACCTCACAAATAGTGTTTTTCAACACCACCTGAATTGTGTTTTTCAACACAACCCCTGACATTGAGTGTTTTTCAATACTTATCAGTTTGGTCTTATCCAGTTTTGTCAAGTGATTTTACCTACTTGCAAGCATTCGACCTTTATCCTCAGAACTTAGTATCAGTAAACACACTTAAATTTTTAAACACAACACTTAATGCCTGAGCTATGACATGATCTTTTCTTTGTGTGCTGACTGTTATTGATTTTCGTTGAGTGTCCTTGTCTAATAAGTGTCTCCATGATGCATAGCTAGAGGACTTGGGGCATGGGGCATGTTTCGGTTTTCTTTCTTCTTGTGGGAGTAGTCTTGAAGTTCTTGAGAGTCTCTTGTTGTTCCCTTGACACACTTAAGAGATTTGAGGCATCATCCTTGACTATTTTTGCACAACCATTCTTATGGTCATCCTGGCATCTATGCCTTGATGCAAGAGTGGTTTTTGCTACATTAAATTGGGTGAGCTAACATTGAAGTCATCTTGACCCTTATGTCTTTGATGCTCATGTTAGAATCTTTCCACATTCCAATCTGATATAAACCACATTCATATATTCATAGTTGCATTTGTGTCTAGTGCTGATTGTGTGATTTTCTGATGTCCGTTAATAATGGTCCAATGATGAAAATAAGTTATTTACATTCTCTAATAAATGATGAACACAAAATCCTATGTTACAGTTGCCCTATTGCAAGTACACCTTTGCATTTTCATGTAGCTTGCATTGTTAGACTTCATGATTAATTTTTATTTTTAGGTTTGCATTATGAGTTTGAGAGGGTTTTCCTTCATCTTTCTTGTGGACTTTTAATCAACTATGATCATGCTTTGATCCTTATTTTCTTATCTTCTTTCGTGATCTCAATCAAAATTTCCTATTTTAAACAGTTGATTGATTTTGGGGCATCCTCTTTAGTGGGGAAAATTCTCTTTCTTCTCTCCATTTCTTTCCATCTCTTCCAAACTTCTACCTTCCATTCACTTTCAAGCCACTTCTTTTCTTCTAATTCAACCTTGGGGCATAATCTTTCTTACTGATCTACCTTGGTTCTGTGATCCTCATATCTTTCATCTTACATCAAGAACCTTATCTTTAGTTTGATTTGATCAACTTTATCAATTTACTATTTCTCCTCTTTCTCATTTTGATTTCAATCACGAGGGGGGAAGTACCTATCAAACTTCAATCCTTGATTCAGCTTTATCAAACCTATCAATCAAACCTTGCTTGAGACTTGACAATTACCTATTTATAGGGGTGTTCGCCTTGTCTTTTTCAATCAACTTATCTTTGTCCTGATGTGTTCCCATATGTCAAACACACGTCTGGGTTGTTTTGTGATCCCAAATTGATCTCACACTTCAATTTCATTCTTTGACTGCATGTGATCCCAAATCAACCCCACATTAGTCAAAGAGGGGCAAATGTATACACCCTAAAATGGTCACCTAGACTTTGGGCCCCATTTATTAAATTATCAAACTCCTGAATCAATACTTTGCAAAATTCAAATCAATTCCTTTGATCAATCCTAATTAGTTCAATCATTTCAATATTTCCTAAGGTTTGATCAATTTATTTAATTAAAAGAAATATTCTCTCTTAAATAAATAAAATAGCCTTATTTAATTGAAAGAAATATCTTTTAAATAAAATAATTTTATTTAATTAAAATCTCTTTTAATTAAATGATTTTATCTTGTTTAAATAATATCTCTCTTTTAAATATATAATGTTATCTTATTTAATTAAAAGAGAATCATTCTTTTAAATAAATAATCCTCTTAAAGCTCTTTTGTGATGAAAAAGGGAAACAAAATAAAGAAAATTCCTTTTCTCTCCACACTTTCTAAAAAAATGAGCTTTGTTTCCTCTTTTTAGATTTATCCCACATTGCTCTTGGAGATGCATTCTCTTTCACATTTTCTTATATAAGGAGCCCTCTCCTTCTAATTTCAGATCCTGAATTTTCATACTGTTGTTATGCTGTAGGTTTTCTTGGCGATATTTGGAGTTTTGAAATTATTACATTCTAGCTTTCATATTTACATTAGCTTAATCTTCATAGCATCTTAGCTTAGTTTCCTTCATTGTTTTAGCTTAATCTTCACATAGTTGATTAGTAAAGGAGAGTAAAACTTGCATTTCAATAGCATAGTTTATTTCTTTGCATTGTTATCATCTAGATTAGTTTCATTTAACATACAATAACTTGATGATCAATGGAGATTAGCACTCTTGAATCTCTCATTTCTTGGTGTACTTGCATGGGTTTAACTAGGTTGATCTGAGGGCCTCATAATACAACCTTTGCACTTCATGAATAGAGAGTTGTGAATCGCTATTCGAGACCTCACTGTTGAGTGTTCTTGGATGTAATGATTCACAGAAGTGTGACTACTTTCTAGCACACATTTTTTGGGCAGTACCTATCAAAATTCAGTCCTTGATTCAGCTTTATCAAACCTATCAATCAAACCTTGCTTGAGACTTGACAATTACCTATTTATAGGGGTGTTGGTCTTGTCTTTTTCAATCAACTTATCTTTGTCTTGATGTGTTCACATCCGTTGAACACATGTCTGGGTTGTTTTGTGATCCCAAATTGATCTCACACTTCAAGTCCATTCTTTGATTGCATGTGATCCCAAATCGACCTCACATTAGTCAAAGAGGGGCAAATGTAGACACCCTAAAATGGTCGCCTAGACTTTGGGCCCCATTTATTAAATTATCAAATTCCTGAATCAATACTTTGCAAAATTCAAATCAATTCTTTTGATCAATTCTCATTAGTTCAATCATTTCAATATTTCTTAAGGTTTGATCAATTTATTTAATTAAAAGAAATATTCTCTCTTAAATAAATAAAATAGCCTTATTTAATTGAAAGAAATATCTTTTAAATAAAATAATTTTATTTAATTAAAACCCCTTTTAATTAAATGATTTTATGTTGTTTAAATAATATCTCCCTTTTAAATATATAATGTTATCTTATTTAATTAAAAGAGAATCATTCTTTTAAATAAATAAATAAATAATCCTCTTAAAGATCTTTTGTGATGAAAAAGGGAAACAAAATAAAGAAAATTTCTTTTCTCTCCACACTTTCTAAAAAAATGAGCTTTGTTTCCTCTTTTTTGATTTATCCCACATTGCTCTTGGAGATGCATTCTCTTCCACATTTTCTTATATAAGGAGCCCTCTCCTTCTAATTTCAGATCTTGAATTTTCATACTATTGTTATGTTGTAGGTTTTCTTGGCGATATTTGGAGTTTTGAAGATTATTACATTCTAGCTTTCATATTTACATTAGCTTAATCTTCATAGCATCTTAGCTTAGTTTCCTTCATTGTTTTAGCTTAATCTTCACATAGTTGATTAGTAAAGGAGAGTAAAACTTGCATTTCAATAGCATAGTTTATTTCTTTGCATTGTTATCATCTAGATTAGTTTCATTTAACATACAATAACTTGATGATCAATGGAGATTAGTACTCTTGCTTCTCATCCTTGAATCTCTCATTTCTTGGTGTACTTGCATGGGTTTAACTAGGTCGATCTGAGGGCCTCATAATACAACCTCTACACTCCATGAATTGAGAGCTATGAATTGCTATTTGTGACCTCATTGTTGAGTGTTCTTGGATGTAATGATTCATAGAAGTGTGACTACTTTCTAGCACACACTAACAATGTATCATCCTTTTATACCTCAAATGATGAATTACATGTGTGAACACATGTAGCACATAAAGTGTACACATAAATTTTCTTAAGTCATGAAGCATACATGTAGCACATAGATTATAAAGCATACCACATGAATTCACTTAAGTCATGCACGTAGCCCATACACATGAATTTAGGTTATGAAGAATGTACGTGAATATACTTAAGGCATAAATCATACACATGATTACATACACACAAGCATATTTACATACTAGCAATGAATAAATGAACACATGTAATTAACAAATTGGATCGAATATCAAGTTTCATATATCAAAATGAACAATAATTTTGTACATATTTACATGTCAACATATCTAGATACAATGTGGCATACACCATCTCAAAATGTGTCATATGACATCTCAAAATAAGAACTTCAACTAAAAATGTTTCTAGGACATCCTTTTCTATTGGTGGATCATCAAAATGCAACCTCTTTGAGGTACTCTTTGGCTCTGTTGGATCTTGCATTCAAACACAAAAGTGAAACCCCAAGTTAGATTAAAATTCAGAATCATAGTCAACAATAATAAATAAAATTTAAACTCAAATTGAACTCTCATATACCTCACCTCTCTGTCTCCTCCCATGGATAGGAGACCTAATATATGTCCTTGGTAGCGCATGAACAATGCCACCAATGTCGACTCCCACCTGTATATGTTTGCAAACATGAGATTGATCTATGAGTTATACTATTTAATGTTAAATACTTGGTAGAAAATATATGTTTACAAAATAATTGAATTAACATTAAAACTTACCTGTGTTGAACTTTCCTCGGGGATTATTGGTTGAGTCATCAGAGATACAAACCTTTGGCATTCTGTCTCCCTCAAACTAGGAATGACCTACAAAAGTCAAATAGATACTTCATACTATCATAACTTGACCATATTATATATACTTGATATTAAAATACACACAAATAACTTTAGAAATGTATGTACCATGGGGCTATCACTATGAATGGATATGCCTGTGACTCTATCGTGATGATAGGGTCTCAAAGAATCATCATATGCCACACTCTGTCAAATAAACCATGTAAATTAAAAATGAGTACGCAAAATTGAAAAGTATACATGTATGCATAAACAAACTAAATTACTTAATTACATTTCCCTTGTCCATGGCTGACACCTGCACCCCCTCACATTGCCCCCCGGTGGCAACTGGTGACACGTGCATCAGTATGTAAAAGATGATCATAAAAATTAGAAAATAATGTACATATACTATTATCATAATTGAGAAGGAAACCAATGAGTACATTAAAACATATGTATCGTGGAGGTGTCAAGACCAAATGATATGGCCAAAAGTGTGGACCCCTCCACATGTGCCATCTCCTTCTCTATCATCAACTAAACATAAATGTAACACATAAAAAGACATAAGTAGGAAATTATTGTAAGGAAATTCCACTAAAAATATGAACAATAAAATTTAAATACAATGTAAAAAAGTGAACTGTTTACCCTTACTGTAACAACTAGAGTCCATGGCTCTGAAGGCCCCTAATGAACATCTCCATGAGCTGCTTCAGTGCCTATAGTGTGCTGTGTAGAATTGTCCACCTTGAAGGTGACATTATATACATCACTATCTACCAGGGGACCTAAGCACATATTCTTGCATATAATGCAAGTGTGGGGCACATAAACATGTGAGCTCGTAGAGGATGTGGAAGTGCCAAAAGCATCAGGACGAGGAGGAAACAATGTCATGCTCTGCATAACCAATAGATCACTCATGGTGTGAATGGCTCGAATAGTCTGTGAGTCAGCCTCAACAATAATGTCAGGATGCTGCACTGTGGGAGGTGGTGAAATCTTGGGGGGGGGGGGGGACATATGTGCGGGATTTCGCTCATTGTGCCCATGGCCTATCCTGGTGAGCACCTAAACCTACACTCTGGTTCGGTCTCATACTCCAATAATTCACCTTGTGACCGAGCACCAATTCAGTATACAATTTTTTAATAAAATAAAATGGGACATCCAAATTGTTGTGAGGTGGTCTATCAAAAATCATCCACCAACAGTCCCAAAAGTTGTCACGTATTGCACTATTTGTGCAACATTTAATTGACAACTTAGTTTTTTTAGGGTATACTTTTAGACGAGTTTTAGGATCCACAAAAAGATTAGCTATGTCATGTTTTGTTATATTTAGGTTCGTGACTTGATCATAATCAAGCCCATCATCAAACTGGGTGTGCATGGAATTGCGCCAAAGAAGTGTAGCACTATATTGCTATGTAAGTTTCTCCATGTTTTCAATAATTGAGTTAAATGTCATAAACATGGGGCACAATGTGGGAATATTGCCATAGGTGGTTTGAAATCCTCTAAGTTCATTTAGATTATCTCCTATTATATCCTCTAAACAGTGAGGTTTTGTGATAGGTACGTCTTCTGGAGGTGGGGGATTTTTGGGAGGTGGTTCTGGATTGTGTGCAGGATCATTAGGAGGGTTTTCTAATTCCATGTCTGATTACAATGAAAAAACAAATAGATAATTACAATGAATTTTAAAAAACAATACAAAAACTCATTTAAACGGATAATTTTTATATAAAACTATAAATTTCTATTAAAAAATAATAAAAACAATCAAAATTTGAAGATTGGACTTACCTTTGATTTTAGAAAAATCGGATAGGGGATTACAAATCAGATATCCGAAACCCTTAGTCACGTTCATATTTTCATAATGAGAAAATGTTGAACGCAGCTAAAGGTACAGTTTTATATTTACTGGCAAATATCAAATATCTGATATTAATAGATATTTGATTAAGCCTTTTGCTTTGGCTTTTGGCTTGGCTACGTGTACTGATCGACACCCAGGCCTACTAAAAAGTCAATATATGCATTTGTGTGCTTTTGGACGAGTGAAAATAAGTTTTTTTCACATCGCCACTTTTTGGCATACCATGATCCTACACATACCTAGAATTGTTGTTTCAATTCTTCATGTGGTATCAGAGCAGGATATTTTATTTAAAATTTTATAATGGAAAATTCATTGCTAATCCTAGAATTCAATGGGAGTGATTACAAATATTGGATAATTAAAATGAAGACATTTTTTATGGGCAAATATTTTTGGGACATTGTAGAATCAGAGTATGAGAAGCCTGATGATTGGGATGATCTTCAAGAAAATGAAAAAAAGGATTAAGAAGGAAGCTGAGGAAGAATGAAATGGCCTTATTTCACATTCATATGGATCTTGATAAGAGCTTGTTTCCTAGAATTGCAGATGCAAAGACAGTTAAGGATGCTTGGAAGACTCTAAAAGAAGCTTACCAAGGTAGTGATCAAATCAAGGTTGTCAAGTTAGAAACCTTGAAAAGAGAATTTGAAAATGAAGGAAACTGATAATGTGAGTGATTACTATGTAAGGTTCAAAGATGTGGTTGATAAAATGTCCACTTTCGGTGAAATTATGAGTGAAGAAGTTGTGATAAAAAAAGTGTTGTGATCACTTATCCTGAGATGGAGCAATGTTGCATCATTATTGAGGAGAGAAAAGATTTTTCCACTCTTGAGTATGATCACCTTGTTGGATCTCTTACATCACATGAGGAAAGATTGAGAGATTCATTGGTAGATCTTAATTAGAAGGATTTGTCCTCTCAATTACAAATTTAAAATAATGAAAGTGTAAGGAGTAGCTCCAAAAGGAGTCAAGCCAAGGAAAAGGTCAAAATCAAAATTCTTCAAGGGGAAATAGAGAAAGAAGAGGTGGTTAAGGAGGAAGAGGTAGATTTGATAAAAGAAACATTCAATGTTACCATTATAACATGTATGGTCATTTTGAGAGAGATTACAAATTCAAATATAGTAATAACAATAAAAATGCCCATTATGCTCAAAAGAGTGAAGAGCCTTCCTCAAGTAATTTACTTTTGTCTTTTGACAAAGCTGAAAATAATATCAATGATGTTTGGTATTTAGAGATTTGGGGTGCTCTAACTACATGCTTGGTAATAAATAGTTGTTTTATAAAGTTGATGAGGATTTTAAATCCAAGATTATTCTTGGTAATGACAATACATTGGAGGTTGCAACAAAATGAACCATGGATGTCTGTACAATGGAAGGTATGAAAAGTGTTCACGACATTTTTAATACTCCAAAGTTGAAGCACAATTTACTAAGTGTTGGACAATTATGTGAGAAGAATTATAAGGTTGTGTTTGAAAACTAAAAATGTACAATCTATGATAAAAATAAAAGAAATAGAGTGGTTACAGTGGTTCCTATGTCACAAAATAGGATGTTTCCATTAAAATTTGGTGAACATGGAAATCAACTTGTCAATATGGCTTATGAGGACAAGAGTTGGTTGTGGCACCTCAGGTATGGACATTTAAATTTCAATAGCTTGAAGTTTCTTACATCAAAGGATTTGGTTTTTGGGTTGCCTAATGTTCAAGAGAAAAAAGAACCTTGTGAAGCTTGTCCCAAAGGAAACCATGAAAGAGAATCATTCTCTACAAGGAAAGCATGGAGGACCCATTACCCACTTCAGTTGATCCATTCTAATATTTATGGTCATATGCAACCCAAGAGTTTGGGTAAGTCATCATACTTTATTACTCTCATTGATGATTACTCGTGTTATTGTTGGATTTATTTTTGGAATTCAAAGGATGAGGATTTAGATACATCTAAAAGGTTCAAAGCCCTTGTGGAAAATGAGAAAAGTTGTAAAGTTAAATGTTTAAGGACTAATCATGGAGGAGAGTTTTTCTCCAGAGATTTTAAGAGTTTTTTATATGCATAGCTTCAAAAAGACAACTCACCACTACATACACACCTCAACCGAATGGGGGTAGTTGAAAGATAAAATCGTACAGTGGTTGAAATGGAAATGAGTATATTACTAAAGGGTTACATAATAATTTTTGGTCTGATGTAGTTTCTACAGCTGTGTACATCCTCAATCAAAGTCCCACTAGATAAATTTCAACAATGACTCCTTATGAAGCATGGTATGCCAAAAAGCCTAATGTTACTCATTTTAGAGTTTTTGGTTTTTTAATCTATGTACATGTTGCTAATTAAAACAAGAAAAAGTTGGATCCTAAGAGAGAGTCTTGTATTTTTGTTGGGTATAGTGAGTATACTAATACTTAGAGGTTGTATAATCCCTATACTAATACTATTATTGTCTCAAGAGATGTGATTCATCAAAAAGTCTATATTGTAAAGCATAAATCTATTTTAACTGATGGTATTATTGTTGATATTGATCATGGGAAGCTAGTTGATAATTCAATTCCAAGTGGTACACATACACCTAATAACTCCTCTTCTCATTCTTCAATATCACATGCAAGCCCAACATCAAGCCCAAGTCCAAATAGGAAGGTTAGAAGTTTAGCTAATATTTATGAAAGAAGTGTAGCTCACGTTCATGAAGAAAATCTTAGAGGTGAGATTGTGCATTTTGCATTATTTTCACTCGCTGATTTTGAGCCATCATGTTATGAAGATGCATCTACTAATGAAGCTTGTGTTCAAGAAATGCAACAAGAGATGAATTATATTAACAAGAGTCCAATACTTGAGTGCTTATAGATCTTCCACACAATAGGAAAAATGCTGGTACTAAATGGGTCTATAAGACTAAGTACCATAGTGATGGAAGTGTTGAAAGACAAATAAATTTTAGTTGCTAAAGTATTCACTCAAAGGTATGACATATATTATGAAGAAAATTTTGCATGTGTTGCACGTCAAGAGACCATTGGAATGTTAATTTATCTTGCAACTCAAAATAAATGGAGCATTCATCATATGGATGTAAAAAGTTCCTTCTTGAATGGGTACTTACAAGAATAAATTTATGTGGAACAACCACAAGGTTTTGTAGTGCAAGGAAAAGAGCATCCAGTGTACAAGATGAAGAAGGCCTTGTATGGCCTCAAGTAAGCACCAAGAGCTTGGTATGCTAGAATTGATAGGGATTTTTAGGAAAATAGTTTTACTAGAAGTAAGAGTGAACCTACCCTTTACTTCAAACAAGAAGGTAATGACATTCTTATTGTGAGTTTGTATGTTGATGATTTTCTATATATGGGTAGTATTTCTATGATGAAAGATAAATTCAAATGTTCTATGCTGAAAGAATTTGAGATGTCAAATTTAGGCCTTATGCAATATTTTTTGGGCATGGAGGTTTATCAAAGTAAGGATGAAATTTTTCTTTGTCAATCAAAATATTCTAGAGATATGTTAAAAAAGTTTGACATGGTTGATTGTAAATGAGTCTCCTCTCTAATTTCTCATGTAGTTTTGTTGTGTAGAGATGGTGATGCTGAAAAGGAAGATTGGACAACTTATAGGAGTGCAGTTGGGAGTTTGATGTTTCTCACTCACTCTAGGCTTGGTATTGCATATGCAATTTCTCTTATTTCAAGGTATATGACATAACCTTCTGAGTTACATATGAAAGCTTCCAAAAGAATTTCAAGGCAAGTGAAAGGAACTTTGGATTTTGGCATTCATTACTATAGTTATAAGGAATTTAATCTAGTTGTTTTCAGTGATTCTAATTGGGGAGGTAGTGTGGATGATCACAAATATACTTCTTGTCATTATTTTACCTTTGGTTCGGGATTGATTTCTTGGAGTTCACAAAAGAAAAGCATAGTTTGTCTTTCTTCCATAGAGGCTGAATATGTTGCAGTAACCTCTATAGGTACTCACACATTATGGATTAGGAAATTTCTTGAAGAGATAGGTGAAAAATAACTTCATCCTACTATGATCTTTTGTGATAATATAAGCACTTTAAAGTTGGCCAAAAATCATGTGCATCATAGTAGAGCTAAGCACTTTGATTTGAAATACTATTTTATTAGAGATTTGATCCAACAGAAAGAAATGGAACTATGATATATTAGGACTACTGAACAACTTTCTGATATTTTTGTATCGTCCTAAAATGGAAGCACTTCCATGTTAAGAGCATTTAGCCCTCCAAGTAAGTGGTTTTGGGTCATCTCAGATGCCTTGAATTGATCTCTTCTTTGATCTAGATTTCTCCCCTCTTTCCACTTCTTTTCTGCTTCATTCTAGGTGAAATTAGGGTTAGGATCTCAAGGATTCTCCTGAATTTCCCTCTTCTGTGGCTCTATTTTCTAGGCAAGACTTAAAAATAGGTCCTCCTAGACTTCATCATGTTCATCATAGGATTTTGTGCCTCTCCTTGGCACTCTACCCTATTTTGGCATCATTACTAGGTCTCTGAGCACCCCCAAGACCCCTTGTTTCTCTGACTGAAACCTTGAAATCTATGCCCTTAAGGTCAAAATCAATCTAAAGGGGTCAAAATCAACCTAAAGGGGTCAAGTTCGACCTTGAACCTGACCTAGTCAGGTTTGAGCTCGTCCTTGACCCTGGGTTCAAATTTCAAGGTCTCGGGATCTCCGGTTGTCGGGTTTTGGAAATAATTGTTTTCTTGCTTTCGGGTCCGCTATTTTGGTCTCCAAAATGGTAAACTCTTAAATTATATTTTATTTAGGTTCATTCCTATAGGGTTGAGGTCTAATTGGAATTTAATTCCCCAAAGTGACCCCTCTAGAGGATTGTGCCCTAGATCACTATAAAAGGAGGTCTTCCTCTCTCATTTTCACATATCATCTTCAAGCAATTTCAGGATCAAGCTCTCAAGATTTTCTCAAGGTGATAAAGCAAGCATTCCATTCAAGCAAGCATCTATTCAAGCATTCAATTCCTCTTCTCCATCTAAGTTCTCCATTGAAGATCAAGGATTCAAGCATTCAAGCCATTGAAGGGATTTGGTTCAAGCATTCAAGATTCATCATTCAAACCCTAGATCTAGCAATCATGATGGTGTGATCTTCCTTCAAGATCCTTTTGTTCATCTTCAAGATCTATTTCATTCTTCCCTTAAGGTGGATTTCAAGCATACAGCCATGAAGGTTTGATTTACATTTGTTGATTTTATGTTCAAGCTTTCATATCAACATACTTGATTACATTTCAAATACAATTGCATTATCTATTGAATTGCATAGCTTCATTGTTAGATTTACTTCTACTACTTGCTAGCATTCTTCATTTCAATTTCAATATTAAGGTTGATTCCAAACTGAGGTTTGACCAAGGCAAACCCCCCAAACAAACAAACAAAAACTCTCTTTTTCTTGTAGGTACAGGTGCAGAATTTCAGATCTGAGAGCGAATTTGGATACCCTTTTCGGAAAACTTTCGAGACCTGTGAACATAATCAAAATCGAACTTCAAATAAAGAATGTATTATTTGACCTTTTATAAGGGTCAAACCTGACCTTGAACCTGACTTGGTCAGGTACAACCTTGAACTTGACCTGGTCAGGTACAACCTTGAACTTGACTTGGTCAGGTACAACCTTGGTCCTGACCTAGTCAGGTACAACCTTGATTTTGACCCAATTCAATCTCGGAAAAAGATTTTTGGGTTTTGAAGAGCTCGCAGTTTTGATTGAAAATTGTGAGAATCAACTATTTTTTAGATCGTTTGATAGGGTTTTCAACCGATTCTTTTTTGGAGGTAAGTACCTTTATTTCTTAATTTCAATATTAGTCATCTATATTTACTTTCCATATCAATACAATTTCATGTAAGTATAAAATATTGGTTTTGGGGTCTCTTTCATGTGCAAGCCATTATTCTAGGACCCCATACACTATTTTATCCTATACATCTTGGTGAGCCTGACATACTTACTCTCTTTCTTTTTGGCGTTAGATCATTTGTTTTCTTGCCTTAAGATTAGATTTCTTTTATGCTCTTGCATTTACATTTCAAAAATACAAAAAAATTGCAATCAAAAATACAAAAACATTTACATTTCTTTGTGGAATTAGATGCCCTATTGTGTTTGATTTTCATTTGAATGCATTTGGATATATCTAGATCTATTTATTATAATGTTGCATAAGTTGTTTCAAATGTTGCATGGTGTTACACCTAGAAAGACTTCATTTATTACATGTGATCTTCGTCATATTTCTCTTTATGGAGAGGACTTGGGGATTGATGTTAATTCTTCTACTAATAGATGTCCTTTTTCCCCCTATAGGGATCAAGCTTTAGTGAATTATGGTGACCCTACAAGGTGCTTTATGGATAATGATGATAATCCTCCTATTTGGGATGAACCTTTGGATTTGGATGTTGATTACTCTCTTCCTCATGAAACCATTGTGCATGATCCCTTGGATAAAGACATTGATGTATCCCCTCCTCGCAAAGAAGCTTTGATATAAGAGGGTGATTTATTAATAGATGACATATTGATACATGATGATAACTCTTTTTCTAAAATACACTCCCCTTCTATAGACATTTTAGTGAAAGAAGATGATATCATAGATCCTCTACCTCCATTTGAGATTCCTTCTAGTGATGAGGCATTAGTGGAGAATGATATGAATTCCCTTAATGTTCTCCCTTTTAGTGATGATCCTATGGAGAATCAAGATTTTACCTCATCTCCTCCTAGGATGTCTTCTTTTCTTCCTTCTTGTGAATCTATTTGTAGTGTTGAGACAACTACAATGGTTTATCCTAAACCCTTGTTGAATGTCAAAGGTTGTCCTCGCATTACTATCAAAGGTAAACCTATGGAGTCTTTCAATGATCAAGATTCGATAGCTCACACATATTGTACAAGGAATAATCCTCAACCTAATTCGGTGGTTTCTACTTCTTTGCCACCTTCTCAACCTATTCTTCCTCCTCCACCTCATCTTCCTAGTAAGGAGTATGATTTGATAACCCAATTACAAAATACTCCTGCCAAGATTTCTTTATGGGAACTTCTTCAACATTCACCTACCTACTATGAAGCCTTGCAAAAAGCTCTAGAAACTCTTCCCACTACACCTCCTAATCAAGAGAACGTCAATAACTTCTTACAATGCATGCATGCTACCTCAGGTCCTCCTGATATTGTATTTACTCAAAAGGATTTACCTGCTAAAGAAGTTAAAAATCATTATGATGCTCTTATGGTTGTTGTTACTATCAATAAAAGTACCATTCGTCGGACCTTGATTGATAATGGATCTAGGCTTAATGTTTGTAGCATGGACATGCTCAAAGTGATTCAAGCTAATCTTTCAACTATTCAACCTGACAATGTTCCTATACATGGCTTTGATAACATTGCTAAGAACACTTTAGGACTCATTACCTTACCTATCAAAGTAGGACCGGTCATCCTGAATACACCTATTCATGTTATGTCTAGACCTCTCAATTATAATCTTCTTTTGGGTAGACCTTGGTTGCATGAGATGCATGGTGTTCCTTCCACCCTTCATTGTAAAGTCAAGTTTATATATAACAATGGGATGTATACACTTCATGTAGATGATGGGCCTAATCCTTGTCTTAATATTCAAAACCAAACTACTCCTATTCCTAATAGCAATCCTTCTTCCTCTAATGCTCTTCCTGGTGATGATTGGGGAACCTTGGATTTTACTCCTACCTTTATGGGAGAATATAAGATTAATGATCTTGATTTTATGAAGAAACAAAGAGAGTTTGAATAGAGAGTTTTTACATCTAAACCCCTTTGTAATAACTTTGTCGTTGCTTCTACCCACAATGAATCTATCAAATCTACTAAGGATGATATAGTGACTACTGAAGTTCCATTGTCTTCTTCTGATATGGCTTCTCGTTATGGACCTGGTTATCACTTCCTAGTTAAAAAAGGATTTAATGCTCAAGGATGTGGTAAGCATAAACAGGGAATTCAAATGCCCTTACACACTGGGGGGCATGAGCATTCTTATGGATTGGGATTTAGTCCTCAGCAACAAATCAATGTTAACAACATCTTAAATAACACTTCAAAACATGATGAACCTGTGAAGGAATTTGACCAAGAAGTTATTTAGCCTAAAATCCTTCGTGCTAAGATGATTACTAGACCTAAACACAAAAAGAAACGTAGTCTACACTTGAAGACTCTTCCTTTTTGTTTATATCATAGATTTCATGATCACTCTACTAATGAATGTCAAGCTTTACATTATAAGATTAGGCAGCTCATTGATAGTAATGTTATTTATATATCATGTGATAATGAGTTGTATTTCAATACTATTTTCTCTAAATAACATGGAACTCCACATTATGTAAACAATGGTAGCCTAATACTTGGGGACTCATTGTTTTGCATAGTGTTGTGAGTGATATAATAGGTCCCCTTTCATCTTTGTTCCTACACTTGGGGGGCAAGGATGTCATCTCCTTCATTTCTGTCTTTCCAGGATTCACCTCTTTCCTTGGTTAAGCAATATCTATCTATTATGTGATATCCAATCATACATGAACATTTTGGTTTTCATTGAGGATTCTTTTTCCTTGATCACAACCAATTTTATTGTTTGACATTGGGTTTCCATGGTTGATATATCTCTCACATTGGAAACTGAATAGTGTTCTACCCCTCACAAGGGTTACTTTTTCATTTCTTGCATGATATCTCTTTGCATTTGTCCCTTCCATGGCCTCATAGGAGTTGTGACCTTCTTGGCTTGGACTGGGTGTTGTCTGTGGATATTGTCTTGATGTTGAAGAAGGCTTTATCCTTGTTCTTTTTCTTTCCTTAACATGTCAAAATAGTATGTTTTTGCCATATTAAGGAGGAGGGCATATATATGGCCTCCCTTGCTCTATTTTATGTATTTTTTGTTTTAACCTTTTGTTTTGCAGCATGCTAAATATCGGAAGGTAACGCACATAAGTTGCTAAATCCTAAGGAGACACGCATTTTCAAATTTTTCAAATATGCTAAATCCTTTGAAGGTAATGCACATAAGTTGCTAGATCTTGAAGGGACACGCATTTCCAATTTCAAATATGCTAAATCTTGGAAGGTAACGCACATAAGTTGCTAAATCCTGAAAAGACACTCATTTCATATTCATAGTGATACAAGAACGTGGATCTATGGATATTCTAGAAGCCATCAAAAGATGCATTACAATTGCAAGCACAGTTTATGGGTGAACCTGTTGGGCTCTCCCTCCAGGGTGATTCACGGTAAGGTGAGCATCTTACTAGGTGAGGTAATCACTTTCTCCTTTCTCTCTTTTCTACTTTCATGCTAATAGGACAGGATCATGAAGCTATGTTATTTATAGTGTTTCTCTTGTCTTTCTTATGTAATCATTTATGCTTTTTTGATAGCTTTCCAAATATGATATTAGTATGAGAAATATTTCTTAGCAAGGTTTCTTATGCTAATTGATTTGGGTTATTTAGTGCTAACCCATGTTCTTTTGGTTTTCTCATTTCGCACCCTCATGTGTGCATGTTGAGTTAGAATCCTTAGCCAAGGGGTTTGTGTCCCTAAATAAGTGTCATTCTATCTCATTTTAAATCCACTTGGATCTCCTCTTTCTTCTCCTTTACCAAGAGTTTGCATCGAGTCCATACTCTTGCTAAAGTGGGGGCTTAATGTATCGTCTTAAAATGGAAGCACTTCCATGTTAAGAGCATTTATCCCTTCGAGTAAGTGGTTTGGGGTCATCTTGGATGCCTTGAATTGATCTTTTCTTTGATCTAGCTTTCTCCCCTCTTTCCACTTCTTTTCTGCTTCATTCTAGGTGAAATTAGGGTTAGGATCTTAAGGATTCTCCTGAATTTCCCTCTTCTGTGGCTCTATTTTCTAGGTAGGACTTACAAATAGGTCCTCCTAGACTTCATCATGTTCATCATAGGATTTTGTGCCTCTCCCTGGCACTCTACCCTGTTCTGGCATCATTTCTAGGTCTCCGGGCACCCCCAGGACCTCCCGTTTCTCACTCTGACTGAAACCCTGAAATCTGTGCCCTTAAGGTCAAAATCGACCTAAAGGGGTCAAGGTCAACCTCGAACTTGACCTAGTCAGGTTCAAGCTCGTCCTTGACCCTGGGTTCAAATTTCAAGGTCTTGGGATCTCCAGTTGTCGGGTTTTGGAAATAATTATTTTCCCGCTTCCGCGTCCGCCGTTTTGGTCTCCGAAATGATAAACTCTTAAATTATATTTAATTTAGGTCCATTCCTATAGGGTTGATTTCTAATTGGAATTTAATTCCCCAAGGTGACCTCTCTAGAGGATTGTACCCTAAATCACTATAAAAGGAGGCCTTCCTCTCTCATTTTCACATATCATCTTCAAGCAATTTCGTGATCAAGCTCTCAAGATTTTCTCAAGGTGATAAAGCAAGCATTCCATTCAAGCATTCAAGATTCAACATTCAAACCCTAGATCTAGCCATCATGATGGTGTGATCTTTCTTCAAGATCCTTTTGTTCATCTTCAAGATCCATTTCATTCTTCCCTCAAGGTGGATTTCAAGCATACAACCATGAAGGTTTGATTTACATTTGTTGATTTTATGTTCAAGCTTTCATATCAACATACATGATTACATTTCAAATACAATTGCATTATCTATTGAATTGCATAGCTTCATTATTAGATTTACTTCTACTACTTGCTAGCATTCTCCATTTCAATTTCAATATTAAGGTTGATTCCGAACTGGGGTTTGACCAAGGCAAATGCCCCAAACAAACAAACAAAAACTCTCTTTTTCTTATAGGTATAGGTGCGGAATTTCGGATCTGAGAGCGAATTTGGATACCCTTTTCGGCAAACTTCCAAGACTTGCAAACAGAATCAGAATCGGACTTCAAATAAAGAATGTAGTATTTGACCTTTTATGAGGGTCAAACCCAACCTCGAACCTGACTTGGTCAGGTACAACCTTGGTCCTGACCTAGTCAGGTACAACCTCAATTTTGACCCAATTCAATGTCGAAAAAAGATTTCTAGGTTTTGTAGATCTCACAGTTTCGATTTAGGATTATGGGAATCAACTATTTTTGAGATCGTTTGATAGGGTTTTTAGCCGATTCTTTTTCGGAGGTAAGTACCTTTATTTCTTAATTTCAATATTAGTCATCTATATTTACTTTCCATATCAATACAATTTCATGTAAGTATAAAATATTGGTTTTGGGGTCTCTTTCATGTGCAAGTCATTGTTCTAGGACCCCATACACTATTTTATCCAATTTTTTCTAAGGCTGTTGCCAAGAATCAATTTTTGATTCTACGATATCTTCTTGTCACTCCTCTCCACATCAAGTGGGGTATGTTGGAAATTAATGTGTAGAAAATAGACTTTTCTAAGTAGTTTCTAAGTTTTTGATTAAGTAAAATGGGTTTTACAGGGTGCCTGAAACCCACAAGTCTAGAACAGAAACAAACAAGAAGCTGACCACAAAGAGGCCAGGGCCGAAAAACCATAGCAAGGCAGATCAGGCCAGGCTAGAGACAACCAGGGCACCGCCCAGAAGATGAACAAAAGATAGGACAAATCCAAGAGTGACGAAAGAGAAGTAGCAGCACCCGCCCACCAAACGAGGAGTTAAGATTGTAAGATTTCTCCCTCAGTACACTGGAGTTGTTCATTTTCAAGGGTACTCTTCACATCTTTGGGAAAGTCATCACCATTATGCCATGTCAGCTTAGCATCCTTAGTGACAGCCAAGTTGGCAAACCAGTCTGCCACCCCATTGGCTTCCTTATACACATGGGAGATGAACACCTTATCAAAGGAGTTAAAAATGGCCCGAGTTTCAGCTATAATATTGGCTATAGTCCAAGAGGGAGGGTGAGAAAGGTTGAGGCAATTGATTATGTTCATCGAATCATCTTCCAACTAGAGCCACTTAACCCCCTGAACTTTAGCAAGTTTGGTAACTTGAAGAGCCACGTAGGCTTCAGCATAGTGATTCATCTGAGCACCCAAGGGGAGACTGACAACCGTAGTGCCAATGCCAAAGCTATTTCTAATTATTCCTCCACTACCAGTAAGACCAAGGTTCCCTTTCACCGCGCTGTCAACTTTTACTTTGGTCCAACTAGTCAAAGGACTAGTCCACACATAGCTCTATCTTTTTTCCTGAGTAGCAGCCTGGGCCTTTCTTGCAAGAAGGTTAGATCTACCACAGTAGAGAAGATTCTCCTTAATAGCATGAATGATTTTTTCAAAGATAATTTTAGAAGGAGAGGATCAGTCATGAAAGATGCGATTATTGCACTCCTTCCAGATCCCCCAACAAAAATGAGGAAGAATCCAAGTACAAAGTAATCTGGAGTCCTGATCAAACCTTTTGAAGACCCATTGGGAGAAGAGATCACCGAAAGATAGGGGAAAACACCATGAGAGATTTAGGACCGAAAAGAGGAGTTTCCAGACTTGACTAACAAAGGAGCAATGAATGAAAAGGTGATCCACAGACTCCTCTTGATATTTGCAGAGAACACATCTATTTGTGAACTGGAACCCGCGCTTGATGAGATTATCCACAGTTAGGATATGGTTCTGAAGCAGGAGCCAGATGAAGACATTAATTTTGGGCGTGAGACTAGGAATCCAAGCTTTGGCCCATAGAGGATTCAAATCATGGATTTGGGTGGTCAGTGAAGAATAGGCAGAAGCCATAGTGTAATTCCCATCTGAAGAATCCTGCTAGATAATCATGTCCTGCTTGGGAGAGAGAGTAACCGCTTTGAGAGCAGTCATCAAAAGAGACAGGTTCTGAGAAATCTGAGTGAGATCCACCCATTTGTCATCCCTTCTATAATTGCAGACCTGAGTCCCGTAGGTTTGAGAGCAAACATGTCTCCAGGTGTACAGAGTATCAAAATTTCTCAAACTGTCCATCTGAAGCCAGTTGTCATTCCAGAAATTAACAGAATGACCATTACCTATTTTCCACTTAGCCCTGGATTTAGCTAGCTCCTTGGTAGCAAGGAGACCATTACAAATGACAGAACCTTTGGCAGAATCTGCCTCTTCAAAGAATCTGTTGAGTGAGTTATGCAAGAGGTATTTTTCTTCAAAGGTGTCCCTCCACTCACCAATGCCATTAAAAATTCTCCAGATCTGTTTGGCTTGAAGGGCTTTGTTAAAAGGTCTCAATTTCCTTAAACCAAGGCCACCAGCTATTTTAGGTCGGCACACTTTCTCCCAGGTTATAAGGGGGATGTGCTTGTGGTCCTCAGCACCAGACCAGAGGAATCTTCTCTGGATTCTTTCCATGGCTTCTACTGCTTTAGCCGGGATAGGGAAAAGGCTGGGCATAGGTGGGAAGATTCTGTAAAGTAGACTTAACCAGTTGGATCTTACCAGCTTGGCTAAGGATGACCCCTTTCCAGCTAGCAAGCTTCCTATTAAATCTTTCTGTCAGTTTGTTCCGAAAGTCTTCCAGAGGTTTGACACCTAAGGGCAGCCCCAAGTAGGTAGAAGGTAAGGTGTAAATGCTGCATCCCATTATTTGAGGTGAGTTGATAAAGAAAAGAGCACTTTTGTTCCAGTTGATAGTTTGGCCTGTAGCCCTGGTATAATTGTTAAGAATATCCTTCACCACTCTAGCTTCTCCCACCGAAGCCTCACCTCCAAGAATGGTATCATCCAAGAATTGTTGTTGTGTAAAGACAATGTCACCAGAGGAGGGATTGATGCCTTTTAGGTCCCCGATCATTTTAGAGGTTGAGATGAGTCTCCCCAAACCCTCAGCAAGAATGATGAAGAGAATGGGAGATAGAGGGTCCCCTTGTCTTAGGCTCCTAGAAGGTTTGAAGAAGGCAGACGGGGAGCCATTTATCATGACCGCCAAGGAAGGGGTCAAGATGATTTGAAAGAGAAGCTTGCAAGAATGGGAGTTGAAACCAAAAGCTTCAAGAACTCTGAGAAGAAATTGCCAGTCCACCCGGTCATAGGCCTTGGAGAGGTCAAGATTGAGAAGAAAGCCTTCCCTTTTTCCTTCTTCTAGCAAATGTATAACTTCATGCACCATCATTATGGAATCCGAAATCTATCTGCCAGGCACAAAGCCAGATTGCTACTATGAACTCAAGGAAGGGAGGACTCTGAGAATCCTGGAGGTGATAACCTTGGAGATGATCTTAAGGAAGGAATTGCAAAGGCTTATAGGTCTGAATTGCTCAAAAAAATCCACTCCAGAGGTCTTGGGAATCAGCACTAGGAAGGTGGCATTGATTTCTTTGAGGAGGTTCTTCGAGCCAAAAAATTCTTGCACAGCTTGAACCACATCGTCTTTCACCACATCCCAATAAAGGTAAAAGAAGAACATAGGGAAGCCATCCGGACTAGGGGCTTTGTCCCCTAGAAGAGAGTCCAGAGCTTTCTTGACTTCAGTCATGTCCGGGATAGAGCATAAGTCTTTATTTTGATGGTTGGTGATGATTCTCGGTATATTATCAAGGAGATAGATCTGGTCTTGCTCAGATATCCCCTGATCTTTAGAGAGGAGTTGAGAAAAGTAACTGAATGCCTCATCAGCAATATCCTTGTCCTCCTTAAGAACTTGGTCTTCCTTCTTTGTTCTACTTATCATGTTAGCAGCTCTGTGTCTCATAGTGGAGATGTGGAAAAAATGAGTATTACAGTCCCCTTCCCTGAGCCAAATGGATCTCGATCTCTGCTTCCAGAAAGTTTCCTCCTACCCAATAATACACTAGTATAAAAACAACAATATATGACTAAATAAACTATTAAAAATTGTAGATAAATGACTAATTTTGATCACGTGACCATTAGTAGTTTATTGCCAGTCATTTATCTCACGACCAAATTTATGACTAAACTATTTTAGTCATTTATTTAGTTGTTAATTTAGTTATATATTCAGTCATATATTTATTCATATATTTAGTCATTAATTTAGTCATCTATGTAGTCCTTAATTTAATCATATTAAGATACGATGAAATCAAACCACCATCCTCCTACTTGTAAAACAGGTGCTCTTCCATTGAGCTAGTACCCTTTAAAATGTAATCATCTAGTAACTAAACTTTCAATAAGATCCCTATAAGCTTTCATTTGTTATATTTATAAATTTATGAGTATTATATTTATTTTTTATCTGCACTTTGATCATCTAAAACTTTATATATCAATGGGACATCCAAATATATGGAAGTTGCAATAATAAGAATGCAACGAGAAATTTCTATGCAACTCCTCATAAATCATTGTCTTTTACAATCCTTTTACAAATTACAAGTGGACTAAGGACAACTCTCTCAATCAAGAATCCAATACATCAATGTTAAATTTAATTTTGAAATATATGTGATAGCACTAAATGTATGATTTTTGATGTTTGAAGCAGTCACAAACTTTAAATGACTGATTTTTATTAATACAATATTTTTCTCATTGAAAGAAAAGTCTAAGGAAGCATTCTTGTACCTATTCATGTTCTTTACAGTCCTTTCAGGAAGTTTAGTAATATTGGTAGTAATAGTTATCTATATTATAAGTGTCTGGAGAGGAAGGACTCTCACAATCAAGAACTCAAGACTTCCATGTGATTCTGAATTGTATGTAGAAAATTGCAGAATGTGTAATTATTTTCCTTTCATGCACTCACAAATTGTAATCCGTACAGCATAAACATTGCACCTCAATGCAAGTGCTAGTTATATTCCATTTTGGATGTCAATATTGCTTAATTGTAGTACCGTGCAACCAACTTGATAGCTCTGACCTCTTATTATAATTGTAGTAGCAATGCCAATTCTTAGATTATAATTTCAGTTGCACATAATTTAGAGATAATACTAAACAAAAGCCCTTTCATTTAGCTATCAAAGAAAATAAAAAATTTAAATGATTTTTATAAAGTAGCTTTAGTGTTGATTATTCATTTAGCTATCAATCCAAATAACAATTTTAAATAATTTCTAGAAACTAGCTTTAATGTTAATTATTTACATTTAAGTAAAGCATCTTTTTTCCAAACAAATAATATGGTAAAAAAGAAAAATTATGCCTGGTAAAGTCATACACTGGGGTGTAGAAGGAGAACCCATTAGCAGAATTAGGCCCTTCATTAGAGGCATTAGCATTGAAGATTCCACTCCCATTAATTTCATGTTTCTTCGACTCAGAGCATGGCTTCCTGATATGATAAAAAATAAGGGATGTTAGTCTTAACACAAACACAACTAACAAATAAAATCGGGGAAATAAAGAATGACAACTAGAAGACTAAGGAAAATATAGTCTGACAGTTGAACTATCAATTATAAGTGAGCTCCAAAGCCAAAAGTGAGTAGCTTTTATAATTCGTGAGTTTCATCTAAATATTTTGGAATTTCTCTACCAAAGGGAAAATGACATCCTATATTTTAATTTCACTATGATCTGATATGGTACGATTTGGGATTCATATTCAAAATACCTTTATCCAGTTCAATAATTGATGCCAATTCACCTTGGATATGAACAAAACAACATACAAGTGGCATTCTTTCTGCCATCACTAAGGGGGTAACTTCTTTTCCCAACTCAACATTCTTCTCAATGCTCACTCAATAGGAATGATCCAGATTTATTAAAACTATAATATAATATATCAAATCAGCAAGAATGATGAACTTAGTCACCTTTGTTAGAATTATCTTCAAAAGCTATCTTCTTCTACTTCCATATTTGAATTGGCCATTCCAGACATTGTTCTCATTCACTTTAACTACAATCAGCATCATTTTTCAGGTTGAAAGCCGGTACCAAATATTCTTAGTCAACAATGCACCCATTCTTTTCTATGGTGATCTGCAAGTTCAAATCAACATTAACATGGAAAAAACATTTCAGTGTCATGTAATCAAAACGCTCCACAAACACAATGATGTGCTAAATGTTAATTTATCAATGCATTATCCAATCAGTATGGTGAGATGAAACATATAAAATGCATTAAAAAGGTGCCCTAAGAAGATGACGGTGTTTCAAAATTCTCACTTTACCCTTCTTGTTGTCATCTAGGCGGTTATATATTCTCATTCACTCCTGATTTTAGTTTACAATACATGCACTGATTATGTCCCCCATGCCTGGAAGATGAAAGGGTTTATAATAGAGCATCCGTTTCTTTTTGGTTTAAACAGTGTCGATGAAAACCTTTAATGGTAGAGATAAAATGCCATAGACACTCATCAACGGTGAAAATTTGATGGATGGAACTTTTTTTGGTGGAGTCATCATTCGTTGTGTATGGAGAGGCATCAATGATGAAAATTGAAAATTGGTCAATGGAGAGGTATCACTGATGGAGATTGGAGAGGCATCGTGAGGAAAATCAGCTGTAAATTTAGTATGGAGGGGAGGCATCAATTATTAAAATTTAAAATTGGTGGGTGAAAATTTGGTGTAAAGTATAATCAATGCAGAGGACTCAAATTCTTATGGATAGAAATTGAGACACCTGAATGATGAAAACTGGTTACTGGTTAATAGAAATCTGTATAATAAAGTTATAAATCTATGAAAAAATGGAAACAATGTGATAAAAACTAGTTAATGGTATGGAAATCTAATGGATTACTTTAAAATATTATGGCATTCTAAAAACCTAATGGAATTCCTTGAACGAAATTTTCAATGGTAAAGACTCGAAGAGGCTTTTATACAGAAATTATGGTTGTAGTATAAATGGAAATGTGATCATCAGCGTTGTGGTAAAAATCTTTTCTACAGAAACTGTAGTTGTGATTGTGTAGCCCTGTTGTTTTTGAAAGCTGAAATGATGGAATATGATTAGATTTTTTTTATAAAAAAATGGTGGTTGTGTGGCTGTGTTGTTGATTTTAAAAGTTGGAATGTGGAGGCTTTTACAGAAATAAAGAAATATTGTTGGATTTATTTGAAAATATTGTCATTATGAAAATCTGATGGATTTTAACTTTTTTGTAGTTACCTTGTGTTGTTATTATGACTTAGTAGATGGTCCTTTACTTATAGCTTTCTGTATTGTTGATAGTCATATACAACTAAAGCAGAATGCAGCAGCTTCCTTGAATTACCAAAGATACCATCTTTTCAAAAATTTGCCAGGCACGAGAAATATGTGCTAAAGGATGATTCAGATGTCAGAAAAAAAAGTGGTTTGGTGCAGTACTTGGGAGGAATTATTCTTCTGAAATAGAATCTAGAAGCTGCAGAGCTAGGAATTGGCCTGTAAATTTTGCTGCTAATTTTTGTAATCTGGATAATTCCAGAGTAGGAGGTTAAGATTATTCCTCTCCTCACTTTCCAGGATATGGTTCAGGAAAAGCATTTCCCTAAGTTGCCTACAAGCAAGGGAGAAAGAGAAGATTGGTCTCATCTGCCTGGTAGAGTCCCCTTGTTAGACATTAGAAAATCATGCTGGAATTTTTTATTCAGCTGACCTAGTAATACTGAACAAAGTCGGGGATCAATTTCCTTATTGATCCTGTGGACCTAGGCTCAACTAAAATATTGAAAAAATAGGAAAAAGAGAGATGACAACTACAGTAACTAAGAAAAATATAGTTATTGTTGGAAATATTAAAGACTATCTAGGTTACTGAGAGGGGAGGGGTGAATTAGTAACTTCAAAACTTTTAACAGATTCAAATCTTAATAATATTAGATTGATAATCTGACTGCATGCATGAGTAACAGAAAGAATAAAACATTCATAACACTTAGAACACAGAGATTTGGTGACCCAGAAACCTTCCAAGTAGAAAGTAAAACTAGGGTGGGGATGATACCCACAAAACTTCAATACTGCAGTATAAAGTTTGCTGGTTAAGGCTTACAATGATCACTTCTGATGATCTGCCCTGTTAGGAGCAATAAGGACTGCTAGGTCCACCTTGTTAGAGGTTTTACAAACATACAATGAAGTATGCACTCGGTTAAGAGATTTTTACAAAGACAGTTAAGTCTACCCGGTTAAAAGATTTCAAGTTGATTCACCTGTTAGGATGAAATAGTAGATCTCTTACTTGCAACTGTACTTGCTGATTGAGATTCTCTGATGTACTGATCACCTTCTGTGATGGATAGATCTTTGTTGCTTCTTATACTGCTGTAGCCCTTTGTAATTCGCTTATCTCTGCCTTTCTCTTCTTTTTTTTTACTTCTCTATATCTTCCTTTTTGGATATGACATAAAACATTGTTTATATATCAATCTAAGTCAATTCCAAAACAATTACAAAGTCGGCTCTTAAACAAGTAAACACAAATATTACTGAGTCGGCCCAAATATAGTTACACGGTTACTGCAAACTAACTCGGTGACTTTCTGATATTCGGCGTCCACTGCGTTACTCGGCATCATCATGCACTCGGTAGAAGTGGAAGCTCAGTCCATACTAATCACTCGGTCGTAGTTTCAAACTCGATAAATACTAGAGACTCAGTAGATAAAGTGTTACTCGGTAGAAACTAAATTTCCTGTTTAATCGTGCAGCACTCAGTAAACACTGTGAAACTTTGCAAGCTCGGTATGCACTGTTCTGCTCGGTAAGCTCTGTTCTGCTCGGTAAGCTCTGCTCTACTCGATAAGCTCTGTTTTGCTCGGTATGTACTATTCTGCCCAGTATGCACTGTTCAGAATAAGTGTTGTCACTAATGACAATCATGCTTAATGCCAACAATCTCCCCCTTTGGCATTAGTGACAAAAACACTTATTGCCAAAACTTATATACAAGAATCATGCTAAATCTTTTTTTTAATTTTTCAAAATTTATCTTTGTCAAACTGCTATTTATACATTTCATGACTCCCTTAAATAGAGTACTTTCTCCCCCTTTCGTATTACACACCTTAATCTTATACACTTTCTCCTATACATTTTCTCCCCCTTTTTGACAATAATGCCAAAGGTGTATATACAAGTATTTTACAGGGAGAATCCAAAATGTGAAAGAAAATCAGAATGTACCTTTATGATTAGTGCCAGAGTTCTATCCCAATTCTCTTGCAGAATCTTGCATGTTTGGAGTGCAATTTGGACTTCTGCAGAGAGTTCAATCATGTGATCTGCAATGGAAAATTGATTGTCATGGAGTAATGCTTTTGAGTGAACAATGTGCTTTTGCATTATGTCCATGATGGGAAGGATCATGTTCTGAATATCTAGCAGTGTTGACCGGATCTTTGTATCTTCTTTTAATAATTCCGACTGCCTATTTGATAGGAATGTGATTTTCATATGTGCAGAGCTTGAACTAGGTTCAAGTTGCAACTTCTGTACACTGTCCTTCAGATCCTCATCAATCTTATTCAATTTATCCTTGACTTCCTTAGTGAACTCGGCAACATTACATAGCTTAGCAACAAGTGAGGTAACATTGGAATAGGAGGACTCAATATCTGTCAAAACTAAAGATAATTCTGCCTAATTAATAGCTATATGCTGAGCAACATGCTCAAGCACTTTATTGTCAAACTTCTTCTCAGCTTTCTCAAGAATCTTTTTTGACGCAGAGGAATCCTCATGGAACTTGTTTACTGCCTCAGCTAACTGTAACAAAATATGTTGAGAGGAATCAACTTTAATACCTAATGCTTCTGACAAAATATCCTTTGCATCTTCAATAATTTTATATTCCTTGTCCCTTTCTTCTTTTAGTTTCTTCTGCTTTTCTTTCTTTTGGAGGAGTTCACCAATGTTTTGCATTTGGTCTACTGAAAGATTTGCAAAGTCTAATTTTGGAATCTCTATCTCCTCATCTAAGTCTATATCCTCTTCTACATTCTTACTCAAAAATCTTGTACTCGGTTAAGCCTTAGGATCAACTGTTATTGACTTAATGCCTTTGTAGAAGTTATTGTAGACATTGTAGGACTAGCTGTGAAAAATGATAAACTACCGACTGGAATACTTGAAGGGCTCAAAACTGAAGTATTCACAATTGTAGAATCAAAAATTGAAATACTTACTGAAGTATCCAAAACTGAGATACTTACTGCTGGAAAACTTGATATGGAAGTAGGTACTGAAGTAGATACAGGAGACTGCAACTCGGTAAAAGAGGTGGTAGTCATTTCTGTCGATGATACATTGAGTTGTGCTAGTGATGATTTGACATTTGATGTATCTGTGGAAGTTGTCACAATCATACTTGAAGTTATCTCCGTGCTAGGTGTAGCAACTTTTGCTGGAGAGTGAGGAAGTGAGGCAATGACTTCTGCAGCTATCCGAACAATATTATCTTCCTCATCACTTTGCTTGTCTACCTCGGTATCTTCTTCATGTTCATCACTGTCATCATCAATATCCTTGATTATCACAGTTTCGGCACTCGGTTTGTGAAGATTATAGATGTTTTTCCATGTGGCAGTGGCACTCTTCATAACTGACTCAATATCTTTGATCAAAATCAAACAACTGTTGAATTTGAGTGTCAACTTATTTTCATTATCTATCAATGCCTTATTAATTTCAGCATTTTTCAAACTTGGCATTAATTGCCTCAAGGTTTGAGCATAAATGTCCTTGACAGTTTGTCTTGCATTGGACCATCTCAACTTAATTTTGTTCAGCAGAATTCCTGGGATTTGAGAAGCTATCTCTTCAAGTGAGTATTTCCATTTTCCTATTTTCTCGACAACAGCGTCTTCAATTTTCTGCTGCTCTTCCTTAGATCTGATTTCATATTTGAGAGATTTGAAGTTTGCAATTCCAGATTCTTCTCTCAAATCCTTGATCTTTTCTTTTAATGAAGGAGGAGGCCTTTTGAATACTATTTCTTCACTATCTTTGCCTGCCTTGCCTCTTGCACTCCTTCTTGTAAATACTCCAGAGGGTTGCTTGGGTGCCTTGGTGATAATTACTTTTCCTTTCTTCTTTGCTGGTACTTGTTCTTCTTCCTCCTCATCCTTTTTCTCTTCTTCTTCTTCAAAGTCCTCTCTTTTTTCCTCGGTTGACATTAGAGGTGTGCTAGCTTGTATTTTGGCCATCCTCTTTCTTCCTTTGTTAACCGCCTGTGGAAGCTTTATACTAAGCTCAATTCTCTCCTTAGCTTCTTCATATGTCCCAAAATATGGTGCCTTTGGATTAACAGGTTGATTAATTGGGGCTTCAATAATATTCTTGGTTTCATCAATATTTACCTCATAGGGAAGAGGTTTCACATGTACAATCCTTGGTTTTGCTGCCTGTATATACAGATTATCATAGTCCACCATGAAACAAATATCATCTTTGTAATCTTCCACCAATTTCTGTGGAATCCGAAATCTATTGTTCATTTTCTCTTTAAATGATTCAAAATAGTTATCCATTATGCTTTCAAAATTGTCACCCATTTCTGAAATGTATTCATTCATTTGATAAAGAACCGGCACATCTTTTCTCCATACTACCATGCCTTTTGATGGGAAAAACTTTTGAGCATAGAAAAATAAACAAACCAACAGTGAGCCAAACTTACATGGATTGTTCTTTGAGGTTTGGATGCTCTCCATGTTCTTGTTGAACTGTTTCAACAAAAGATCTGCTAGGTCAAATGACAGATTGTTCTTTACAATTTTATACGCTAGGTCAACTGCTTCACACGGAACACTATTCTACCGACTTGAACTGTATATCTTGTGAGCTACGATATGTATACCAAACTTCAATTCTGCATCAGTAATTCTGCTTATCTTCATACCTCTACCGTCCCACTCGGCTAGGGTTTTCTCTTCTAGTTCCGTCCGACTTAGGGTTTTTGTAGATTTTGCCTTGTCGAGCATGGGAAGACCAATGATTCGGTGAATCATCTTCTTCGTAATCTCTACTAGTTGCTCAAGCCATATTTTACCTTCATGTACTCGGCTGAGGATATATCTGACCCATTTTATCTGAAAGCTCCGAGGCAAGTGTGTGATGTGAACTAAACCCTTATCTTCCAAATGTTGATGCTCCGGTTTGAGAACACCATCGACACATAGTTCCTCACGAATAGTATCTATCTCTAGGGTTCCAAGCTCTTGAATTGTACACTTAAAATGACTGCGAATATCGTTAATAAGGAGTACCTTAGGAGGTATCCGAGATTGAGCTCCACTCGGGTCTAGGGTTCCGGCAACTGTGGGCACGAGTTTGAAATCTGGTGCTTTCCATTCTCCATGAACCAACATTTCCGAACCTTTCTTCACTTTAGCACTGGATGATGCCATGGTAGCTCGGTGAACACAATAAATTCTTCGAGGAAAGAGAATATCTTGCTGAAATATGCTTCGAAATGCTTGATTGCACTAGGAGACTTTTGTTCGCGGTGAATAGTGAACTTGATTTCACTCCTTTTATTAAAACTTTGTCATTAATGCTCAGTACGAATTAGGGTATTGAATTAGACAGGCTGTCATCCACTATGAATTAATTGCTCGATGAAGACTCCGCAACTCGGCAATCATACGAATTCATACTTCTCTGACCTTACTCGGTAACCAAATGAAGTTAGGTTACTCCCGACCTTGCTCGGTGGTAACTAATTCCGACCTTCTTGTGATCCTGCTGTATCTTGCATACTGATTTGGATCTGTCTTCCTTTCAGTTCAGGAATTGTTTTGGAATATGTCTATGAAGATACAGTTCCAGTGCTTTTTTGGAGACTAGTTAGAGCTCATAGAGCCACTCCCTTCATTAGTGACTTCAGGATTGGTTTGCTCGGTAGGTTTAGGAATCCACTTCTGTCTCATCTGCTTCCTAATGTTATTTGCTTTTGCTTTCTTTTCATCTTCAATTTTGCCTAAATTCATGCATTTTTTAGCTATGTGACCAAGCTTAGTGCAATTATAACATCTTATGGTAGAATCCCTTTTTCTCAAGTGGTGCCTTACACAATTCATGCCAATGTGTCCATATTCTCCATAGTAATGACATCTACACCAAGTGTTGTAATCCCAACCAAACATTGCTTTAATAATTTGTTCCGCTGGATTGGGTGTTTTAGTTCTGCATTCTGATGCCTTATGACCTTGTTTGCTACATTTGTGACATATGCCTTTAAATCTTGGTTTCTCCTTGCATTCATTTGCTTTATGACCAAGCTGATTGCAATTGTAGCATTTTCCATTGAATTTTGTTTTTCCATTACTCCAACATTTGTTTGAAGTATGACCAATTTTGCCACAGTGATTACAGGTAGGTTTCTGATTCTTTTGAGTACCTTGTTTGGAGGATTCACCTTCCTCTTTGTATCCAAGTCCTGCTTTTCCTTTTTGCCTATGAACTTGGTTTCGTTCATACACCTGATTCATATCTTCTTGAGATTTCAACATTCTCTCATTGATTTGCCTTTTAGCATCTAGCTCACTCTTCACTCTTAAATTGATTTGCTTTTCAGATCTCAGCTCTTCTCTCATATTTTCATTTTCTGATCTTAGAGTCAAGATTTCTTCATTTGCATTGGAGATTTGATCAATAAGATTTTCTAGCTGAAGAGTTTTATTCTGGATTTCATTGTTCTTTCCATCTATTTCATCTTTCATCTTGTTTCTTTGTTCCAAGACTTCACAGAATCTTGTTGACTGAATTTCCTGTTCTCTTTTCAATTTTCTCACTTCTTCTTGCAGAGATCCACTCTTTTCTAGAAGTTCTTTGATTGCATTGTTTGCTTCATCTGAGTTGCTTGAAGGGAAAATGTCTTCAATCTTTTCTTCAACATACTGGTGGTCATTGATCTTATTTGCAAGCTCCTTCCTTCTTTTTAGGGAAAGGGAAAGATGCTCTCTTGCTTCTTTGAGTTGAGTTATGGCCATTTCCAGATCTAGCTTTTCATTCTCAATTACTTTGTTCAATCTGAATATCTCCATTGTCCTGAATCTTTTCTCAAGCTGTCAAACTTTATTCTGAGATCCACTGAGCTCTGATACCAATTGTTGGAAATATTCAAGACTATCTAGGTTACTGAGAGGGGAGGGGTGAATCAGTAACTTCAAAACTTTTAACAGATTCAGATCTTAATAATATTAGATTGATAATCTGACTGCATGCATGAGTAACAGAAAGAATAAAATATTCATAACACTTAGAACATAGAGATTTGGTGACCCAGAAACCTTCCAAGTAGAAAGTAAAACTGGGGTGGGGATGATACCCACAAAACTTCAATACTGCAGTATAAAGTTTGCCGGTTAAGGCTTACAATGATCACTTCTGATGATCTGCCCTGTTAGGAGCAATAAGGACTGCTAGGTCCACCTTGTTAGAGGTTTTACAAACATACAATGAAGTATGCACTCGGTTAAGAGATTTTTACAAAGACTGTTAAGTCTACCTGGTTAAAGGATTTCAAGCTGATTCACCTGTTAGGATGAAACAATAGATCTCTTACTTGCAACTGTACTTGCTGATTGAGATTCTCTGATGTACTGATCACCTTCTGTGATGGATAGATCTTTGCTGCTTCTTATACTGCTATAGCCCTTTGTAATTCGCTTATCTCTACCTTTCTCTCTTTTTTTTTTACTTCTCTATATCTTCCTTTTTGGATATGACATAAAACATTGTTTATATATCAATCTAAGTCAATTCCAAAACAATTACAAAGTCGGCTCTTAAACAAGTAAACACAAATATTACTGAGTCGGCCCAAATATAGTTACACGGTTACTGCAAACTAACTCGGTGACTTTCTGATACTCGGCTTCCACTGCGTTACTCGACATTGTCATGCACTCGGTAGAAGTGGAAGCTCGGTCCATACTAACCACTCGGTCGTAGTTTCGAACTCGGTAAATACTGGAGACTCGGTAGATAAAGTGTTACTCGGTAGAAACTAAATTTCCTATTTAACCGTGCAGCACTCGGTAAACACTGTGAAACTTTGCGAGCTTGGTATGCACTGTTCTGCTCGGTAAGCTCTGTTATGCTCGGTAAGCTCTGCTCGGTAAGCTCTGCTCGGCTCGGTAAGCTCTGTTCTGCTCGGTATGTACTGTTCTGCTCGGTATGCACTGTTCAGAATAAGTGTTGTCACTAATGACAATCATGCTTAATGCCAACAGTTATCTCATTTCCTTAGAAATTGCATTAAAGATCATACATTTTCAGCTAGAGTTTAATTTCCTTTTATAATTCTTCAATGATGAACAATCTTCCTACCATTAAGTCAGATAGTGCATCAGAATTAAATTCCAAACACTACTATGTCAATTAGAACTTCAACAATAATTAGTACTTCTCAATTGAATAGTACATCAACATTAAGTATAAATGCCTTTAAGTCAAGTAGTACTAATTGCATTGTCCATAGAAATCATGCTCTTCAAGGATACATCCATAATTGTTTCTATTTATAACTCATAACTTAACAAGAATAGGTACAATGTTGGATTCTCCCACATAATCTTTGTAATGAATACATGATTACTAAAGCCAACTGAAATGGGACTACAATGTCAAGTCTGAATTTCAACATAGTATGTCATCCAAATATGCCTCTCAAAATCCTCTGAAAGTTGCACAAAAGGGACGGGGAAAGATATAGAGGGTGAGGGATTGTCATCAAAGGGCACTGCCTCTAGCCATGGAGCACATGGACTCCCTCACACATCTTCTCTACTCAGGAGTTAGGAGTGATGTTTCCCTTGATGAGGGCAACATATAGGCAAGTTAGAACCTCGTGCAATCTGCAAGTCACTATTGGCATGTAGTCAAAAAATAAATAAGCAGAACTTGATGTCATGCATAATGTATGGGTATATGATCAACAAGTTACATGCTTTTGCCAAAGACTTATTAACAATATGCAGCTAAAATCTGCAGACTCTAGTTTCTAAATATATAGCGCTCCATGGAGGCCTAGAGTTTTATGGCAGGAAGTGACATATGTTCTGGCATACCAGGGCTGTTTTTGGAGTGACCCTATGTCAAAGAAACAACACATAAGGCATGGTAGAGGCTCTCCCCTTGTGGAACATTCTAATCTATTTTGTTAAGGCACAATGTGGCGCATTGAGCAAATGTATTTGAAGGATAAGGGTTCTTGCCTGTTTTAGCCCTTGAATGAAAGAGGGTTTCAGCAGCGCCAAGGTACATTTTTTTGAAAGGAGAAGTAATGATGAGTGTTGAGGAGTTTTTGATAGTTGCAGTTAGTAGATTCCAGTGGTTGGGGACTATATTTATTTGGGTAGTAGATTCCAGTGGTTGGGGACTATATTTATTTGGGGACTATATTGATTCATTTAGATGAGAGGAGCCGGATAGATATCATCAATTTGATCAATTTTTAACTTTCAATACTGCAAGAGAAAGATTTTTGGTTTAGGGGGATTGTAGTTTTTGCTTCTCAAGGAATTTTCTTTCAAGACAATATTATGTCTGAATGTAGTTGAATCTGCAATCCCCAGCATTGGCACGGTAATGAGTCTTTGGGAAAAGAGCATTTGGCTTTTAAGTATGAGTTCTCTATAAACAAATGTGATTTTGTCCCAAGAAACTCACTTCTGAATTTAATGGGAATTTGATGGTTCTGTGAATGTGAGAAGTTTGTCCAATTTTTTGAGTCGCTGGAAGTTCTAAAGAAGTTTTCTTATATCAATATATGTTGATTTTGTTTTCAATGTACATGTGGTGTTTCACACTCTACCTGGTTACAATGCACATAGGACCAACCATTTGACGGTGGTAAAATATTCTAGTAGCATCTGAAGATGTGGTAAGTTTATTCCTTATCATGGGCACCAAGTTACTTAATCCCGTTTTGTCCAATCTGTTTCAAACTATCACTGTTGTGAGCCATATAACACAAATAACCTATTCCAACATATTTTCCTGTTCTCAATTTTATGTTATCAATAAGATCTAATCAACCATTGATCGAATAAAACAAAGAACTGATCATAGATTTGACTGTCATTTTATTGGCAGTTTTCTAGACCTGCACTCAGTGAGTCATATATTTCAACATAGACTTAATTTGGAGAATCGCTCCAGTGAGATTGTAGGTAATTAGGTTCATGAAAACATATCCAAAAATTAGGAGAATCCAATGGTTCAATCTATAGTTATAACCCTCGTACCAAGACTGATTTTTACATGATTCAGATTTACAATTAAGAAATCTATATAAATGAGTTTCTAATAAAAAATTCACCACACAAAATCTGCACATAGTAAAACATATGCCAGGAAAGCCACAATAAACTTATATTGTGTCCTGTAAATGCCACCTCCTAAATATGGTTCTACACCATTATAAATTTTAGTTACTTACTACATTTCATACACTTTCTAGAGGGAAAAATTCAGAGAATGGAATAATACCACATAATGGTAGAAGCATATTAAATGCATTCTAAGACTGGTGCTTTAGTAGAAGAGCTTCTACTAGAGCTTTATTAGAAAGGAGAAATCCTGCAGGCTTGATTTGATAGATATGTAAAATGTGTGGAATGCCAACTACAAAAATATCCATTTTTAAAAGTCAGATAGATGATTCTTTTACTGACTAGATTAGAATCAAATTCAGAAGTCCCTAGAAAAGAATTAATACTTCAATACCCAGCTACTCATCCCTTTGGAGTCTATACTATGGAGTACTCTCCCAGCATTGCAAAAGCCACATCTATTTGTTTGGTTTAACTCTGATATCGTATTATTTATCTAGGACGTCACTATGACAATCAATATGAACAACCTACTCTAGAGTAGTATAGAATTGTAAACAAATTGACAATCTGCTAAATGGATTCAGTGTCAAAGTGTACCATCAAAGGGTGAAAAGTAATAATGGGCAGGATGTTTATTCATAAAAGAATCAAAGGGTGAAAAGAAATGACAGAGACAGGACAGTTTGAATGGTTGAGACAGTCATTCAACCCAAACAAACTATTTTACACCATCGTGCAAAAAAAAATAGGATTAGAAAATATGTTCTAACTATCTAGACTGTGATAGTCATAGTCAGTTTGAATTTATTTGTCATTGGAATTTGTTCTTTGTTTTATAATCACTTTATAATCCTATAGTATGATTCCAACTTGAAGAGGTGGAGATTGATCCTTCCAATCACTTGGGCAAGGACTTCTATGCTAATCTAATTTCTGATTTGTTTTTCACTGTCTCAATATTGTAACTGAGGGGATACTTGTCATTATTGATGGTGATTCCAAACAAAGGAAACAAGGTGATAATGGGACCCTCGTTTGTAAGGGACCTTACAAAATGAAGTTTTTACAAAACCTTTCAACTCTGATTAGAAGGTTTGGACTCTGACACTCCAAGGAATGAATGATTCTTTTCTCTATTATGTTTAGGGGTATCATGAGAAGATGATATTATTGTTCCAAGGTCCTTTGCACCTATTGTGAGTCCTATATACTTGGGCGGAAGCTGGTCTAAGAAAGGGAATATATAAAATCTTGTAATTCTGATTGAGCAAAGTACTGCAAACCTGATTGTGACAGTGATTTCTAAACATGCTTGATGTGTTGTTGCAAAAAAAAAAATGACATATTAAGAATCAATCACACAATATTAAGGAGTTGACATTATGAACAAAAATAAAAATGAGTTTACAGTTCAAATGGCACACCTTTGCCCAATAGAATATATCTTGAAGCCTGGGGTCTACAAACTCTGCCTGACAAAATAAAGTTTGTTACAATCACAACACTTGACTCCACACATGCCTACAAGAATTACATGCAACAAGTAGAACCTCTTTACAAGTCAATATTCTTGAAGTTTAGTAGTGAATTTTTCAGCTGATACAATGTTAAGATAAATTTTGATTGAAAGCCGGAAACTAGGATTAAAAATATGGAGACACGCAACATGAACGAGAACATTCTAAAGAATATGAGTCAGACAAAAAAACCAATGGATGAATAGAAATGGCTTACTTCTTCCACTTTCAACCTCTTGAAGGCTTTTGTTGTTGTTCACTACAAAACAAAATAATGAACAAGCTTGAGCTCATAAACATACATCAAGAAGAGAAATCGTTCAAACAAACAAAATTTGGAGGCAATGTAGTGACTATAAATATTTGGTGATAAGGATTTACAAAATTCAAGCAAAATCAATTGGCAGGTGCCAAATTCTACAACCTTTGCCAACATCCTCCCTGCCTGTGTTAGAATGGAAGCTTTGAAAACAAGGTATGGACATCCTTCAAAACCTAACCAAAATATGGAATTCCTTAAAATAATGTGGATTTATGGCTTCTAATGGTTGCAGGATATGCACAAACATGATTTGTTGGTTCCTGCCATGGCAGAGAACTCTTGCGGAGGCTGTGATGCTTAAACAATGATTAAAATTTTTATTTTAGCCAATCAGAATGCAACTTCCCTTCAGATTTATTCTCTGTTTACTAGTTCCTTAAGTAAAGTTGCATATATTTTTTAAGCAAAATATCAATTCTAAATATTTTGGTGCATTGTTATTCATTCAAATGTAGGTTGCAGGATGTCAGAAAAACTTTGTATCTTCCCCATGCAAGAGAACACACATTTAGCAATGCACTGTTCTGGCTTTGTAGGCTTCGCAGAACTGGGGACATCTCAAGGCAAAGACATATCCCCATTTTTTTGAGCTGCACTATTACCAGGGAGAAAACATGAACACACAGCTCCAGAGAAAAGAGTCGGCAAAACCAAATCTCGGTTGAGTCCGAGGAAAAGTTGGCATTAGTTCGTGATGTCGATGCTCTGTATGCACATCTGACTAGGTGTTGTTGTGTCCTCATTTTGCTCTGTTTTGGCATTACGTGGAGTCAGCGCAAAAAACATCTCATGCACATAGCAGAGATGTGGATAGGCAATAGATTAATAGTTGTTGCTAGACATTGAACTTGTTTTTTTATAGTTGGTGATTGAATATTTACTCCGATTTCTGTTTTCCAAATTTCTTAAGAGTTACCAGAGCTACTCCATATGTTGAACACCTCCTGTTGTTCGGCGCATAATTTTTTAAATATATTATATTACATTTTGGCAGTGATCAGAATTGGGGATGGATATAGTAAGGAGAGCCAGTCATACAGGAACGTGGTATACAACCAACGGTATCAAATCTCTTTAACCACATTTAAGCAATTCAAAATCAAGAATCGTGCCAAAACTTGCATTAGCTTTGATAATTTTGTATTTTTTCACTGTCTGTAAATGAATATGGCCAAAGTGTGTGTGTGTGTGCGCGCGTGGATGTATACGAAATGGGTATTGGTTAGGCGGAATTTAAGGCTGTAATCACTAGTTCATTCAATTCTCACGGAATTACACAGACTAACACACTTTTTTAGTTTCATGCATACAAATTGGCAGGCTTTTCGCTGCAAATAGATAGCTGTGACACTGTATTCACATTGCATTTACCTTTTTTGCACACTGTTGAGTAAATTGTTAATGCAAATGGTCCAAAAAAGGCTTTGTCTATGATAGAGTATCTTCTCTGTGATGATTGACGAACAAAACAGTGGTTATAGGAACTCTCCTTTAAAGAGATGTTTATAGAGAGAGTGAGAGAGACAACAATATGAAAGAATATAAAAAAATAAGAAAATGAATTACCCAAGAGAAAAGACTAGGAATATCAAAACATGAAAAATATAAGGCAATAACCATGATAATTTACCTTTCTTTCACAGCCATACGCCCTGTTAACAATTCTCCTACTTTTTAGCCGGCTTACCTTGTACTCAACGGGTCTTAAATGGGGGATTGGTAAAGTATCAACCCATCAAAAACGTAATTTGAGTTTAAAATAAATCCAGTTGATAGCTTCATAACGAATCAACAATGACAAAATTATAATTGAGATTATATACAACCTTTAGGTAGATTCCACCAAATAGAAAAAATACAAACACAATTTAACACTATATAACAGATACAATAATTATAAACATCCAGATTAAATAATTTGCAAGATAATAGGAAAAAACAACATCAAATGAAAATGTAAAAATAATAAGAAAATGTCAAGATTTTTTGTTTTGTCTCATATTTGATTACATGGTTTATGAAAACCCCTAGACTATGATTCAGACCTGTGCTGCATATATACCATCATAGTTTACCTCACTCTACGCTAACAAGAAAAGACACTACCAAAAGTAATGAAAAGTAAAAATTAAAGAAATAAAGCATCTTACTCCTTGAATCCTCTTTCCACTAACTAGGCATTTGGGTCCACTGGCCCTCTTCTTGGCAGGTTGTGACTCCATCTCCTTTCTTCCTTGTCTCCCCTAACACAACTACTATACCATTATTTGTACAGTTGAAGTTCTTTGGCCAGATTGAATGGGCGTGTGCAGTATTATTTCTATAAAATAACTGCAAGACCTTTCCTTGTGCTGATTGGGAACATTGAAGAAGCAATTTATTGTTTGAAATGGGTTTCAACTTCTCTAGCATAGACCCATTGAAAAAAATTCCCCTCAAGTCCAAATGCACCAAAAGCTTTACCTTTAACATACCTTGGGGTAGAGGCCCGAAAAACTGATTGAAAGCCAACTGCAATGTACTAACCCTGGGAAGCTCAGCTAACTCAGGTGGCAAGCTGCGAAAAATGCATTGAAGGACAAAAATATATGTTTTAGGCTCCCCAAGTTTTTCACTGAGCTAGGAAGAGAGCCACTGAAATTGTTGGCCACCAGATTCACGATCACCAAACCGGTGAAATTAAAGACAGCAATTGGAAAAGCCCCCCCAAAACTGTTGTGTGACAAATCCAAATAAGTGATTTGAAAAATTCTAGAAAACTGTGGTGGAATGGGGCCTGTCAGATTGTTGTGAGACAATCTGAGGGTGCGATGCATTCCAAGACTAGAAATATATGGCACGATTAGACCCCAAAACACTGTCAGTTCAGGAATCACATGGTTTCCATAGATGCTACTCAGACCCATGAGTTTAATCCTTGTACCTTGATTGTCCCAAAATGTTATGTCTTGTCATTTGCAAGCTTCGATATGATCAGGGCATTCAAATTTCTGTATCCCAAAGATGCGCATAAATTTTTGAGAGCTTAGGGCCTGTTTGGACCACGGCATATGGAATGTCGGATATGGTCAATTCTAGAATATGTTGCAATTCTGGATTATCCATATCCTCAAAATGATATTCGGAATATGGTATGACATGTTTGGTTTGACATTCTATTGATCTCAATAGGAGGAGCCAGAGGAGCCAGTCAGCCGTTTGACATTGATTCAATTGCCATTGGGGTAAGGCACAGGGAAACAAAGACAGTGCACATCACTGCTCCCAGAATGCCAGAGACGTGCCGCATTCAACTTGAAATAATCTTGCAAACTTGAGGCAATCAAACAAGAAAGAGTTTGACATTGAACCTCAAATCTCACACATTTGGGCTAAATAGGATGCTAACTTGCAATATGGAAATGTGCCAAGGATTTGACAGGAAGATACTTGAATCCGCTAAGCTGGTTACAGAAGATTACAAGCTTGGCACACAATCTATGCGGATATTTCTCAAAGTGTCCTTTGGTTTATTATTACATTCCCATTTAATTCGAACATCAAAAACATCGAAGCAACCTGACGATTTCAAGGGTTATCCTCTTAACCCTAGCGTGACAGAGACTGCAATACAAAAGGGCATTTTCGTCAATTCCTGCGCGACAGAGACTGCAACAGCGGACCACCTTATTTTACGCCCTGGATTATGACCGTTGGCGCGAGCACCATGGATAGAAATTTCATTGCCCTTTTGGACGCCGCCGCTTGCCTTCTTCGCAGACCCCTGAAATCTTTGGCGGAAGTTTAATTTCGGACGTCAAACTATTATTCACTGCAAAAACAGACCCGACGGCAAATAAAATGAGCATTGGAAACCGGCATGCGAGCGTGATATTCCAATTCCACCTTTTCAAGTGGAAGATGGTATGCCCGTTTTTTTGGCAAAATTGGCATACCGAAATTCCAATTCCATCCGTGCATGTCGACCACAAACAATGGGTTTCAAATTTTGAATTCGCAATTCGGGAATAGTGGCCGATATGCCGTGGTCCAAACGGGCCCTTAGATTTCCTCTTTGAACTCGATTTTGGCTTTTTGGAGTGTATTGAAAATTTGACTTCCCTCCCTTCCTCCATTTCCCTCTCGAAGTGAATTTGAGAAATAACCGTTTGTTTGCGGGAAGATGATTGGAATTGGAAGTGGATAATCAAATTTTGACCTGAATCCACTGTTTGGAATGCTAATTTTGAAAATTCAATTATACCACGAAAACTTGAATATGCCACCAAAATGGGGGGCACCATCTTCCCACCCAATAGGTGGAATTCGAAATCAAATTCTGGTTTTGAATTTTGTGAGCCCCATTTAATTAGCTGTCGGGTCCATGAATCTTCTCATGAGCCAAAATATTCATTCAAACACGGCAATTTCGTAGGGCCCGTTTGGTAGCGGACCATTTCCAGCATTTGTCTGGAATTGGCATTTGTTATTGCCCATTTCGTCGAATCCTCAGTTTGGCAGTGCAATATGAAAATGGAATAGGAATGTGTTAATGCTCATTTTGGTTCAAAATGAACATTAACATCTTCCATCTAAAAAGGTAAAATTGGGATTTGAAATTGGAATTTGAATGGAGGGAAAGCAAATTTTTAAATTTTTCATGTCTACACTTAATTTTTTAATTTTTTATTTGTGTGGAGGGATTTAATTTATTTTTTATTTGTTTGAGTGGTTTGTAACTTTGTTGTTTATTCGAATTTATATTCAAAAAAAATTAAAAAATTTTGCCGAATTTTTTTTCGATTTTTTTGACGAATTTTTTTGTCGAATTTTGGTTGCAGTGATTGTAACTTGGTTGTCTGCCACCAACTTTGGCTGCCTAAAGCGGTCTGTGATTCTATTTTAAATTCAATTCTATTAATAAAAATAAATTATTAAATTCAAAAACATTAAAACAATTCAAAAATAAAAAATAAAAAAATCATACTCAAATTCCAATTCCAGTTTCAAAAAGTGGAACCAAACGATCCAAAAATATTTCAGAAATGAAAAACTGGATTATCAAATCCATGATTTGACCCTTTCCAGCATTTGATCAAATCCATCATTTCCTAATTCCCGCTACCAAACGGGCCCGCGAAGGACACGGTCATGTTAAGGACGATGTTGCATAAGAAGTATTTTCCAGCGTCTCCAGAAGATGAAGATGTAGAAGTTTGCAGATACAGGAAAACTCTGAAGGGGGTATGCATGTCGGGAGATGATGCAAAGAGTAGCAAATAAAAGCTCTTTCAATCATATAAAGCATCGTATGGAGCAGGTTTATCAGAAATGCAAAAATGACAAAAAATTGCAGAGAGTAATCGAAACAAGACTTGCCCAAAATATTCCTTCCCGCGAAGATGTTAAAGAATTACTGGAGCTGCTGGAGAGTGTGAATCTATATTTTTTCGTTGCTCAAGCATTCATTCCGGAGGATTACAGCCCAAAATAAAACAAGGAGAAATATGCTATGAGAAATATGCTCAAGCATTCATTCTGTTGCTCGTGAATTACTTGTTCCACTCAGACAACAAATTCTATATGTTGTGAGAAATTTGTATCTGACGCCAAACCTCATGTCATCCAATATTGACTGGTATTTGAAATAGGAATTCTCAATTCTAATTCTAATATCAACATTGGCAACCAAATGAAGAAGATGGATTGTCTCAGTCATCTTCTGAATCAACCAAACGGTCCAAACTATCTTCCGAATAAACAAAACCAGAATTTCAAAACCTGATTTTGAGATAATCAAGTTTTGAATCAAAATCCAATTTTGCAAACAAACGGGGCCTTAAAAGAATAAGATGTCAAAAACATTAAAGAGTTATTTTTACCCTTTTATTTTATTTGGATATTGTTTTTTAGTTGAAACAATTATAGACTAGCAATCACACTTTAGTGTGCAATGCGTACATCAAAGATACTCTTTGAATACAAAGTTTGAAACAAAGAAAAGGTGGATGTTAGAATTGCTCATGTTTTTTGAGATTTCATTACAACAAGCATTCAATGAGAAATCATTTTATCCAATATCGTCTAAGAAGACACATCCCAAGTCAATAATTAGATGAACCTTTCAAAGAAAATAGGTTATTCGATATAGAATTCATTGGTTCATTGAGCCATATGCATTGAGTGGTTTTCATCAGTATATTACACTTATAAAGAGCATGTCAAAAATACCAAACCATAAATTTATTAATTTAATAATTGTATTGTCTTAAAATGGAAGCACTTCCATGATAAGAGCATTTAGCCCTCCGAGTAAGTGGTTTGGGGTCATGTCGAACGCCTTGAATGGATATTCGACTTGGATCTAACTTTTCCCCTTGTACTACCTCATTTTCCACTTCTTCCTAGCATTTTCTTCCATCCTGAACTGTGAACCTGAGATTCTTGACCATAAGGTCAAGGTCGACCTCAACCTTGACCCTAGGGTTTGGGATCTTCGGTGTTAGCTTCCAATTTCGGGATGTCATCATAAACTTGTCTTTTCCCTCTTCAAGGCCACTATTTCTTGGATTAAGTGTCGAATTCTCAAATTAATATTCAAGGTGGACCTTTCTCGATATTTGTATAGGATTCCTAATTTATTATTGGAGATTAGCCTTTCTCGAATTTTGTGCCTAATACTCAAATTAACTTTGGGGTTGGCCTTACCTTGAATTTTGTAACAAGGCTCTTAAATAATTATTTTATTTATTTATTAAAGGTGGTCCCCTCCTAGAGTTTTGTGTCAAGACTTTAGTTTAATTTCCTTTCTATGTGCACCTCTCTAGAGTTTTGTGCCATGGACCCTTAATTATTATTTTCTATGAGGCCCCTCTTGTGCCCTAGATCACTATAAAAGGGAGCCTTCCTCTCTCATTTTCACATCTCATCTCATAATCTCTCAAGCTCTCAAGTGCAAGCAAGCAAGAAGATCAAGCATTCAAGCCTTCAAGAATTCAAGCATCCAATTCATCAAGGAGATCCATTAGTAGCCATTGAAAGATTCAAGCTCTATGGAGCTCTCTTGTTGAAGATTCCTCCATTTTCATTCAAGCCTCTTCCAAGTTCAAGATTCATTCAAGATTGGTGTTGAAGATCTAAAGATAATTGATTGGAGACATCCTACATTTGATTCTGCATTCATCCATTCTTGTGGATTCAAGGATTTGAATCCTCCACAAGGGTTTCAACTCAAGCAAGGTGAATTGTTTCATTTACTTTGTTTACTCCAGCAATTTCAATTCAATTTCAAGGTTAATTCCTAAATTGGGGTTTGACTGAGGCAAACCCCCCAAACAAACAACCAAAAACTCTCTTTTTTTTTGTAGGTACAGGTGCAGAACTTCGAATCTGAGAGTAGATTTGGATACCCTTTTCGCCAAACTTCTGAGATCCGTGAACAAAGTCAAAGTCGACCTTCATTTTCCTAAGGTCGTCCTTGACCTTTTAAAAGGTCAAAGTCTACCTGATCAAATCTGGGAAAAAGATTTCTGAGTTTTGTAGATCTCACAGTTTTGGTTTAAAATCGCGGGAATCAACTATTTTTGAGATCATTTGATAGATTTTTCAGCCGATTCTTTTTCGGAGGTAAGTACCTTTATTTCTTAATTTCAATATTAGTCATCTATATTTACTTTCTATATCAATACAATTTCATGTAAGTGTAAAATATTGACTTTGGGGTCTCTTTTATGTGAAAACCATTTTCCTAGGACCCCATACACTATTTTATCCTTTACAATAATAATAGCCTAATAAGATTGTAAAAATTTAACACAAGAGTAAGTCATCACATACCTTTTAAATTACATCATTAGTAAATCTAAAATTCAATATCTTATCTTATTTGTTATTTTTATTAAACATTCATGAATATATTTTTGGATCATAATCAATCTCCACTTATTAAGATAAAAAGTGATTAGTATACTTATACTTTTATGCCATTATCAATCATTACTTTTAAAATTATATGGATATTTGTTGTTCCCAAAACTTGGATGATGGAGAGCTATGGACGCCCTCTGATTTCATGAGTAATGAAAGCCCTCCAAAGGAAAGAAGAGTCATGCAAAGTAATAAAATCAACAAGCCACATATTTCTTGTGCATTTACGTACAAGTGGAACTCCTTTTGGCTTCCCCTAGATTCCTCTTCCTATAACTCTCCTTGTAGACTCGACAAAAATAGAGAGTGATGAAGAAGATGAACATTTCATTGGTGTTTGTACCAAAAAGGTCTCAAAGGAGAAGTAATAGCCTCAAATCAACTAGAGTAACTGAAAAACATTTTAATAAAAGCATATTGGGGCCCATTACCTAAAAGGTCATGTATTTTTTTCAATAGGGAGGTAGAGAGAGAGAGAGCCACTAACTCTTATATTTGCAAATATGATAGAGCATGTGTTAAATTTTTTTTAAATGAATATAAAATTAAAAGATAAATCACCTCTTATATTTTCAAACATTTAAATTAATTGGATTGGCTCCTATATCAAAGTCTTTTAAAATAGTGATTTATAAAATCTCTCTCTAACTAACAAATATTATGCATATTCATAAATGATTTCTTTTAAATTAATATCAAAATTTAAAAGATATCAATTACATAATAAATAAGATATTTTATGTTTTCAAATATCAAATACATAGTAAAAAAAACATTAGATTTTAAGTGCATTAGATTTGTAGTGCATGCCTACATCAGACACATTTTTTCCTCTACTTGGAGCACTCATACTTTTCTCTCTTAGGTTTGGTTCATTTTAGATGGACTCAAACTTTGGATTTCGAGAGAGAAGATTTTTGTGAGAACAAAAAGTGATTGAGTCAGAATGGTTTGCAATGTAGGAAATTTGGGGGCAGATATTGCCCGCGAAATGTCAAAATACCATTTTTTAAGTTGTGCCAGAATTTTCCTTCATTATATAATATCATTTCATTTTCTTATTTTTTATTTAAAATTTGAAGGTCCTTGTGAGAAAGTGGGTGTGGATTAAAATTTTAAGTAAATAATTTTGTGTTTTAATGTTAACTTTTACTGTTTATATAGAATAAGTAGTCAAATTATATTATTTATTATTTTAAATTTTGAGTTCTTAAAATAATAAATAATGTGTGTATTAATTTCATTGTTTGATATACAAGTTTTCTATCTTATTTATGATCATAGATTATTATATAATCCTATTTTAAAAAATAATTAACATAAAGTATGAAAGAGAAACTTTTCGTATACCAAAAGAAATCATTGTTATTTCTATTTTGCATTATTAAGATGGTCGAATATATCAACAAGAGAAGATACGTTATTCTCACACTTGTCTTATTTAATGTCATTAAAACTTACATGGCTAGGAAAGAGAAAATACTTTAAAACTATGACTAGATGGAAAGCTTGTTTGGTTCAAAAAGGTTTGAGATGTCAACATATAAGATGCCATATGTAAAATATCATTATGTTAAAAATACATCTTCAAGAAAATGGAGATTTGAGACTAAAAAATAAGTTGGACATTTAAAACTCAAATCTTAAGTTGAATTCTCAACCTACTAACAAAACCGAAACCCATGTGCTTCTAGAAATAACTACTTCGAAACAATAAACCATGAGTAAACATTTTTTTGATGGTAATTATTTCCTGTGATAATTCTATCTCTAAATATTGTTTATCGATCAATGTTGAAATCACCTGAAAGCCAGATTTCCTGCATGAGACAGGTGTAGATGGATTGCTCATGCAATAAGTCTATTGATGAACAAGCATTACTAGTGAAATGGAACTTCTAAGTATATAAGTCTATGATATTATCAAATGTTGTTATAAAGGAGTAATAATCATTCATAATTTAGTCATTTTTGTTTGGATGATAAATTATTTAGTCATTTTTTTGGTCTTTATTTTTTAATTTAAGATAATTAAAATAATTTTAATTATAAATTTTAATTCGATATATTTAAAATAATAATTTGTGTTTTAAGGACAAAATGTTAATTTTGTCATAAATATCTTAATTAATTATCTTTCAAAATAATTTTAAACACTTATATATGCATTATATGCACGTCCATAATTTTTATTGAAAAAGGTTATTTATATTGATGCAAAGCATCGCACAACCAATAAGTCAAAACATCTTTCCAAAAGGACAAAACAATGATTTCCAAAAGAGGTTCCAAAATCAATATCCCAAGATGACTTAGGCTTGCAATCACTTTCACTAAAAACTAATTATTTAGTCATTTTAGTTGTGATTTTACCTGATGACCAAATTGGTCATTTATTTAGTCACTTATATTTGTAGAACATGATCAGTTTTAGTCACATGACTAAAATTTTTAGTCACCTGGTCATTTATTTGCCAAATTCTACTAGTGATATTATGGTAATATGAAAGGATGGCTTTTTCTTTTTGCAATCTATTTTCATTATAGTCATGTTTCTAGATTTCGGCTTGAATGCAGTTAAGTTCGTTGAGAGTCTTATCTTTACAGGTAAAGATGTGGCCAAATTCCTCTCTGTTCCTATTGTTAACATTACTTTTGATATTCCTTAACTTTTTTGCCACTCTAAACATGGTTGTGCCTTCAACGTCTATGTTCCACCACTCTTTGACTTTATTGAGCAAATTAGGATGGGAAACCCACATCTTTTCAAATCTAAAGGGAAAGTTCATTTTCTTGTCAATCTGATCCAGGGAAAGCGAGATGGGGGAGTGGTCAGAGCGAGCACGAACCAGGGCAGAGAGGTTGAGATTGTAGCTATTCAGCTAGTTTGGTGAATACAGGGCCCTGTCCAAACGAACTTGAATGCAATCCATACCAATCTGTCTACTAGACTAGGTGAAGTCAACACCTTGAAGATCTGTATCCAGTAGAGCCAAGTCATTGATGAAGTCCATTAGGTCTTGTCTTCTTTTAGAATCAAGTGCTATTCCTCCCTTTTTTTCCCCTTCTTTAAGTGGGGTGTTGAAGTCCTTCATAATGATACCTTTAGTCCAGTTAAGAGGGGCAATGGTGGAGATGATCTTATTCCAGTAGGTCTTTCTTTATCTTTTTTAGTTAGGAGCATAAATATTCAAAATAAACCAACTTCCATCATCTTTTATTCTAGTAAAATGCATGAGAAGTAGATTGCCTCCTTCATAGATGACATCGGCTCTAAAGTGATGTGAGTTCCACATAGTAATAAGGCCCCAGAAGCTCCCTCAAAGCTAGTAGCTCTATTATCCATAGCTTTGTTGAATTTAATTTTCTCTAACTTATCCTTCTGCATTTTAGTTTCCTGGATTAGGAAAATGTTCGGTCTATGATTTCTTATCATATTTCTGATAACGTCCTGCTTGTGTGAGCTATTTAGCCCATAAATGTTCCAAGAGATGACTTTCATTTCTTTATGGAGATGTTGTTAGCTTGGATAGAAACCCAATTTCCATCCATTTTATTCAAGCTCGCTTTTACTTGCCTATTTTGGCTTGTCCTTTTTCTTTCTGGGGTATTGATTATACCCCTTCCCTCTGCCTTTTTCTTGCTTCTGGTGGCTGCTGGGGAGATTGGAGATGGGTCTATACTGCTAGATTTCTTCTTCTTGTGAACTGAGATCTAGCCCTCATTTTCTTCCTTATGCTTGGCAAAAAGCTCCACCATAATGTTGAATTGGTTTGGGGAAGCTGAGACCATCAGGTCCTCAATATGTTGGTACTTTCTAGATTCCTCAATCTGTTGGTAGTTTCTAAGTTAACAAGACTATTTTCTATAGTTTCCAAGTTAATTAGATAACTCTCTATAGTTTCTAAGTTAGATCATAGTTTACTAATTTGTATTTAGCAATGTGTTTTAGTAAGTTAGTCCGGATGGAAATATTGTAGTCTTATTTTAGTTTATTTCTGTTTAAATCTTGTAGTGTTTCTTTACTCATGGAGGCAATAAACTCTCTATATACTTCTATGTAATGTTGTGTTATAAGTTAGCATGATGAGAGCTATTTTGGAGCTGCTCTATTTTATGTAATATTGAGAGATTAATAGAAAATATTTGAACATCAAATCAAGTTTGCAAATTTGTTAAAATTTGTCTTTCATTAAAGTTGTCTTATTTTTTATTTTATTTAATATTTGCAATCATCTGGGACTATTGTTTCAATTATGGGTGGCTGCAAGAAGTTGAGTCCCACTTTTAGCCAAAAAGTGGAAGTGTTTTATCTATTTTTCAAAATTTCTGTCAATTGATGTCCAAATTTGAAGCACTTAAAGATTGAATCTTGAAAAACTTCAGCAATATAAAATTTAGTGCTCAAAATGTAGTTTTCAAATATGTAATTTATTTCAATACCCACATGGTATAAATTAAATTTTAGTATGCATATCTAAAAACCACTTTTTCAAAATGCCTGTTTCATGACCACACCTCACGCGTGTACGGACACCCTTTTTTTAAGTAAATGAATGTATTTTGGGGAATCCTTTTGGGAAAGGTACCTAAAACACTCAAGATTGATGAGAATATTTTATCTTATTTTTTTACTAAATATTTTTTTATTTATTAATTTTTAATTGATTATAAAGTACATTTTTGAAACCTCGGGTGTACAGACACCATAATTTGATGATAACTTCACTTTTTTTCATTTATTTTTTTTTAAATTGAAAATAATTCTATGTAGTTTGATCACATATAACTCATTTTTCAAAAAACAAAAAATTAAAAAAGTTATTAATGTTTTAGTTAACCTTGGTATTTCAAGTTTAGGTACCACATTGGCTTAATAAATATTGTATAAATATTAAAATTCATCATATCACTATAAAATTTATATTTTTATAATCTGCACAATAAGAGCTAAAATGAGTTTTCATTTTATCAAAAAATTCATTCAGGAAGTTGTCCCAAAAATTATGGCATGGCAGAAATTTTACTCTGTAATGCCTTAGCCATTTTTTTGCAGAGTCAAGCATAGGCTTGGTGGGACCAAGCCTGTCCCAAACCAAAACCCAAGCCAGGAGGTAAGGTTCCTGCCCATAGATTTACAAATCGAGCGCCTGTTTTTTAAATTCAAATAACGGGTGCCCGTTTTGTAAATCTAAAAACGAGCGCTCATTTTTTGAAACTAAAAACAAGCGCCCATTTCTTAAAGAGTCGTTGCAATAAAAAAAACTAGACTGTGGCCCTGATCTAATGATTGCAACTTTTTATTTTGTTTTCTATCGATTCGAAGCAGACAAAGAGAATATTTCTGCCAACATTCCTTTTATTTGTCTTATTTTGAATCTGACATTCAAAAAAGATTGTTTCAACTCGAATTTTGGTGCAAAAATGGGATCAAATCAACGTAGAAAGAGGTCAATGAAGAATTTGACACCTGAAGAAATTGCAGAAAATAGAGAGGAGGCAAAATGACAATGAGAAAGAAGAGAAAGACTTCAAAACCCGAATAATGTTGGAGCATCGAGTTCAACAATTGTTTCAAAAGAGGAGGACAATGAAGACACCATAATGGATGTAGAGGTTGAAGAAGCAAAATCAGGTGCATCTTCTAATCCAGTATTAGATACAAGTATGTCTTCACATCCAATTGTTACAACTTATTCTAATAAAGATGTTCATGATTTGCTAGAAGCAGGTTACAATAGAAATTATTTAAATTTTATTCCTGAAAATAGATTAACAAGTTTAATTGCACATGAAATTTCAAAAATTAGTAATGTTAATCATAATGATAAAGGAACTGAAAGTCAAACTGAAAATCAAACACCAATTCAAATTGAAATCAACAATGTAAATGTAGACATAGAAACATCGATTGAGAAAGAAACTCATTTGAATGATAATGAAATAAATTAACAATTTCAATTAAACATTGATGTGTTAGACAATTTGTGTGGTTTGGTTTCATCGAGACAGATTAGGACACACATAAGCAGATTGTTTAGACAAATTTTTTATGATAAGAAATTTGGGTTTCAATGTCAATTAATGTTACAACTAATTAAAATGTCTAAAATGCGAAAAGTGATGAAGAGGTTATGCATTTATGTGAAAACTAAGAAGAAGGATGAGTCTTTAAAACAAGCTGTATCAACTTTTGCTAGTGCCTTTGACACAATTGGAAAGAAAAGTCATTCTAAAGATAGTAATGCGGCACAACGAGCAATAACAACAGCTTTAGTAAACAAAACTACTACTGATAAAAGAATGATTTCAAACATAAGTGGATATCTTAATATTAATCGTAAAACTTTAACAAGAGTTTTAAAGAGAAGAGTTAACTTTGAAAGTGATCCAACAAACCATTTATGGACCTTCAGTGGCAGACTCCCGAGGTCTGACATGAAACTTACTGGTTAAGTCAAAACTTTGATTGAAAAATTTTGGCACGATAATACAAGAGTATCCCCTAATGCTAGAGATGTTCTTAAATTAAGAGTCAGTTCAAAAGTTCATGATCCACATCCAAAACACCTTTTAGATATGACTCAAACAGAATTGTATAAAAAATTTGTGGATGGTAAGGTGTTTACTATTAGTATTAGTCAAAGATCTTTTGAAAAATGTAAACCATGGTATGTAAGGATTAACAAAGAAAGAATCACCTATTGTTGCAAAACTCATGTTCAAATTTTTTATCATTATGATATTTTTTGATCTATACATTCTACTATGCATACTAATGAAATGTTGCAGGAATGTGGTATAAATATACCACCTGAAACTGTAAAGGAGTTTATATCAAATTTGTTTTGTAACCCACCTAATGAGCAATTTTATCTTTTGAATGCATGTGTTTCTGGTGTATGTGATGTATGTGGCAATCTTACATTATTAGATGAATGTTTGCATGAAAATATTTCATTTGATTTTGGACAACAATTAGTTGATGTACAAAGATTTAAAACTGTTGAGTATCCATTGAAGGATGGAAAAGTTGGAAAACAATGCGACCTAATAACTGCAAAACTTAGTGTTAATGCTTTTATGAATGAATTCAAGAGTAAGATCATACCTAAATATGTGAAACACTCTCACAATTCTAGATGGCTTGATAGACAATTTCACATATGCAAGAATACATTTCCAATTGGTAGTATACTGTCAGTTGTTGACTTTTCAGAGAACTACACACTTGCACCACAAGATGAGATCCAACCACAATATTATAATTTAGTGCAAGTAACAATTTTTGTTCATATTGTCTATAGACATGCACCTGATAGTACAGAAGAGGATCGGAAAATATTGAGAGAGTGCCATTTCTATATGAGTGATAATAAGTTACACTCATCGGAGTTTGTCCAGTATTGCTTTAATACCTTTTATGAAAATTTAAGGGAGAGAGAAATTCATATAACACAACATCTAATATGGTCAGATAATTGCATAGGACAATTCAAGAATGCTAGAATGTTTTATTGGTTGAGTAGGATGTACAAGAAAATAAATATCCAAATATTTGCGATTTTTTTGAGGCTGGACACGGGAAGGGAGAACATGATGGTGCCAGTGCATGTGTGAAGAGAGCCCTTTGTAGAGAGCAACTCAAATTTGAGGAAAAATCAAAGTCTAAAGATGCATGTGCAATTGTTGAATGGTGTAAAACAAGTTTGTCTACACGATCAAGTCAAAACTCTACAATCAGACATTTTTTCTAGCTAGTTGAAGAGAAGAATATCCTTTCAAGATATGATTGTAATACAATCAGTGGATCGGCTAAATGGCATTCATTTAGGAGTTCTAACTCTAACACTTGGACTATATGGACTAGGGAGCTTGCATGTTTTTGTCAATTTTGTGTTGCAGGTGAATGGGAAGAATGCCAGAATACAGAATGGGTTGAAGAATGGCAACAAAAATCCTTAACACCTAGTGAGAGACAAGATAAAGATGTTATAATAAATGAAGACCTGGATCATGCCTTTCCATCAAAATATTATGATCGTGTTTCAGATCTCATACAACCTGGTAATTTAATACAATTTATTGTAAAACTTTAAATTATATATTAGTTACATGTGTATGTCATATAATTTATGATTATATATATTTGAATTATAAACCTTTGATTTAAACAAGTTTTATTTACAGTGCACATGTACTTAATTTTGTTTTGCAAGACATGTGTATGTTGTTGTTGCACCTGAGTATAATAAAGAGCAGACAAAGTATTGGTTAGATCGATGTGTATAACCCAAGAAAAAGTTGATATGTCATCAAGTAGATGATGATAATTTTCAATATCCAATTGGGTCTATTGTGGTAGTTAGTACGTGGTAGTTGGTAGTTGGTTTATTTTTATGATGCAGTCCATGTCGGGAAGAACATAGATGCATTGCAGAAAAGAGAGGATGTTGATGGTACATTATGTTGAATCAAATTTATACATGTAAGTTTTTTTTCAATTGTCATATTAACTTTAAAATTAAAATTAACTTTAAATGAACTCGAGTACACAAATTCTAACATTTCACCATGTTTATTTTTATGATGCACGATGTCAGGAAGAACATAGATCTGCATTGCAAAAAAGAGAGGATGTTGATGGTACATTAGGTTGAATCAAATTTATACATGTAAGTTTTTGTTCAATTGTCATATTTGTATATGTTTTCTACACGTCTTCTTTGAAGTGTCATAATTTATAATTTAGAGATATAGATTTGAAATTGAAATTAAAATTAACTTTAAATGAACTTTTATAAATTCTAACATTTCAACATGTTTATTTTTATGACGCAGGATGTTTGGAAGAACATAGACATGAACTATTTATGTAGTACAATGCACTCTTGTATTTGTACAATTTTGGGTTAATAATTTAAGATCACATGAACTCACTTTTATACATTGAATTTTGTTTTAAATATTTAAGCTAAATTCATAACTTTGTATTCACCTAATTTTGTTGTAAATATTAAACTATGCACATTGGTCAGATGATGTTCACTTAATAGATCTCATTGTTTAATAGTTATTAAGTTTGTAACTTCCATATTGTTCTTGTCAATTGTACATGTATTAATAGATGTCATTGTTAGATCTAGATGATTTTTTTTATAGTTAATCAAAGTGTTCATATTACTTGTAACATGTATCTAGATATTGTACTTAGATCAATTACACATGTATTAATAGATCTCATTGTTAGATAGATCTTTTTTTAAGGATAAATTGATAAATTACATAACAAGTCCTGATTAAGATAAATTGATAAATTACATAACAACTCATGACTAAGATAAATAACATAACAAGTCTTGAAATAATTTACATGTATCATAATGTCCATCATATCAACTCATGATATATACATACAATCACAAAACAAAGTCCTACTCTAAAAACAAGTCCAAGTACAATATATGATAACAAGTGGACTAGTATATAATGCAAGTCCTACTCTAACAACAAGTAAAAATAATATGAACAAGTCTAAACAAGCCCAAATAGTCATCATAAAACAAGTCCAAATAGTCATCAAAAATAATATGAACAAGTCCAAATAGTCATCATAAATAAAATGAACATGTCCAAATAGTCATCATAAAACAAGTCCAAATAGTCCAAATAGTCATCATAATCTAACTCTACTCATCTAGCTGATCTACAGTCCTCTTCACTCCATGTGAAGAGGACTGTGATGCATCAACATGCTCTGTCTGGTCATGAGTACCCTCATCTTGCTCTGTCTGGTCCTGAGCACCCTGATCCTGCTTTGTCTAGTCTCGAGGAGCACCCTCATCTTCAACTACATGAAAAGTGGATGAAGCCAAGTCTTCTAAAAAAATTAAAGTACAAATTAAAAATTATTTAAATTAATCATCTAAGATCTAGATACACACAAGACATTGAAAAAGATCTAGATACACAAAGGACATTGAAAAATTACTTAAATTAATCACCATCTCAAAGGATAGTGTCGATGGATGCATTTGGCTTAATCCTGAAGCCATGCCAAGACTCATGGTGGTGTCGACCTGAACAACATATATAAAGCATGAATCAAACTTATAGTACATATATACATAAATTATAAAGTATATATAACTTGATTAAATATATAAATATGGAATAAAAACATGTGTACATTATCTGTGTGTGACATGTAGCTAATGTCACTGATGAGTCGGGACGTAAATGTGACTGTGCAACATGAGACAATCCAAAAGCCTACAATTACAAAAAAATAAGTGTGAATCAAAGTTGTACATAAATTAGTAAGATACAAATACTTAAAATTAATAAATGAAAAACATACTACAGGTATATGTGGCTGACTCTCGGTGACTGGTGGGGTAGAGAATGAAGGACTGCCAATCTCAGTGGTACATGAGAGACCCTACAAAATCACAAAAATATGTCAACACATTATCAATTAAAGTTTATTTTGTTTAAAGTTTAAATGTATCAAGATCAAAGTGCATACCGTGAATGGAGCACCAAGATGTCGAGGTGTCGATGTCATATGATGATGGCTAATGAATGTTGGAGGGTCAACCCTCCTCTGTTCACTGAAAAATCCACATGTTATGGCTCATAATTGTATAAATAGAAATTTAATATTACACTATATTTAAATTATAATTAAATTTACCTGTATGGGATGATCATCGTCTACATTGAGTAAATCAACATATGATGAGATATCATCTTCGGCATCACCATGTGCACCATCATCATCATCGACATATCCACCATGTGCACCATCACCATGCGTGCCATCATCATCATCGGCATATCCACCATGTGCACCACCAGCATCATCACCATATCCACCATGGGCAGCATGGACAGCATCAGGATTAGACTGGGGACTCGTACATATACCCCCACAACTCGTGCAAACATGTGTTATGCTAGGGGCAGTCCTTGCCTGGGTCATGTGCTGTAACAAATTACCCGTAAGGGCACTCCAAGAACCAAGAGATGACTGCACTGCTCGATGATAGACAGGTGTAGGAAGGTATAGGAGATGGAAAGAGGAACAAGGGGCTCATTGCGCACATGATTTCTAGTTCTTTCACTCAATTTGGCCCCTGGCCTATCCTGTGGCATGCCCCGGCCAACCCCCTGAAATGCTTTCATGTCAAAATAATTGGGTTTCTTACCCAATTCAAACTCAACCCATAATTTCTTCAAAAAATAAAGTGGGACCTAGTCATGATTAGCATGTGGTGGATGGTCAAATATCATCCACCACCGCTCCCAAAAATGCTCTGCTATCCCGGGGTGTCTACACCATCTAATTGAAATGCATGGCTTCTTGCCAACTATCTGCTCACCCATTGTAGGGTTCAAAAAAAAGTGTGCCAAATCATTTTTTGTAATTTTTAACTTATTAACCTCTTTATAAGAGAGGCCATCAGCATAATATACACGCATAGACTCCCTCCACAACTCAAAACTATCAATCTCATAGTCTAATGTATGTATGGAATCTACTACACCTTGCATGCTATGTGCAAGGCATAGTAGCTGGACAGATGAATATGGATCATGCCTAATAATGTTTATGTCTCTCAAGATCTCCTCTACATTTCTCCTAATATTATCCCTGAGCTCTCTAGGTGGAGGTGGAGGGGGGCGGTGGAGTGGGACGAGGAGGTGGAGGAGGTGGTGGTGCATGCTGACCTATAAGCTCATCAATGTGAAAATCATCCATATTGCTAATCTACGTACAAATAAAAACATGATAATTTAAAATTAACATACTGTAAAATATATTTTAACTTACAACTTGAATGACATAAATAATTATCAAAACTTAAGAGAGAGAGAGAGAGAGAGAGAGAATTTCTAAATTTATGTTTTGGTTTTCTAAATTTATATTAAATGATTTTCTAAGTTTTGGTTTTTTAAGATAATAAAAACAATAGTACATAGAGAGGAGAGAGAAAGAGGAGAGAGGGGGAGAGAGGGGGAGAGAGAGAGAGAGAGAGAGAGAGAGAGAGAGAGAGAGGAAGAGGGGAGAGAGAGAGAGAGAGAGAGTCTGTGTTTTTAAATTTATGTTTTGGTTTTCTAAATTTATATTTTGATTTTCTAAGTTTAGGGTTTCGTAAATTAAATTTTTATCTAGGTTTACATTTTTGTTTTATTATCTAGGGTTTTGGTTTTCTATGTAGCGTTTTGCAATGTAATAAATTGTATACCTAAATTTTACCAATTTTCTACTTTAGTACGGTAATTTACAAAGTAAATTGAAATAAAAAAGAATTACAAGTTTGAAAGATAAAATATAATTAAATTGATGCAATAATTTTGAAAATAATATTAAACTATATTTTTAAATTAAAAATAACCTAAAACTACAATTTTTAAAGACAAAAAATCATAAAAAAATAATTTAAAAGAATAGTACATACTTGAAAGATGAAAAAAATGGTAGATGGGGTCGACAGGGGAAGCTAAACCGGGCGCTCGAGCTATACCAAACGTGATTCCATTTTTGCTGTAGATGAAAATGACATGAATTTCATTTTATATATATATATATATATATATATATATATATATATATATATATATATATATATATATATATATATATATATATATATATATATATATATATATAGGTTTTCAAAACGGCGCCTGATTTGTTCAAATCAGGTGACCGTTTTGAACAAATCAGGCGCCCGTTTTGCTTTGGGGTGCCCGATGCTAAACAGGCGCTTGATTTTTGAACGGGCGCTCGATTTTTGAAATTGCTTCGGGCTCCCGAACCTAAATGGGTGCCTGATTTGTAAAAATTTGGCACCCGTTTTGTATTCCTAATTTTCCATTGTCGCGGACTTTCACGGAATTTACCCCCACTCCGAACTTTTACCTTCAATGATTGGTAATAGTAGATTTGACCAATTTGGGTCTATTTT